>VXCM01000319.1:188677-307882 GCA_014773175.1 Lucifuga dentata
TTTTTTTTTTTTTTTACATTTGGTAAAACAGATTAGTAGTTTCATCTCTTTTTTCTCGATCTCAGTTGTTCCATTGTGATGTGAAGTAGTAACTGTTAAATATCTCTTATTCTTGTAGATAGCTAAACTAAATTAGCCAGCTAGCTACATAGCGTTTCTAACTCAAGTTCAGGATATAAAAGTGTCTTACCAGGTAATAAACTGCCTGTTAACGTACATGTAAGAAGTGACTGACTGCTTCTGTTTGCAGCTAGAAGATGGCTGCTATCTTCAGCCTACACAGACACCAAACTGTGGGAGTCCAGAGAGAAAGATCCTCAGAACCTGGGTAAATGCCGCTGGTGCTAATATTGCTAATATTCAAAGCCTGCTTTTAGGTGTGTGTAAGTCAGGATTGTGAGTTCTTTTGACTGCACCACTCTATGATCTGCATCGTAGTAGGCAAACATTTTAAATGTCTTTTCCTGTGTAAGTTAGAAAATATATTTAGCTCGGTGTGTCAGCCCAAAAAGAAAGCGAGCTTCAGTTCATCCAAATACTTGAAAATGGCTAAGATATAGCAAATATTACTAAAAGTCATTTTGGTCACAGATTTCATGTGATTCCTCTTCCTGCTTGGAAGAATGGTCTGTCTGTGAAATTTGGGGAGGGGGGATTCCCATTAGTATTGTTGGCAGAAGTATGTTAAGTTGTAAGGAGATAATGTTGAAAAACTGCACTTGTAAATTAGATCTTTCTATCTTAGGCTCAGAACATATCAATCAACCCTGACATGAGTATCTCCACATTCTGCGGCAGTTTAGCCTTCAGCATCAATGTGTGCATTTGATTAACACAGGGTGGCAGTGTAGCACCACAGGCTTAATGTGCACTAATGAGTTACCATTAATAAAGGTATAACTGATACACACAGCTTATGAGGGCTACACAAAAATAAAAGTTTAGTAGATGATGATTTTGAAACATTTTAAATGTATCAAAAGATGTTACACTGTCCATAAGTGACATTAGGAATAGTTTTATCACCATAAATACTATCTAATAATCTTGTTTAACTTACAGCGGTGCTGGCCGCCTCTATGGACAGGACGTACGACAGGAACCTCCCTGTTAGCTCTCTGACTGTGTCTCAGGTGAGCTGTAAATGTGCTGCGCTGTAGCTGTTTGTGGGTAACCTGTCAGTGATAAGTTTTACTTTTGGATGGACCAAGTTTGCAATAATCATTTGCCATTTGTGTTTCAGTTTGTCGACAATATATCATCCAGAGAGGAAGTTGATCAAGCAGAGTATTATCTTTATAAGTAAGGACAATCAGTTTACATTTACTCTTTCTGTGTCAGCC
This sequence comes from Lucifuga dentata, assembly GCA_014773175.1. Lineage (NCBI taxonomy): Eukaryota > Metazoa > Chordata > Actinopteri > Ophidiiformes > Bythitidae > Lucifuga > Lucifuga dentata. The sequence continues at coordinate 190,021 of VXCM01000319.1, forward strand.
GCTGGTACATTTTGTGTTGTACCATCGCTGCTTTTTCTTGGAGGAGATTTTCTGTTTGGTTTTTGTGTTTAGATTTATGATTTGCCAAATGCGTTTGACTGCTATGTGCAACTCCAGATTTTTCCTTATTACTGCTTCTCCTGGAATCTGTGCCCAGTCTTATAATTACAAGATTTAGTACATTTTCCAATTGCACCCTTGTTCAGGGTCCATTCATCTTCATAATCAGTTGCATTAAATAAATAACTTTGTCTTTGAGATGTTTCTTTTCCTGCCATTCTACATTTCACATTAAAAATGTAAATGGAAAATGTTAAAACACTCATATATTGTTTGTAGGTTTCGTCACAGTCCAAACTGTTGGTATCTGCGAGAGTGGACCATTCATAGTTGGATCAGGCAGTGTCTCAAATACGGGGCCAGGGAGAAGGTGCTGCACACTCTTAAAAACAAGGTACATAACACATTATATTTCCTCCATTTATACTTATCGAGCAATTCACTGGACATAAGATATGAAGACAATAGAGGATTACAGAGTCAACATACAGCAGCTTTTCCCTTCTCATATTCGGGTGGAAAATCCCGATCAGAGGTGGCTGCATCTCTTCATGGCTGCAAATGATCATGTTTCAGTGTGAGCGATTATACTGTATATGGAATCCTAACCACTCAGATAGAGTCTCAAACTAATATGAAAAGCCCCAATAACATCAAAATTCAAACAGGTTTGACATTTCTAAACCAACTTGTGAACTTTTTCAGTCACAGATCTCCACTCGCCAATGAATGTCAAGTTTACAGTGAGGTGAAGCGGAGCATGCTCAGCCTGCATGGTTACTTTGGTGTTGTAAAATCATACCGTATGGTGCAAACTGTCTGTGTGTGTGTGTGTGTTTGAGTGCAGGTTCAGTATGGAATATTCCCAGATGACTTCACCTTCAACCTGCTCATAAATTCTTACATTAAGGATGGAGATTTTAAAAGTAAGCCATTTTACAGCACATTTTAAGTAGTTCAATTCTGCACTGTTATCAGATTACATACAGAGTATCAGATCTATTGAGAGATTAAGGAACTGTTTAATAATGATAATTAATAATTGGAGCATGTTTTTGTTGTAACTGTGCAGGTGCGTGCTCTGTAGTGGAAGAAGTGATGCTTCAGGAGGCCTTTGACCTTCCGTCTACACAGATCCTGTCTCTGTATGCTCTGGGCAGTTACCTAGCAACCAGACCACAACTCACTGTGAGTGAAACAACAACACTGGAGATGTGATGAATCCAAATTTAGAATATTCTGCCGAAAATATTTGCCATTATAAATATATGAACTTGGTGGAATGAATAATAGTGACATATTTAGGGCTAAAACTAGTTTAAATTAATTACTCAGTTTATGAAATTTCAGAAATTACATATTGTCATCCCAAGTTCCCAGAACCCAAAGTAATCTTTAAAGTGCTTAATACTGTTTGTTCAGAGTCTAAACACCCAATATACTGTATATTAGACATATATTAATGACTGAAAACATAAATACTCACATTTACACAGCTGTAAATATATCTATTTACAGCTTATTGATTAATCACCAACTATAGATTGATTTTAAATAGTCACTGACATCTATTTTAAAATTAACTACATTTTATATTAATAATAGTTTTGCACTAGCAAAAATCTAAGAAGACAACACAGTTGCAGAGTTCCTTCTGTGTCTCCATGTTCAGGAGTCAGAGGAGCGAGCGTTGGGAGCGTCACTATTCCTCTCCGGAATGAAATTAGAAAACACAGTTGGCTTCAGTGCTCAGCTACTTGGAACTGCTCTCTTAGGTGTGTAACTAAGCTGCTTCTCACATTTTTTAATATATATTTTTACTTTGTGTGATTCATTCATGTGATTCATTTACTTTGATTCATAGTGTTTTGTCATTAGGCTGCCTGTCACACTTACCCTCCTCTCCTCTCCAGGAAAGGTGGAGATGTTAAAGGGTATACATGTTGTGTTCAGAGGGATGCCTCTCATCTGGACACATGGGTATCTGGACCGAGCACTGGCTATCATGGAAGGAGTGGCTGCTGCTCCTGCTGACATCAAGCTGTCCAAAGACACAGTAAGGACAAACACATTAAAAGCAGTACTTAGAAATTCTGTGTGTGGGTGGGTGTGGGTGTGTGGGTGGTCTGCTCTGAATGCTGTCAAGCCTCTTTGACTTATTGGTGACTTCCTTGCAAGCACACAACATTTAAATGTAAGGCGTTTTTTTCTTTTGATGGAGGCTAGCAGTTCCCATCCACTTCCAGTCTTTGTGCTAAGCTACGCTAGATGCATGTCAGATCGGACTTGAATGCACAGAGATAATACCCTGACTGTGGGTTTAATGTCAAACAAGTGTATTTGCCTAAAGGTCAGACTATTCCTTTAGGCTTAAAGGGCCATGCATACATAATAAAAGAAACATACTTTATTAAATAGTTTACAGCTATCTGATATCCATTTAGATGTCTGCCTCTGAAACTTCTACCACCCTAATACAGTGAAGGTGAAGGGAATTCTGTTGATTTTGCTGAAAGCACTGAAAAATTAGATTTTAAAACATTTATATCAATGAGTCACATCAGAAGCAATCGTCCCTTATCATCTGAACTGCTTTATAAAGAACAAATAGTCCCAATAAAGGTAACTATTGTAGAGTTATATTTTTAACTGAGTGAACTGGCCCTTTAATCAGGATTGAAATTTCTTTTAAATAGGATTCTGTATTTAATGAAAGTGTTGCATAGGCTAGAAGGATGTCAGAGACAGACTAACAGAAGTCATAACAGCACAGCATCACACACACACACACACAGCGGAGGCAGACTGCTGTTATTTTCCAGGTGGGAAATACGACACACACACATTGTCTGTTGACATGGAACACACATGCTGTCATATTTGTGTTATTTTTACATATACTGTATGCACACACAACACACACACTCTCACATGCCCGGTTTAGAGCCTATGATCTGGTCTGTGCTGTCCAGTCCAATAGCTCAGCTTCATCCACATCTAATGGGATTTGGTGACCCTGGAGCCCTGTGGATGTCTGTGCGAATCACTGCAGCAGGAAGTAAACCACACGTCAGTTCGCCGCACAGTAATAATGTAGTCGGCTCAGGTGACACCGCAGGACAGAGGAAATATTACAGCTCAAATCAAAGTGCTGCTGACTGCCTCAGGTCATTGTTAATATTACCTCTCCCCAAGACTAAAGGCAAACTGTCGCATAAGGTGCCTAGTTTCATCATTTTATGGTCTTCTGTTTGCAGCTTATGATGCTATAGTGTGCACAGTCATTGAAATGAGGAATTTGATTTTCTTCAAAACAGTAGTTTTTTATGAATATTATTTAATATTCAGTAAAGTTCAGGCAATGACTCAAACTGCACTTGGAAATGAAAAGTTTGCTCATTTCAGATGTTTCTGTCTCTGTCTTTCACCCAGCTGGACTACCTGAGTCATTTGCTCCAGGATCTGTCTTCTACCTCAGACAGTGACTCCTCTGGAGGAGAGGAGTCAGCAGGAGAGGAGAAAGAGAAGAAAGAGCACATAGTCGATGAAGATGATCAGGCAGAGCGAGCTAAGCTACCACAATATGCCAGCAGGTTCAAGGTGGGTGCTCATTACTCACAGTAAATGTGGTTTTGTTTGTATTTGTCATTAGCTAAATTTAGACCCATTTTCCCTTGTTGGTTTATTCCCAAAAAAACATGCTAAACAATGTCTCCTGTCCTGCCTGAGGTCGTAACTGACTCAGAATTTTCCATGTTGAATCTGAATCTGTTTTTTTTTCCTACCTTTCTACAAGCACTTTCTGAACACAACAAGGAAGGATTTTTTTTTTTCTTTTGTTTTAATAAATAGTCTCAGCTCTCACAATTACCATATAATAATGACAAAAAATAACAAAAGGCTTACTGTTCACTATGATGGATTTCATATCCAAACAACTTTCACGTCTCTTCAATTAAGGTTTTATTTGGACCTACATTATTATCAGTTCCACTGCAAAGAATGCATACAACAAAAGTGTCTTGTGACTCCAAAACCGGTGCAAATGTGTCACAAGTGTGACCAGCAGTCAGGTTTTAACAGGTGAAGTTCACTGCAATAACAAAGACATATGTGCATTAGAAGCATCGACTGTGTGAGATAAATTGAGGACCCTGTGAAGCAAAACTTCAAAACCTATATTTTTTAGTATTTTATTCACAATATTGATGAGAAAAATCACAATTGCATATTTTCCCCAAATCATGCAGCTAGATAGAAAAGCCAGTAGCTTTCTGCGAAAAACAATTGGCATGACTTGTTTTTAAAATGCTTTTAGTCCATCTTTTTGAGACATTTTGTATATTTGGAGACAAAACATTTCTAAAGCTTGCAGATAGAAGTCTTTCTGATCATGTGGGTTTGTGAGAGCTGAAGCTTTTATCCTGCATTATTCTGGCATTCTGTCTGGATTAGGCCAGCAAAACCTCTCAGGCAACAGAGGTTACATTTCTAGGGTACTGAAGCAGCAACAACTGCAAGTTACTGAGACCGTGAATATCGTAGATCTGTGCTCTTGTGTGCACGCATGAGCTTGGCTAGCCCCCATATCCTGTAGATCTACTGTGTGAAAAGCACAGGATTTTTGTAGGAGATCTACAGGTTACGGGAAATAGTCAGGTTCACACATGCACGAGAAGAGCAAACATCTATTTCCTGTCACCGTAGCTGTTCTCACAGCCATCACTGCTCTGAGTTCCTAACAATTTTCTGAATAAAACCTGGACCCTCTGATTTCACATCTAAACATTCATGTTCACATACTGACTTGTGCAGACATTGCGGCACTTCTTGAAATATATGATTGTTTTCAGAGGAGCTTGGGCAGTTTGAAATTGACTGAAATAGGGATCATTATTTTTGTGGAGTCTAGTAATGGTTGCAGTAATTTACATGGACTGATGAGGTCACTGCTGGGAACCATCAAATCACTTTGTTCCCCTCCTCTGCAGGAGCTCAGCAGCCAGCTGGAGTCTCAGGGGAAAGTGGACACGACCTCCTTCCAGGCTCTAGTGTCGGCTCTGGCTCAGCAGAACCTGGCTGCTGCTGAAAACCTGGACCTGCAGCAGTATGAGAGCCGCCTGCAGGACTGGGAGGCAGAGAGGAGGCATCTGATCCAGAGGGAGAAGGAGCTGAAACAGAAAGCGGAGCAGGAGAGAGAGGAGCGGCTGGCTGCACGGGCTGCAGCACAACAGGCATAGAAACACTGATGCTGGAATCAGAAATCATTGAAATAATTGTTGATTGAATACTGAGGTTTAATATTAATATCAACTAAATATTAGGAGATAATAACAGTTTTACATGCTGCTCATGTCACAATCTGTTCATTTTGTATATATCATTTATTGTGTGCTTCTGTGAAACATGTTCAATGAAATAAATTGGATTTTCACTGCTCTCTGAAATGTTGTCTTTTTTTTTCTTTTTTTTTTAACCTGTTGTGGACTGTGGGATAACATCATTATTAACATCACTGGAAGTTATGCAAAAAGAAGAAGATTTTGTAAAGCCAAATGGAGTGACCCTCACATAAGCAAAAAGAGAAAAGCTGGGAAAGATCTTACCATCACATCCTCCCACTTCCCTTTCCTCTGCCTTGCTGTGTGTGTGGAAAATTATCTTTGAGAGTTTTTTTTTTTTTGTTTGTTTTTAACAGAGGAATTAGAAGTATTACGCAATCACACAATGGAACTGCTGATAAAGAAGCCTGATCTGTAGAAAAAATATTTTCTGCATGGAAAGAAATGCATTTATGAACAGAAACACTTCCAGTCACAAAGGAAAGTAGAATCAAGCAGTTGAACCTGGTCTGAAGGTCTGCAAACTTCTAAAATATGAGAGCATCAACTAAAGACTTAACAACACAGATGAATAAAGAAAAAAAAAACATTGTTTTTAGGCTCTGCACAAAAATAAGAGTTCTTTGGAGAAACAAAAATACTGTTGTGGAGGTGAACATAATGTGTTCATTCCACATTCTATTGCAGCTATTCAGTATTCAGGGCATGATCCTGGGAAACAGCCTGGTATGAAGATTAGAATGGACACAAAATGCTTAAACAATAACCTTTGTGCTCTCAGTCAGTAAGCTTCTAACTGACTGAGAGCTGCTGTCAATGTTTTACAACAGACAGAAATCCCATTTACCAGTTACAAATGTCATGACTCAGAGTCAGTCCCCTCTAACTATCATAATATGGAGGTATAACTAATAACAACTTCCTGAAATTACACATATTATGTAGTAATTTTCAGTTTGTGTCCTCAGTGTAAAAATATTTTTGGAATTTCTCGGTATAAGTACCATCACTGCTATGATTTTAGTAAATTAAAGGTCGACAGTAACATTGGTAATCAGTAATAGCTATTAACCTTATTAAAAATAAGTGAAATCTGTGCCTTTGAATGAACAAGACCTACAATGGATTGATGCATTCTGAGCCCCACACACAAGGAGGTAAGATCTGTAATACTGAGTGAAAGTAATATTCCTTAGGTGATTTTCCACACCAGACGTTCCAGGGGTGTTCAAGTGTTTCTGGTTTTTACAAGATGGACAAATCAGGTTAACATGCAGTAATTATGTACTTATGTGCTGATGGTATTCACCTAATTTGGCCGCCTCACACTTTCACCTCTTCCCCAACATGAAAAGGCTTTAGCTGAAACCTGATTGGCTTCAGACGAGGATCAGATATTGTCAGCCAAGCACATGAAATGTATAAAACTATGATAGAATTCCTCCACCACTGTTGGCAGACGTGTGTCAAAATCGTGTTGAAAAATCTTCGACACGCCTGGGTTAAAAGGTTGTTAGACTCACAACTGATCATACATGGCATACCAGTATGGACAATCCAGTTGCAGTTCGTGCAGCGTCTTTATGTTCTTCCCTTTTATCTACTGTTTTATAGCAGCAAATGGAAAATGCTGATGTATTGATTTTTGTTTTCTTCCTATATTTGTGCCATTGTTTGCTCATTAAAAGAATTTAAATAGATGAGAGTGAGATTTTATTTGTTTTTAGTAGGACAGATTTTGCCCTGGTTCCATTTTCTTATCATTCCCATTGTTACTCAGTCCTTCTTGCTTATTAATGACAGTTCAGTGGTCAGGTGAAGCTCGGTATAAAGCTACAGATGCTTTGCTTATGTGTAAGCACTGCACAGAAAATCCATGTTATCTCCTACGTTTCCTGGCGATGAAGGATTTCATCTTAAATCAGCTCCGCACAAGTTGACCAGACTCGGAATGTTTTGCAGATGCTTAAATCCCACTGACAAAAGTGTGTTAAACACTTAGAATATCACAATACCTTTGTATCATGGTCAATCAACATTTTTTATCAGCTTCTTTTCCTCTTTCTTGTCCTGTCAGTGTATTTCACAAGCTTATAATCTGAACTCAAAGGTTTAAAAGTAACAGGAGAGTTTGCATTTGTTTCTTATGTCAGAGGAGATTTTAGTGGATTTCACCCACAGACAGGTGTGCTAACACGGAGTTCAGTCAGGTGAGATGTGTGGGAAAAATGTCAGGAAGTAGAGCATCCACTTCAGTGATTATTTGATGCTTTAAAGTGTTTTAAAAGACCTGTGTGTGTTTTAGATGAGGGGAAGTAGACACATTTTTTACAGGAAGGTCGATGGCAACTGAGTCATGCTTTATTTGAGATAAGTAACAAAATCTGCAGGAGAGGAGAGATGCATTAGACACCATCTGTGTTGAACCTGCACGAAGACCAGCTGCTATGTACAAATTATTCATCTCTGTCAGGAAAAGGTATTTGTAGAATATGTTGGTTATTTCAATTGGTAAGACAATTTGTAATGAAGTTAATTAATAATTAATTAGTTAACTTCATACTAATTGTAATTGTACCTACTAATTCATTAATTCATTATTTCTCATGCTGGTTGAATTTTAAGTATTTATACCAGACTTCATCTTCAAGTGGTTGTACATGGAGAAATCTCAAAATCTGAAATACAAATTTAAAAACAATTCTGCTACTTTAAGTCAACAGGATTAATTTTCTGTTTTTGATTTGTAGGTGTAATTAATCTCTGTGAGAGCGCTGTGGTTCTGTCTCAGTCAGATTTCATGATAAGACGCTACTGGTCATGTTGCTCTTGGCCATTCTGCATCCCCAAAGAAACATGTTTATTAATCTTTATCAATTCATTGATGTCAGCTGATTCATATTTAACATTTTAAAGAGATAAGTGAAAACAAATAATGTTTCATTTAATTGTCCTTGAGGCTACATGTGGCTTTTATATGTTCTGACATGGACAGATTGGTCATATATTAAGCTATAATAAATAAGGCCAACATAATTACAAATTAGATTTCTTCGCTGTCTGATTCATTTGCTTTCATTCATTTGATTCATTATTTTTTTTTTATGGTATAACTGTTTCAAGCAATTAGTTTTCCTCCCTCATTCAAACTGTTCACATTGTTTCTATTAAAATCATTTTTGCAGATTATCTCCCATAGTTGTATGAGAAGTAATTAAGAAGCCTTATGGTCCTTATTTCTACAAAGATTAATTGGTTAATTTTAGGCCATTTCCATTATTTCTGAAAGTTTTCCGTTAGATTTCTGTATCTTACATAACAATACAACGTAGTCACTTACTGTATGAGCTGTGAACCTGACAAATACAACCACAAATTGACCAAACTGAGTTTTACCAGTTTGCTGTATGTATCTGTGTCCACACTTGATTCTTACTGTGGCAAATTTGCTGGAAGGTCTGTGAGAGTTTTGTCACTTTTCCAGTATCAAAGACACTATATATAGAATATAATTTAACAATGGTTTCATAAGCCATTAATGTTCAGAATGAAGTTGCGTCCATGATAAAGGTTGTTTTCACCACATTTGTTTGTTTGTTAGCAGAATTACACAAAATTGAATTTTGGTGTGGATGTAGATCCAAAGATGGATCCAGGATTTAAAAAAATGTTTTCTTAACAGGAGTTTTCCTCTATTTATTTTTTAATTTTTTGGTTTTATATATATTTTTGTATTATATCATTATATTTTGTATTATACTTTTGTATTTTTTATATTCTTATATTTTTGCTTTAAGGAAGTTTATGGAATTGCAAACTTTTTGCACAGACTTTTACTCTTTCTTCAGTACAGTAAAGTCCAGTGTTATTTTGCACTATTCTGTCTATGCTCTTTGTCTTGTTACTGCACTTCTTGTCTATGTGCACTATAGGTCCCGGAGAAACAGCATTTCATCCTGCCTGTGCACATGTACTGTATATGGATGGTTTGACAATAAAGACCTGATTGATTGATTGATTGATTGACTGACTGACTGACTGACTGACTGACTGACTGACTGNATAAAGACCTGATTGATTGATTGATTGATTGACTGACTGACTGACTGACTGACTGACTGACTGACTGACTGTCAGTTTTTCCAAAATGATCTGAAACTGGTGGACTAAAATCCATGCTTGGACAGGGGGTACATTAATGTAATAACATAACAGCAGAAACATGCAACAGCCACAAATGTGTAGCTGAGATGATCATGATTCAGTAGCATGCAAACGGGTTTGACATGAAATAGTTATGTAGATAGAGAAAAACATGTTGATAAGTTTCTTTCTTTCTCTTTAGGTCAGGATATTTTTTTTGGAAGAGGTATGCACTTTAACGTGTGATCTTCTGGTTTAAATGGTTTCACGTTTATTGAACCGTTATGGAAACTTCTGTTGAGCCCGAGTGTGAATAGTTGCTTTTCCTCCATTTGTCAGAGAGAGAGACTCTCATTCTTGAAGAATCATCTGACACACATTTAAGGATTTCTATAACCTTGTATAACAAATGACCTGTGTACTTATCATTGTACTAGATACTCCAGTATTGACAGGAAGGTCTGCTATTTATTTCCCATCTGACCCCTCAATGATGCACCTTATCTGTGGAGTTTTATGAAAGAGCTCTGAGCCAAAGCGACATGGATAAAACTTGTCGGAGAGTTGTGTGGTGATGCAGCACAGCTATTTCACTTGAACACAGTGATTGTGATTCAGCACAAAAAAAACTGAATAAATCCACCCACCCTTATTTTATCTTTAATGCTGGTGAGAAATTGCCAGCAGGAGTAGGCTATCATAGTGTAGGTGATGGTGCAACAACCAGATCAAAGATAAGCATGGACTAATTACATCACATGATTGTTCAGATATGTCATGAAAGGATTTGTGCTTATGCAGCCAACAAGATGTAAATCAGTTTAATCGTTCTGCAGATTTTCATCTCCTCTGATCTTCATATGAGTCGTGATCCAAGCAAGTGTTTAACAGCCTGTTATTATAGTTCCTGTTTTCTATCACTGAAAAAAGGACATTTATGCCGACAGAATACTCATTACAGGACCTTTAATAACACTTGGATGTTAGGAAATGAAAATCTAACTATGGCATCCCCTCTGCTTAACATATGCAACTATAATCTAAATGAAACTGTCATTTATTTACATACTTTTCATTGAGCCCAAAGAGCAGGAAATCATGACCAGCATCCAATGTGCCCAAAACTCAGCATCTGAATATAAATGAGCTGAATAAGTGAGAGACAGTGTGAATAATGTTTCTCCTTCTCTGCTTCTTTTTTGGGTTTCCTCAGTTTTTCTAGTTTGGCTCTTTGGACAGCCTGCACTGTTTCTCCTAATTTATGTATCCCAGCAATAACACCCTGCCTGGTTTTTCCATTGTCCTCTAATGGGCAGCGGAGGTCACCCGGTCACTTAAGATTAGCAACAAATGTCTGTAATGTGGCTTTGGTCGCTGTCCCTGTTAATGATTTGCCCAATGTATTTTATGAAGGCCCCATTTACGCATTTCATTAAGACATAATCTACATCCAGATATAATATCCAGATAAGGAAAAATATATGTTAAAGGATCCCATTACTGATTTTGCATGTTTGAGCCCAATGTTACTGTCACCATTTTCCAAAATATAAAACTATTTTAGTTTTTGTGTTAGTTTGCCAAATCCCCTAATCTTTTAAAAATCAAATGTTCAGGTGTTACTCCCACCTTAAACTTCAACACTTAAGCTTGTGAAGGCAAGGCCATTTTAATTTTTCTGTATAAGCCGTCTTTTCCTGGGACTATATTCACTGGCAGAGTGATGATATGATTTGTTCATACCCTCTTTAAGGACTTTTTTACACAGGGAAGCAGCCAGTTGCCGCCTCAATGAGAACCTGGTTGCAGCAGTGCCACCAAAACCAGAGNGGGGGGGGGGGATGCATGGTGGCAACGTGCATGGAAGAGCTAATAATATCAGTGTATACGTCAGCAGACACATACAGAGATGCAAACTAAAGCAGTGGCTATTCTCAAATATTTCCACAAAACTTGGCCTGACAGTTATGTGTTCTTAATAGCTAAAACAGTCATCCTCAAAGTCCGGACTCCGACCAAACCACAACTGTCTCCGGACTCTGAGCAAATTATACTTTTCATATGTATTATTTGTATTATCTGCAAGACATTGCTGCAACGCATCAAGTCAAAATTCTCACTGTGGAGAAAGTGAAACTGAATGTCTGGCTGCACTGCTTAGCTGTTGTCTACCCTACACAAGATGTAAGTATTGTTTGTTGTTGTTTGTTTTATTAAATGAAGTTTTCCTACTTTGCAGGCACCTACGGTTTTCATTTATTTCAGTACATTATAAAAACAACTTGCAGAGACTTGGTTGGGACAGGAAATCACAGTGACGATTACTGTTTTTAAAGTTATGTTATTTTTACTGGATCCTACACAAAGTACATGCATGTCGATTTACTGAAGAAATGTAGTTATGGATCTACAGATGTTGAAAATCCTGCATGGGGAAATACCCTGAAACATACCAGCCTGGAATGGGGATGGGATCTCTCACCCGTCCCACAAACTACCAAAAGTGTCTGTACCTGTCCACAGATGCAGCTTCAGTCATGTTTTACTCTACAGGTAGCTGTTGTCTTTGCCTGTGGCAAATCATAATATCAGATCATAAATCAAAGATCCTACTCTGGTATTAGAGCAAAACACAGATGCATTGTTGCAAGAGAAAGCATCCAGTGCCACATAGCTGTAACTGTGATATTTTAGATTTTCTCTTCTCTTATCATCAGAGAAACCAAGTTAAATCCTTCACACCCACCAATTCAGAAAAGTTGTTTTCCACTGATACTTCAGAGATTGTTTATAACTACAGCCTGACAAAGCCTTTGCAAGACACAATGTGATGACTGTTTGGGATTTTCTGTTCACTGATTTCAGACTGATCTCTGTGATATTCTGTAAGCTAGAGTCACATTGATTCTCTTGGTCATTACTTGACTTCCACAATCAAATCCAGGAAAAAAAAATGCATTGACGAGAGGCCTAATCTTCCAAATCTACTTACAGAACATTCTACCAAGGCTCAAACCCAGACACACATTCACAGAAACACATAGTGTACACATGGTGGTGTACGCACACAGACTCATACGCACCAGCACATTACATAACAGCCATATAATAATGGAGGGTTTTTTTTTTTTAAGTGTTTTTCAAACGTGTGACATGTTAAGGCCAATTACATGCTTGAAAAAACATAATCTTTTCCATGTTGTACAATGGCTGCAATCACCGAGGGTTTCCTCCTTTTCTGTGTTTAAATAAATAAGCAGAAGTCAGCATCAGAGAGCACAGGGTCATGGGGGGCTGACGTCACGCAGTGGGACACAAGGTCTACATTTCACAGTTCAACGTGGTCCAGTTATATGAGAAGTAAACAGCCTCAGAATTCAGCTTACTCTGTTTTGTTGTTCTACTGTATGTTGTTTAGATTTTGGGAATCACATTTAGGGGGATTTTGGACAAGTGCGTTACACTTTCTAAAAAATAATTTTGTGGAGCTTTACCCATCACTTAAATATCTGCATAGCTGCAACATAAAAAAAAAATCTAATCCATTAATTTTATTAGGGCAACTCAATTTTAATGAGCTGTGTTGACATAATAATAATGGTCTGTCCTGATGTGGGCATGTTTTTCTCCGTGTGGGCTGAAGTGGGTGTGTCACTGCTGAAGCAGGTGTGTCTCATTGATGTCTGTCCATTCTCCTCTCCTGTCTTCACATGTCCTTCACACTGTGCAAGGCAGGTATAGAAAATGGATGGATGGATGTGTTTCTACAGATTGTCTCACATTTTCTGATTTTGCCAACAAAATGGTTCATAAATGCATTTTGCTCTCATAATTTTTTTGTGACTAACTTTTCTATTCTGGGAAAATCAAAGTGGCGATTTTTTTTTTTTTTTTAAGTTTAAAGGGTTAAAGTATTCAGGTCAATTTTAAGAATAGAGATTTATTGTACATGTGAGGATGCAAGTTGCTTAGTGTGTCATCACACAACAGGAAGATGCAAACAAAACATTTACCTTGGAAAGGTTTTGGTTGTAGGTACTTGTCTGTGGGTAGAAGGATAGCTAGATGTGCAGCTGAACTCACAGATGAAGCCTCAGCTGAAGCTAGTTAACAGGGCTGTTATGTACATGTAAGGTAAAATATTAGCTTGCTACCTGATCAGAAAAAGTTCAAAACCATAATAAATTTCATATCCAAATATAACAAGCTAGCTAAATGTCTGTATAGACAACAGTGACATAAAAAGAACTTTATAGCGACTTTTCAACTGAAATGTGGCAGAGTTTGCATGTCCTTGAGACACGCTCTTGTTGTTTCAAAAAACCACGTGACGTTAATGCGCTATGTAACTGCATCGCACGTGTCAGGTTTTTTTTTTTTTTTNTTTTTTTTTTTTTTAGGTTTTTAAAAAATGTTATTTAATTTTATTTTTCCTACCATTTTTATTTTACTTTTTTTGAAGAAGAAGAAAACTAAATTTTTTAAATTTTCTATCTATTGCTTCTCTCAAAGAAAATGAAAAATGGCTCGTTTTTCATCTTTCGTTTTTGGATTTTGTATTAAAAATCAGATCTTCCAAACAGTTAACCATTGACGTTGATGACCTGATCCAACTCTTTCCTGAATAAATGAACCGCTGATGCTGCGGTGCGAAATCAAGTGAAGAGGCGGGACAGAAGCCTGCAGCGAGCTTGAAGGCAGAGAGAGATTTCAGAAGAAGTCACGGGTGTCAGCGGTCTGCTGCCTGCATTCATCTCTGTGTGGGTGACTGAGATCCTCCTCAGCTGTGTTGCACAGCTGAGGAGCCCACAGCAGAACCACGCTTCAGCATCTCTGTGCCGAGAAACTTGCGTGAAAGTGTCGAGAAAGTTGCTTTTGAGGGGGGGAAAGTTCTACCATCAGGCTTTTTTTTTTTTTTTTTTTTTTTCCTGACTGTTCGCCAGGCTTCCATACGGTAAAACATCACGTATCCTGGACTGGAAATGGTGTTAAAATATAGTTTAACGCGTCCTGAGCTGTGTTTGATGGACGCAGCCATGAGTAATCACTCCATGACAGGGAGGACCATGGTCCCCACCATCCCGTCTGTTATGTTCATTTTCGGTGTTGTTGGGAATGTCGTCGCCATCGTGGTTTTGTACAAATCTCGCAAAGAACAGAAGGAAACCACGTTTTACACCCTGGTGTGTGGACTGGCAGTCACAGACCTGCTGGGCACGCTTCTCGTCAGTCCGGTCACCATCGCCACTTATGTGAAAGGTTCGTGGCCCGGAGCTGACCCGCTGTGCCAGTTCTTTGGATTCGCAATGATGTTCTTTTCCCTGGCGGGGCTCAGCATCATATGTGCGATGTCGGTAGAGAGATACATCGCCATAAACCACGCATACTTTTACAAAGACTATGTTGATCAAAAACTGGCGGGTTTGACTCTGTTGGTGATCTACGTCTCCAACGCGCTTTTCTGCGCGCTGCCCAGCATGGGCTTCGGCCAGGTGAAGATGCAGTACCCGGACACCTGGTGCTTCATCGAGTGGAGGAGCAACAGAAGCAGCGACGCCGCCTTTTCTTACATGTACGCCGGCTTCAGCTCTGTTTTTATACTCACAACTGTTGTCTGCAACGTGTTGGTGTGCGTTGCTTTGATCCGGATGCACCGGCGCTTTCTTCGTAAGATGTCTCTGCGAACCAGTCTGGGGCACAACGTGGACCCACGGAGGAGACCGCCGGCCAGACGCCCAGCTTTTGGGCGTCTGGCCGGCGCAGAGATTCGGATGGTTATTCAGCTCATAGGCACGTCGGCAGTGGTGCTTATATGCTCCATCCCACTTGTTGTAAGTTCTCTGTCCTCCTGTCTATCCAATTACGCATGTTTTACGCACAGTACTTTTACGCACAGTACTTCAAATATCGACTTGTTTATATGTTGGTCACGCAGTTTGAAGTAATCCAGTTAGTTCAGAAACATTTTATATGTTTTTAACCAAATAACATTTTCCTCCCTCTGTCTAAATTTAACAAAAGTCCTAAATCAAGGCAGATTTTTTTCTTTTTTTTTTTTTTGNTGAATGATTCTAAAAGGCTCTCTCTCTCTCTCTCTCTCTCTTTTTTACTGACAGGCTTGACTTCTGTTTTAGAAAGGGAACCTTGTTTGTTGCAGACTTTCTGTGTATAGCTTGGGAGAGAAGACAAATTACTGTCATAGAGTTTATGTAATAAGTAAACATTTTTCTGATAGAAGTTTGGCTGTCATCAGTGGATATTTGAGACAGTTTTTGTTTAACCACTGCAGCAGTGTATTTGGTGTCTTAAAAGTCCATGTGGGCTGGGTACTGTGTGTGCATGACAAATAAAAATCAGTCAATCACTCAATCAACCCACATACTCAGCCACTCTTCTCCGTTTTCCTGCAGGTACAGGTGTTTTTGAACCAGCTGTATAAGACTCCAGTGGAGCTACGTTTGGACAAGAACCCTGACCTACGAGCAATTCGCTTTGCCTCCTTTAACCCCATTCTTGACCCCTGGATCTACATCCTGCTCCGCAAGACTGTGTTCCTCAAGCTCTTTGAGAAAGCCAAATGTCTGAGACATTTTCGCTGCATAGATGCTCATCAGCTCTATTCTGTAATTTTTCACCGAGACTCTCACTCTGTGGTGTCCAATGATGTCACCAGCACCTCCCAGACCTTCCTCTACCTGCCACAGGGAAGTGAGGTGTACATAGGCAGCTGTCATCATCAACCAGATGAACTCTCTGCTTCCAGACCTTCATCTGTCAGAGATTCACAAGCTTCTTACTCATCTGAACAGGGTACTGCTGAAGTTCAGAGCAAAGAAGGCACAAATCTGAAGGAGGACCTCTCACATGAGATCGCCTGCCAAAAAGATTCAGCACTTCAGGTGTCGCTGAGCACTGAGACAGTGGAGGAGAAACGCATCTGACTTATAAATTATCTGTAAAACTCGACATTAAAAAATGAAAGAAAGGATAATTGTGTGATGCTGTGGCACAAAAAAAAGAAAAGAAACAAAGTTCTGAAACTCTGTTGTCTGAGGTTGTCTGTTTCAGCACACAGCTACCTCATTTTTGTCATTTTGCCCAAAACAGATGTTGCCACTACAGTGATGACCCACTTCTTCATGACTCAAGTGTCAGAACTGGCACAGTGATCCTCTAAAATTTCAACTGCTTTAGTCAACCTTCATGGAAACCTTGACTGTAAAGTAGTCACACACTTGTGGTTGGTACATGAAAACAGTATTGAATATGATCCTTATGAATTATCACTGCAATAGCTGCAATACAATAGCTGCTCATATGAGCAGCTATTGTATTGCTGAGTAACGATCAACAAGTTCAATCTATTCTACTGTATTATACAGAGAGGTGAACGACCTGTTATATTAGATCCATGACTAATGTATAAAACAGTATTAGGTTCATGCTGAACACCTATATTTTTGTTCCTCAGTCTTGGAATACATACAAATATTTATGTTTTAATCATAAAAAGAATTTTCCATCATCCATTCAGGCCACAGTGATTCCTGTGCCATAATAATTCCAAACCATTTACACTGACATCTGAGAATCTGCAGCATTTCTTTCCACTGCTACAGAATGATGTAACATTGGTGTAACATAGTTGCTTGGTTTGGAACATCAAGATGAAGACATTTCAACACATATGAATGGGTTAGCTATCATAAAAGTATTATTTGTGATAAAATCTGTTCTTCTCTGGGAGAAGGTTCTAGTTAATAAATCACATCATACAACTCTAACGGGAAGATGTGATCACACTTTAATTAAATCATATTAGTCATCTAGTAGAATCACTATTTATGCACGAGTCATATCTCCAAGCACTTACATCCAAAAAATCAGGACCAAAACATATAAAAGCTCATTTACAAAATGTTATATTTATGGTTTTTAAAAGCAATTGAGGTTAATTTTGCATCTCTAACATTTAGAGAATTTTAAAAAATATTATTTAAGGACTAATGATACACATTGTCCTTAGAAAATGTATTTGTTTTGAACTTTTCCTGTGAATCACTTAGTATTTATTTTGTGTTGCATTGTTTCAGATCACGGACATCCCCTTTTAGAATAACACTCTTTATAAACTGTACTATAAAGTTATTATTGTACCACCTTGTGCTGCTGTATAGCCTGAAATGAGTGCTTTATGTCTTTGATCCTGTAACTCTGAGTCACACAGTCTGCCTTCTGTTAATAAAATAGCTCATGATTGTTGCCTAACAGCATAGCTTATATACTTGCCTTTCTGGTGTCTCGTCAAATTTAGAAACACTTTGTGTGTTTAAACGGGAATATGTTGATAGCTGAAGGCCTTATTTTGAGTCATACTGATTTATGCACTTTATTTGCTTGCATTGTAGAATGAAATGAATGAGTGCAATTAATTACTCAATCATTAAAAAACATAATTCAGCATGCCTTGAATAATCAGTGTTGTTCCTGCTTTCATTTCAGTGTGTGCAAAGTGCAAAGTATAAGCCATTTAAAGCAATGTTGTGAGCATAAATTTGTGCATATGTTTTACAGTGTGGCTGTAAATTAACGCCCACACTATCATTTAATATATGCAGCACAACAAACATGGCCTTTGACGTGTCATCATATGTTCAACATAAAGCGGAAGTTTCTCACACTCGTTGTTTTCTTGCTGAAGTTTGGTCAGATCATCTCATGACCTCCAGAACAGATGAATGGCCCTGAGAGGAAAAGCTAACACTTTTCTAAAAGTTATAAAGATAACAAGCAGGAAAAACAGAAAAGAGCTACTGCCAAATACACACACACACACACAGAGAGAGAGAGAGAGAGAGAGAGAGAGAGAGAGAGAGAGAGAGAGAGAAATGGAGAAAAAGTAAATGCTCAGAAGTAGACCTGGCTGAGAAAGCATCTCTCCTGAAACAATAAACAGAATCTACAGCTCCAATTCATTGCAATTAAGCCAAAACAAGCAGCTCAGTGGCTTAGACAAACACGCTGCAGAGATGACTGAAATGCAGAGTGTCACAGGAGCTTCCAGATTCTGAGACCAACAGACAAGAATTGAATTAAAGAGCAAAAAGTGGTGACTTTGCAGGATGCTGCTTTAGCAATTCTCAGCAATTTGATCCTCTTTGCTCTCAGCAGATTCTGCCGTATCCTCATTTAATGTATAAATGGACAACAAATGAGGCTGACATTTAACAGTCTGTGCGAACAGGTGTCCATTCACATCCAGTACAAATGCACTGACTGCAGAGTAGCCTCACTGGCCTCAGTGCTCAAACAAGGAAACAAGTGGAAGTAAAGGAGACAAGTATGGAAGTCATTTTAATTCACAGCTTGGGTTGGCGAAGCTCAGATCAGAGAGTGACATATGACTGTAGTATGTTAACGCTCTTATGAAAGCAGAGGAAACCTGCTGTGAAGCTGCTTTACATCAGCGGGGGCTTTGCGACACCCTGCACTCTGTCACTTCTGTGCACACTGATAAACAGCAGAAAACAGCTGCTGCTCCACAAGTTCTGCCGTCACACAACCCCACTGTGGAAATATACCAGAACTGCTGCAGGAAAGGATACAGGGGCTTACAGTGGCATAAAGCTTTGGTGACAGAGAAAATGGTGTTCAGTACAATTAAAATGGCATTATACTCTGCAAAATCAAACAAGCAACATATTAGGCAATTTTCGAGTATCAAGTAAAAATTTTGTCAGTAGAGTAAGCATTACTTAATAAGATTTATTAAAACTAGAATAAAAATTGAGCCACCATAAAACCAGTAATAAATAGTTCAGTTAGTTTATTTAGACCTGTTTAGCTTCATACAAGCAATGAAAAGTTTAGAAATTTAAGTTAAAAGGTCTTGAAATAAGATTACTTTTTAAAATGTAGCTCAATTTAGGAGTAAATCATGCCAAGCCTGTAAAAAAAAACAACCTTAAAGCCTTAAAAGTACATTCAACCAATTCTGAGACAGAATTTTT
Source organism: Lucifuga dentata (assembly GCA_014773175.1). Classification (NCBI taxonomy): domain Eukaryota; kingdom Metazoa; phylum Chordata; class Actinopteri; order Ophidiiformes; family Bythitidae; genus Lucifuga; species Lucifuga dentata. The sequence goes on from VXCM01000319.1 coordinate 209,576, forward strand.
CATTGTAATTTTAATTGTAGAGCTGTAAACAGCCTTATTCAATTTTTAATTCTATAAACAAGTTGATTTCTTTTGAAAACAGGTTGAGATAAACTCACTGCACTCGATATTTTTCACACTTGTTTTAAAAAAATACTGTGAGTCTCTTTCAGGTCTCAGGTCTCTTGGAATTCTTAAGAATGGTCTGATTCTTAAAATAAGGATGTTGTCTTTTGTATAATAGATGTTTGTAATGTTAATGTGTCAACTATGTCATCTATCTCTAATAAGATTTTTGAATAAAGGAAGATTATCTCAAAACGTGTTCTAATAATCTAGTATATAAGGTGCTTGATAGGATGGCTGCTGTTCCCTTGATAAAAATAAATAAATAAATAAATAAATAAGATAGACTCATCTCCAAACCAGATCTTGACACCATCTTGAATTCCTGTTTTGCAGTGTATCAGGAAATATGACCTTGTTTTGTGTTTGAAGCATTTCTCTCACTGGTGCAAAGATCATCTGTTTTTCCAGTAAAGCAATATGATCATAGCACCAACACATTAATCCTTGATTAGTGCTGAATTTAAAATTGAACCCCAGCTCTGGACGTCAGCTATATTATTCAGAGGACCATCGTGAATTCATGAAAAACATTCCTGTTATTTGCCCAATTATCTTCTTATTCCTGCTTTTTACTCAAAATCTGGGCTTTGTTGTTTAGAGTCTGCTAATATCTGAAGTCTGTGTGTATTCAGCCTGGAAGGAGACTATCTAAAGCCTACACTGATGGTGATAATATGCGTCTGTGTGGCTGAACATATGTGTGTCTTATATGAAGGTCACATTTATGAAATCATTTTCCAAATTATTTTAAAGGTTTAGAGTTCAGTGACTCAGTAATATTCAAAATTTCCTATTCCATATTGTTCTCAGACCTCCCAGGAAATTTGTTTATTGCTTTATAAGATATTATATCACAGAGGAAAGAGCTGCTGCACGTCCACAACAAATTTTTTTCTTAGCATTATTAATTTCGTATACAAAAACATACACTAAATCAAGACAATACCATCAGAGCTGTAATTTAAGTACAATTCTGACCTTAAAGGACCATACCAGTGATTTTGCATGTTAATCCCAATAAATACTACACATTAAGTTAATGACAATCATTTTCCAAAACTGTATTTTAGTTTTCCTGTTAGTTTTCCAAGTTCTCTAACCTTTCTAAATCTGATGATACACCCATCTTAAAATTGAATGTTTCACCTGTTAACATGTACGTCTGAATGAAAGAAGGACAGTCTTTTCTTAAGTTTTGCAAAACAGCCAGTATGGTCCTTTAAATTCATTGCAAAAATACTTTGAATTTTCTCAGAAGCTTGTATTTTCTCCTTCACACTGTACAAAATTTTCTCTGGAGTACAGAATGATAAACTTTCATTCCATAGTTGCTGTTGTATAGAAAGCAGATCACATTTTGATTTTAACAATTTACATTTAGATGCTGTCATAGCCAGAAAAAACAGTTTTCCATGAAACAAATCAAGATCAGCACCAGAAAACTCCTCAGTATAAATGTCTCTGTTTTGTAAGTTATTAAGCCAGACATGTATTAGTGTCCAATAAATGTCTAGAGTCTCACTTCTTAAAACTATATTAACCAGATCTGCCTCCTCCATATTACATTATGGACATTTAGAGATATGTGATATGAAATATTAATAAACATCACAGTTTCAGTGACGCCCATATCCATGGTTCAAGTCCAGCCATCTAGATTGCTATCTCCTCTATATCACAGAAAAGGTAATTTCATCAATGATTGTTTAAAGATATCACAATAGTTACATCAGAAAGACTGAGATAAAACTTGTTTGCATAAGATTTTAGCAGAAAAATGAATGGTAAACAGTTTCTCTGCATATTTTTAGGTCTATGGAGAGCTGTTGGTACAGAAAGTCACGTGTCCATGCATACTGGAAGCAATCATCATTTTCCCAGCTTGTGTTACTCTCTGCCAACTCTACTCCTCACCCAGACATTTTCAGAATCAGCAGATTTTTACAGTCGCTTATAACAAGCACATGCCTTAGTCATCTCTCAAATAATCATCATCCCCTGTGATTACCTATTACACCCTGAGCAGAGCTTCTCCAAAACATTAATCATTTATTTCACAACAGGTTCATTTGATCACAGAGCTTACCTGGATACAGTAAATAAGCCGCTGCTTTTCTGGGGAATCAGATTACTGTGTTACACACTGAGGGATTAAATAAATGACTCTATGCTGATGTCTTTCATGCTGGTTATACCCTGATGTATTTTAAGATTTAAGCACTGTGTAATTCAAATCACACAATAAATGTCAACATTAGTATGACTAATATTAAACCAATTCATTCTTTAAACCTGGGCTGGAAATGTATAATCTGGCTATGAATTGCTAGGTGAAAAACACATATTCCTTAAAAAACGCAGTGATTCATAGCATAGCAGCACTGCAAAAATCTCCATCTTAATGAGTCATTCTGATCTATTGTTGTTTATTGAGAATTTTTTAATCAATTTTAATACAAGAATTACGAGAAATGTGTGTCAGGATCTTAACCAGAATCAAAGGCAGAATTTAAAAAAAATAAATAAATAAAATCACACTTGATCGTGCAATTATATTGAAACAAGTTGTGTTTGTGTTTGCTTGATAAGGTGGACATTGTTGCAGCACATATTAGTGTGCAAATGTATTACTGTCTAACACTGGTAATACATGGATCCCTTCTTATGTAGTGTATTTCTTAACATGTGTCTCTGCGCCAATGGCATGTGTGGGAACCTCAGAATACACTACATATATAATACACTAGCATAAGGGTCCCTTTGGCTTGCAAGCTAAAACAACAGCAACAGGCCATAAATCAGCTGCTTCAAGATAACCTGACATGGTTTAAGGTGTCATATGAACTCAATGACTTAGGAGTGAAAAAAAAAAAAAAAATTAGAACAGTGTGTGTCTGGGCATCTAATGGGCAAAGTATTATCAAAACAGAGAATATTATTCATGCTATTAATCATAATAAATGTGTGCATTTGTATGCATACTGCCTCTCCATCTCATGTTACCTCCACTTGTGATTCTTGAGTTGTGTTCCCCGCCTGGAGACGCTGCCCTTGTTTCCACTGCAGGGCCACTGTGGATCAACACAGCAATTGTTTTAGCAGGGTTGGGGATGGAAAACAAATGCTCACAAATATTGTATCAGATGTCACTTTTAAGTGTATTTTCAGCAGGAAAAAGTACCAAACACGTCACAATCTGAGAAACTGCAGATGTGGAGAAAGTCATTTACTGTGAATCGGTTCCAGAACACACACGCACACGCACACGCACACACACTCTCTCTCTCTCTCTCTCTCTCTCTCTCTCTCTCACCCAGCAACCCTACATATATTAATATTTATATGTTCCAAACAATGTTCTATAGAGGAGGAGGAAGAGGAGGAGCAGGAAGTGGCTCTCTTCATGTAACTCCAGATAACATCACAATATTTTAATGGCCAGCAGGGTCACACATAATACTGTCATAACACTGTCATGAAAATTGACATGGACATGAGTTAAATTTTATGAGTGTTCTTATTTTGAGTCACTCCGTTAATAATGTCACTTTCTGTTTAAAAAAAAAAAATTGACAGTCTTTTNTTTTGAGTCACTCCGTTAATAATGTCACTTTCTGTTTAAAAAAAAAAAATTGACAGTCTTTTCTAGAGATAAATCATGACAAGTCTCAACATTAGCCAAGAGGACATCAGATTACATTAAACTGTCATCAGTGGTCAACATGAACTCTCTTCATCAAATAAACTGGTTGAGTTTAGAAGATTCTTAAAGATATAACAAGGTGTCATTACACTTTAATAACAATTCAAATGTGCAATGTGACATTGTAATTACAATGTAACAAACTTTATGATTTTGAACTGAAAATGACATTATTAACTAAATTACATGTAAAGCTACAATGCTCATATCATAAATATTGATTCATGCAGGTGTAATCACAACAGTTATCATTTCCCAGTTTTCATGACATAGTGTGATGCTAACCTAATGCACACCCCATCAAATAAAATGCTACGCACTGCACCTCGACATTGTTGCTGTATATCTTATGCTGGTAATAGTCCATTATAATGTTCTTTTACACAAGCTAAAACAGGCTTTATGAGCCAAACACATTGATTCACGTCTCCAGGCTTTGGCCATGATATTCAGAAAAAGGTATGCTAATCTTTTCCCAGCTAAAATATGACGACAAGTTCACGTAAAAGTCAACCTGAATAAGGTCTACCAGATCAGATTTCTTCTTCTCAACTATATCTTTTTTGAAATAAAGAAGATGAATATTTAATGTGGAAAGGACTTCTTGGTACTAACATTAAGGCCAAGGAGAGAGTGTTAATTATGATGCACAATAACTCTAAGGTGGGATAATTAGACAGTAATGAATTAAAGCATTTAATATTTGTATATTTTGTGATAGAGGCCACTTACTTAGTGTTTACAGTTCCCACTTGAAGACATAGTAGTTATAATGTACAAAATAAATGGCTGATATGTTAAAATATGAGAAATGTGTAAAACAAAGGATAAATTGGTGTCTTATTATTAGTAGATACTGTAAAAAGCAACACTAGCAGTAACAGTAACTGTGAAAAAATAAACATACTGCTGTTCCTGTGTTTTTCCTTGCTTGTCACTGAACACAGTTTAAAAAAAAACCCATCATTGATTATTGTAGGCAGCCATGTTAGATAAGAAACAACTTCACAAACAATTTGTGTTGTCGGTCAAATTCTCACTTCTCATAATGACATTGATTGGCCACAATTGTAAGACTGTAAACCTCTAATTCCACTATCTCTGTTGCATAACTATCAAACAGATTAGAGAAGGGACAAACCACATTTGCCACAACTAATTAATTGGTTTAATTTTCTTTATGATCTGATCAACTTATGATAACATAATCTGGCTTCAGTCATCATCCAGTCTGGACCCTAAAGATTTAAAGTGCTGTAAAGGACGTGACAGTGAGTGTGTCCCTCATGTCCCACTGTGACAATCTATCTCCTCTTCATTTCCTCCTCCATATCCTGCGTGACTCTTGATGTGTTTGTTTTGAGTGTGTTCTGTATCAAGAACTGCAGCTAAATTATCACAAAATTCCTTCTGGAAGGGACAGATTCTGCTTCATTTGGAAAGTGATAGAAACTTGTATTTTTAAGAACTGAATCTTGCTTATAATGTAAAGGCTATGGGAATCTAACGTCACATCAAACTGCTTATTCATACATTGAATGTAGTTCATTTTGTAGCGTACTGTTGCATGATCCTCCTGCATTCTGGGTTTTCTTTCATTTTTCCAAAGACACACAGACAAGTGGTTTAGAATTTGAGCATCTATCTGTAGCAGCCAACTGGCATCCTGTCCCGATAGACTTAGATAGATTAGTAAAATAAGAGATTGTATTAGTGATTAAAAATAGTAACTATCATAGTTATTATTTTTAATCACTAATACAACTAACTATCAACATAGACACCTATTATATACACTAAACTGTGAAGGATAAAGCTTTTTAGTATTAGTTTCACAGTTATAATTTGTAGACATTGATTTCAGTGTGATTTTTAGTGTGTCATATAAATAAAAAAATAAAGTTTCAGTGGCATCAGCAGGCTTTCAGGGTTGACCAGTGAGACAAGATTTAGGATTGAAACTCTTTGACTCTGTTCAAACATACTGCAGATAAATGCTGTCTGAAGTTCAATATCTGGCCCCTGTGGATGTGCAGACCCACGGCAGCCTATTTGATGCTCTGTCATCTTACTTGCTATAACTGAATAAATAATCTGAAAGAACTTCAGGCACATATTTACTGCAGGTAAAGTGTTTAGATTGTTGGGATAAACATGTTGCACTTGGAATTCTTTTTGCTGCATCAGAGATCTTTCATAAACACACCTTACCTAACAGTCCTGTCCACAGAAAGGTCACAGAGGATTGTTGTGGGTACCATGTGGCTGCCATGTATTCTTCAGGATTCAACTTTTAAGGTTTAGTATCATCAGTGTTTGCTGAAATATATATACAATATTTATTGTATTAGTACAATTAATTGTATTTTATGAGATTTTACTATATGTAAGTAGCAAGTGTAATGCAGAAATTGAAGAATTCATCAATGTTTGTGTTGTGACGCAATTTGAAGAGATTTCTGTTGGTTTTGTTTTATGTTTGGAGTTTTGCAAATATAGGTAATGGTTTCAAGAAACCTGCAACAGCTCTTTAAAAAAATTTTTTTTGAGGAAAAGCCAAGCTGTGGGTATTTTGATAAGGTGGTTGCCATAATCTGAAGGATGAAACAAGTGTTGCATTACCTGAGATGCAACGTTAATACATTTTGAATCGTACAAATGAGAATGCCTCCCTCTGTTGGCTGAAATTAAAACTATGAAAGAACCACAACTCCCCAGAACCTGAAACATTGTTGTCTTTGTCATTTGCACAATGATTTCTGATTTCAGTCTTCTCTTTAGAAATAATAATCACAGTTGATAAGCATTTTGAGTGACTCATTATAAAAATGCAACTATAATGTTACTTTCTTCACTGTGTAAATTGGAATAAAACAGGTAGTATTTTGTTCTTGTTGTGTGATTGCTGTCGGGCACAGCATATGTTCATCTTCTTTTGTTAAAGGCAGAAAAAGCAAAAAGCAGAATTATGAACCATCCACACATTAACAGTTTGTAACCTTCCTCATGCAGTGTTACTGTTGTGTAGTGATACAGAGGAGGAAGAGGAAGAAAAGTGGAAAGTTCTGTCCTCTAACAGAGCTACACACAAACAAGTCCCAATGCTTTGTAAAAGTGATTGGAATGGTAATTGAGTAACTTTTCATGAAATGTTTACATTATCTTGTTGTCCCCTTTATTTCAAATCAATAGAAAAGTCAAATGAAAGTGTTTATGGCTGACAGGCCTTTTTTGGTCCCTCAGCTGAGGTGTCTCAGTCCATAACTTTACACAGTCATCTATGTAAATAACATAAAATAAAAATAAAATGAAATAAAAAAACATCTGTGTAAAACAATCAAAAGGAAACTTTAAAATATTGTCATACAGTGCTTTACATGAGATAATTTACTTAAACCTTCAAGGATTAATATTGGCCACTAGGGGGCAGAAGAACTATAAACTGACAGAGTCTTGACATCAGAAAGTTTTCAAGGTTAGTTTTCAGTTACCTGTTTGGCTGCACACATGGTGAGTTAGTTTGAAGCTTCTGTTGCACTCTCACACTTCCTGCTGCTGGATATTGTATTTAGGTGTTAGTACTGACATACAGCATGCAAGTGTGCATGTGAGCAACAACATTAGCATAGCAACAGCTAAGCTAACATCAAGCATAAACTGGCCTTACACATTCAGCAGATAAGCAACAATGTCAGGAAATTGCCATTCTCCAGTTTATCCGCCAGCTGTCTGAGTATTCGCCTCAGCTGGTCACATAACCCACACACCTGCTCATCATTTCCTCATTAGCCTGTATGTGCACCAGGTGGACTCCTGGTTCATTTCATTCTGCTGCCGTAGACCTAGCAAAGACTATTTTTCCTTACTGCATGTTGTGTTTGCTTCTGGGTCAAACATCTTTGATCATATGTGACAAACATTTTCATTTACACAGAACATGTCTTTCTTTTACCTAATTATATGTGTTTTAAAGTACTATTAATTTCAACTGCTTCTTTCAGTCTTTTTTTTTTATTGTTCTTACTTCTGTTCCTATGTGTACGCACTTTAAATTTCCTTGTGTATGAAATGTGCTACATAAATAAGCTTGCCTTGTCGTCTGTCAAATATTCCTTCTCCTTTGAAGCTCTGCTTTAGTCTCTAAGCTCTGACATATTTGGGTCTTTATCTTGCTAGATGCTCCACTGGCTTCACCAGCTTCACATCTCTATCTGGCTGTGCTAAAATATACCAAGAGTTGAACAGAAGAAAAATATTACATTTGTCAATTGCTTATTTGGCCCTCCTGGTGGTCACAGGGCCCTAAGAAGCCTCTTAGTTAATTTCGGCCTACATGTTTTCATTTTCATTCTCTACAGCACTCAGCCTGCTGTAGAAATGCTGCTCATTGTCATATAACTTCTTGAAAGCTCCAATTTGAATGTGGCTGTAGTTATATGGTGTCTGCAGACACCTTATTGATTTTATTTAAAAGTGTTAGGAGTTTTCGGGCAGCTCTCCATTCCCAGGACAAGTCTTTCCTCTGCTCAGGTGACAACAGGCTGATTGTCATGTTAATGAGGTCTGAGCATCTGCTGCTGCTATAGGTTGGATGAGCAGCGGAGAGGGGCTTCCCCAGTCATACCGCAGTCTGACAGCTCCTCACCTCCACAGTTTGTGGCTCTGACACCAACCTGTCCTGCCAGCAGGTCACTCCTGTGGATCCACAAGTCAGTTTAATCAAGTTTCACCGGAACCCACAGGAATCAGTTACGGTTACAAGGTAGTAAATAAATTAAAGATGCCCACAAAAAAGAAAAAAACAAGACAGAGAACAGAGGAGGAAACCAAAGATGTAGATGACGAAGACTTGGAGGATCAGGAATCAAAGCCTAAAAAGAAAATTAAGCAGGTACGTGAGGCAGAAGATGCTAGAAGACTGAAAAAGAAGAAGTTTGAAGACAGTGATGAAGAAGGATACAATTCTGATGCATCAGTGCCTGATGTGAAGAGCAGCAAGAAAAAGGGAAGAGATAAAAGAAAAGTCAAGAATAAGAAGAAAGGTAACGAGGACAGCGAGGATGAGCTGAGAAATGAGAGAAGTGATGAGGATAACAACAATGACTCCATAAGTAAAGAGAGAGCAGACAAGCTCCCTGATGTGATTGAGACCACTAAGAAAGGGAAGAAGTCCTCAGTTAAAGAAAACATGGGAAAGGACAAAAAATCCAAGAAGCAGGAAGATGAAGAGCAGGCTGGGGATGAAGAGGAAGGGAAAAAGAAAAAGAAAGACAAGAAGAAGAAAGGTTCGCTAACAGGGGATAGTGATGAGGACACCAAGAAGACAAAAGGCAAAAAGAAGAAGGTTGAGAATTATGTGGAAATCTATGAGAAAGAGCTTCGGACATATGAGCCTGATAAAGTTGAGGACTACGATGATGAGTACCACAAAAAGAAAGGTAATAGCAAGCTTTTCATCCAAACCTCTGTCTGTGTTAACGGACACCTTGCAGAATTAAACACTTCACATAAAGGTGTTTTTTTTTTGTTTTTTTTTATTCCTGTTTGAGGAAAGACATTCTACACCCAGAAAAGTGAATTTGGACTGATTCATATTACCTGATACTGAGTGGATCCTGTGTAATGGGCTCGTGTTTTAGCATAATTTCATGGTAATGTTACACCATGTGAGGTAGTATCCAGGATGTACCACCAACCTACAGGAAACCTAATCATTGAAGTGGGAGTTTCACATCATGATCAGTTGTCTAAAGTTTCTTCTTAGCTTGCACATGAATGTAAATCATCCTAATGTAAAACCATAGAAACATCTGATCTGACCTGCAGTATTGCTTACACACACACGACAACTTAAGGCTCTCTGCTATCATAAAGTCAAAAATATCTTATATATTTGCCAGTGTATTTACTGTTCAGTAAAATACCTTCATCGTAATGAAAGAAAGCAATAAGGCAATTATCCCGAAATCCAGGGTTTTAGGGCTGCAACTAAGGATTACTTTCATTATTGAATAATCTGGTGTTTTTGTTTTTCAAATTTTTTTTATCTATATATTTTATCACAAAATGTGAAAAATAAGTGCATGTGACATATTCCAAAAAACTGATGTTTGAAATGCTTATGTTGTCTGCAACAGTCAAAATACAGTCAAAGAGTCAACAACCCTTAAAGTTCGGTTTACAACAATATAAAATGGAGAAACATAGCAAGATTTTTATATTTTACAAGCTGGAACTGGAACAAGTTGTGCTTTGGGGTTTTTATTGGATAAATTATTTAAAAGGTTGATCAATTGTCAAACAGGTCATTGATTAATTTCCTGTTGTTCCTTTTTTTTTTTTTTTTTNCTTTTTTTTTTTTTTTTAATAATTTTCTCTTTGTTTTTGTTTTTCTCAATCATAAACCTAAATCCTAAACCCAAATTCCTAACATTTCCCTTGCGTGGGCATTTTAAAGATTCAATCTGATTCTCACAACTGTAAAAGTACAGGAACACACACACACACGCTTTCTCCTGTGCTTTATTCACACTGTTAACATCCTTTTAATGTTCCATACATCTCTGTAGTTTATGAGGTGGTGACCATCACTGGTGATGAGAGAGGTGCCGGCACTGACGCCAACGTGTTTGTCACTCTGTTTGGTGAATATGGCATCTGTCCCAAAATGCATCTGGCCAGCAAGTAAGTCCCATTCAAAGGTTTTTAGAAAGTTGGACCTTAGACCACCTGTATATATTGGGATAATGGAAAAACAATCTAACTTACTAAAGTTAAATATGCCAAATTAATATTTTTATAACACTATAATAAGTTCCTTAATGTCAATAAAAACTTTATCTTTTTTTTCTCCACTTCCACAGCACAGAGAAAAGGTATTTTTTGGCGTAATGGTGGTGGTATTGGTGAGAGGTTGTGCTGTGATTTTGAATTGAATTTGAATTACGCAGTTTGCATGACATTTTTTGTTTGCATGATTTTATTAAAGGTTTTCAATGTTTTCACATTTCATAGTGCCTGTGCCAGTGACTGTGCAACATTTTGCACATTTACCAGAACCATTGCATCAATATCTGCTTGAGTTTATTTTTTTAGTGATTTTTTTTTTTTTTTTTTTTTTATTAAAAGATAATCAAAGAATACTGCAACTGATTATGCTGCCTCACACTCAGATGATGTATCATTTTGTTTTTTCAGGAGTCGGACAGCATTTGAGCGGGCCAAAACTGATGTATTCAGAATTAAAACACACAATGTTGGACCTTTGAAGAAAATAAGGTACATAACCTGACATTTGTCATTCACAGTGCATTTTTACACCTACTTGGTTTGCTGTGGTTCATTTTCTCCCTTGGTACAGTTCTTTGGGCATTTCTGAACACCACAATTGCACTTGGGTGCAGAATAAAACAACTTCAGGATAGTCTCTGTCTGGTTCCAAACTCTGGAGCAGTTCATTTGTGGTCTGAACACAACCTACTTCCAAACCAAGCTATTGATCTAGAAGCAGAGATGGAGGTGTACGTGGTTAACGTTAAGTAAACTACACCTTCGCTTAGCAAATCAAATGGATTGAAAGTATCCCAGTTCCATCTGATAACCCGGTCTAGTAAACTTCTTCCTGTTTTGATTTTCTTTCTCCCGCCACCTGACATGTCTGACCAATGAGTGGAGCAAGTGTTCTAACATGAGTTTTGCTGATACACTTTGGTTTGATTGGATGTTTTCCTGTGTGAAACGGAATCAAACAAATGCAACACTGTAAAAATTTTGATCCCTGATTCGGACCAGAGCACTTGGACTAAAGGTCCTGAAAACACTCTTACACTTTGACCAGACTGTTTTTCTCATTTCACATTTCATCACATTTTCAGGAGCATTCAGAGTAACACAGCAGAACAGCTTGATTCATTCAGGATTCAGGATTAATGTTGAGACTCTTTAGTTGACGCTGACTGCCTGGGATGATGAGACCTGTAAGTCTCAATGTGTTCTTCTGTTGCTTCAGGATTGAGCATGACAACACTGGTCTGAACGCCAGCTGGTTCCTGGAGAGAGTTGTGGTAACGGATGTTATCAGGCCTCACCTCAGGTTCTACTTTGCTTGTAACAACTGGCTCAGTAAGGTGGAAGGAGATGGACTTTATGTTAGAGACCTGTTGGGCACCATGGATCCCATGGACATGCCCAAATGTAAGTCTACAAGTGTTTATGAACCCCATATTAAATGAATGTTTAGTGTAATTTGTGACCAATACCTTATTCTTGAGGAATTATGAGATTTGCAGCTTCTCCACACTTTTCTGTAAAAAAAAAAAAAAAAAAANAAAAAAAAAAAAAAAAAGAGAAAAAAGTGAATTTTCCATGAAAATAGAAATTTAAAATCAGTACTTATTTACATATTATATGCATAACAGAATCTTAACCTTTGACTTGTCTGAAGTTTGTCTTTAAGACTATTATATTAAAACATAACCATTATTTTTCCTTTTCTAGATAATAAATACATTGTGAGTGTTTTTACTGGGGATGTAAAGAGCAGTGGAACAGATGCAGATGTCTTCATCAATATCTTCGGGGAGTTCGGAGACACATGTAAATAAAAATATAACTTTTAACACACAACATGTGCTTTCCACATATGTTACCCCATCACAAACTTTCTCCCAAACTGAATACCAGTTTGATGCAATCATTTCTTTTCCAACAACGTTTAAACCAGGGTTTAGCTGATAGAAAGGACATGTTGTCTTCTTGTTTCAGCGGAGAGACTTCTCAATAATGACAAAGACAACTTTGAAAAGGGCAGCGAGGACAAGTTCACCATTGAAGCGCCAAACTTGGGCAAAGTGAGGAAGATCACCATTGGTCACAATAACAAAGGAGCCTCAGCAGGATGGTTTGTGGACAAGGTAAAATTTGACAACGCTTGCAAAAGGTATTTGTATTACAGTATTTCAGGAAGAGGATGTTAAAATCCAAAGAAATGTGTTTGAATTGCATTACATTAATGATACTAAAAATGTATTGCTCCTCCATCAAGTTATCCTCAAGGCAAAATAATTTAAAAATGAATAGGATTGCTTTAATTTGTGTCACAGAGGGTTTATCTTGCCTCCATGTCTCTGTGTCTTACTGTACCTTTGCAGAGGTACTTAAGACATGTGATCCTCTTATTTCCTCTCGGTCCTCATTTGAGACTGTTGTCTCAGTCCCAACACATACAGTGTGTCTCACAGAGACATGAGTTCATTCACACACACACACACACAGAGCACACATGTTGTCATCCTATCCTGTCTGTAAAGGGAAACCATGCCTCATTAACAGATTGCCTTACAGCAAACAGGCGAGTCTGTGGATTTGCTGGTGACTTCAACACAGGACACCAAAGATCATGATCACAAGAGGCTAAAGAGTAGTGATAAATTATTGTGCTGTATATTTTTGCATTTATTGTGTGCTTTGTGGTACTGAAATCAGTGATGACTTCATTTGGATGTACTGGCATTGGAATGAAAAATTGAGCTTATTTGACCATGTATATTTGAGTTAAATTTACATATAGTTTAAGAGTTCTTCATAATGGTGAATAAATTAGCATTCTCTGTGTTTGGCAGCTGATCATAATTGAAAACATATGCCTGTTTCTGTGCAGTATTTTTTACAATAAATAAAAATTTGACGGCGTCAGACAAATATTAATAATGTATTTTTTATATATATTTAGTTGTCTGTAATATGTAGTTGTTTAGTTGTTAATCTTACTATTAATAGACCTGTGAATCAATTAAGAGTGATAACAGGTTCCATGTGTTATATAATACTAATAATAATAATAATAATAATAATATTGGTGTGTTGAGTTGCTATATGAGTTCATTCAGATCAAACTATCAAATTATACAGATAAACATTTTCTTAACATCTAGATAAAACTGCAGACAGACTTTCTTCAGATTTTAATTTAACATATCATTTTTCATGTAGGTGATTGTAGATGATCTAGGAAACAAAATAGTCTACGAATTTCCAGTCGGTCGCTGGTTTGCCATTGATGAAGATGATGGGAAGATCCAAAGGGACATTTTAGTGGGGGGGAGCCAGCCCACAGGTGAGGATGAAAAAGAACATTTTGTGAAATTTTGAGCCCTGAAAAAAAAAAAAAAAANAAAAAAAAAAAAAAAGAAATCAAGGAACCTGCTTAACATTAAGAAAATTACATGATATCCACATCTAGATAGGTTACAACAAATAATCCATGAAACAGTGATGAATGGAAGGCAGATTAAATGGCTATTTGTATATCATCCAAAATATCTCTGATTATTTGCCACGATTTTGAATTCTGACTATAGAAACAGTGTTTGTCTAATTTCCCACATGGAAAATATTGTTCATGTGGTTATAAGGGAAATAATTCATTTAAGAGACAAACTCATAGAAGCTGAAAATAAAACATGTTTTCTTTCTAGCTTGCCAAAATGCCTGCCATGTGATCATTAATTTGAAGATCAGCTTATCAATATTTTTATTAGATTGCTCTGGCTTTTGTTCAAAACCTTTGAGAATACGGGTGCTGTGAACCATACCAGCCTGCTGGCAGAGCCTGATTGTCTGACATGTAACTGTACCCCCCAGGTATTGTGTACTACATCCAGATTGTAACAGGGAACATCCGTGGTGCCGGGACCAACTCCAAAGTCCACATTTTGATGCATGGCTCGAAAGGATTGAAGAACAGTGGCAAGGTGATGAGAAGATACCATAAGAATCAAACAGAATAGATTAATTTTTAAAAGGTAATAGCAGTGATAGTAGTTTTTACTACACACAGTGAGTGCCTTCATAAATATCTAAGTAATTCTTGCTCACATCTCGAAGATTATGTATTTTATTCTTGTGCTAAAGCTCATCACTGTGAATTTTTTTACACTGGGCTTCCCAAAAATCACTGGTCAAGCAAAAAAGTGTGGCCAATGAACACAGACTAATTTCTTCTATTTATTCTTACACCATTATTATTACTGCTTGAAATGTAAACAGCATCACTTCCTCTTTTTCCTTGTATCATTAACAGCTTTTGCAAAAGCTTTTGTGAACTGTTTATGTTTAATCAGTTTTGCTTTTTGTTATTGTACAGTAAAGTAGAAAATCAGACTTTCAGTATTTCAGTATATATTTTATTCCTGGATAAAAACACCCCAAAACACATGCATATGTCACTTGATTTCCCATTCAAATTATTATTATTATTATTATTTTGTCTGTGTTTGTGAATTCAGCCTCATTGAGTATGAAAAGGATTAAATATCTCCTGGATGCATCTGTTTCAAGTTAGAATGTGGATGAGCCAGCTTGTGTTAACTTATACAGAATGTTTTTGATGCAGGTGTTTTTAGAAGGGGGAAAGTTTGAGCGAGGCCGGACGGACATCTTTGATGTGGAGCTTGCTGCACTGCTCAGCCCCCTCAGCAGAGTCACGATTGGACATGACAACGATGGAGTCAGTGCTGGGTGGTTCTGTGACAAGGTATAAACACTCACGCAGATACACAATGAAATATTGTCATTGATTGTAAAATGATTCAAATAAAAGTTGCTTGGTTGTTTTTGTCCTTGCAGGTGGTGGTGTACTGTCCATTTACTGGGATTGAACAGACCTTCCCATGTGGTAAATGGCTGGATGAGAAAGAGGGGGACGGACTGATAGAGAGAGAGCTCTATGAGATGGTCTCACTCAGGCTGAAGAAACAAAAGAGTAAGTCAAATATCAGTAATAACAATAGCTGGAGACAAAGATGATGCAGCTTGTAGGGAGGGCAGGACATTTAAGCAGATATTTTCCAGACTCTGTCACTGCCAAAAATGTATAACTTAGACCCAACAAAATATCATAGCACACTGAGCCCAAAATATGAAATGTGCATATTATTATGCAAATGGATGGCCATTTACCAGGGCAACCAGTCTACCTTCATTCTAGTTTTAGTATGTTCATTTATATGTTCATTTTACTATGTTAATTTTTAAGAACTTCCTGGCTCTTAAAAACCAATGTTTTTTTTTTAAACCTTTATTTGGCTATTTATATGCTCATTCAAATTATTAATTTGAATGAGCATGTATCCTCTTTTGCAGTAATGTGCTGTTTCACATTCATAAATTCACAATCAGGACCTTCCCAGTGCAGCTACTCACTACAGGAACTACACTGTTCTGATTATTTTGGCAGTAAGATAATTTTGGAAAAAAATGTAAAAATGCTATATGATTTTCTGCTTCAGAAAATGCAGAAAAAGTTCTGCCTTACAGTGAAAACCCTTAATACTCTTAATGTTATTCTCTTCAGGACACCCGTGGTCCTTGTGGACTTGGACGTCAGATCTGCCTGGTGCAGGAACCGATGCAGAAATTTTCTTCCAGGTGTATGGAGAAAAGGGGAAGTCAGATGAATTCAAACTGGACAACAAAACAGACAATTTTGAACAGGGACAGTTGGACAGGTTTATGGTAATAACCCATCATGCACTAATATCAATAATTAGATTATAAGGCTACGTAATAACTGTCTATTTTTATTCTGACATGATCTCACAGATTGAGCTGCCTGATTTGGGAAAACTGACCAAAGTTCGCCTCTGGCACGAGAAGAGAAATCCCTTCGCAGGGTGGCATCTTAGTAAAGTGAGAAAATACTGTACAGTCTCATAGTAAATGTGTCTTACAGAGCTTTAGTATTCCCTTATTCATAACATTAACATGGTAATAATAAATCATATTATTACCCTGAATTTTTTTTCTAATCCTGGCCTTTGGTATGTATATTTATACATATTAGCAGCAGTTTGCATATTTGCAATTGATTACCTTTACATTTCTCTAATTAGGTTACTCTGATGAAGACATTAACAAAGGAGAAGTATACTTTTCCCTGTGAACGGTGGCTGGACGTTAATGAAGATGATAATGAAGTTGTGAGGGAGCTGCCTGCCACTGGAGATCTAATCGATGAGCCACAGCCCTGTATGTATACATACTGCCTGCCTGTGGGCCTCCTGCTTTCACCAAACATCTGCATTGCCAAATCATACGTATATACAGGTGTAAAAAGAAAAAACTTGATGCATGACATTATTCTGCTCCACAGTAATAAAGTACAGAGTGACAGTATGCACGGGAACCATCAACGGCAGTGGCACCGATGCATCTGTTTTTATCAACCTGATTGGAAGCCTCGGGGACACTGGGGATCGAGAGTTGATTCACTGCAAAAACAACGTTAACAAGTTTGAGAAAGGAAACGTGGGTACATCCACAGGATCAGCATGAGAAATGTTGTGTATTTCACGCCATACTGTGTCAGCAGCACTTATACAGGAAGCATGTGATCACTTTATCATATCCACTGTAAATGATCACTTTATCATATCCGCTAATACAAAAAAGATTAAATATCGATAGCATGCTAGCCTATGAGTTTGTAATACAAAGATGTTGAAAAACTGACACCCCCCAAAAAAAGTTTAATTTTGACTTGATTCCACTGTAGAGGCCATTCGGACAATCACGCTCAGGTTGTCATGCTGAGCTCTACATTGTCAAACTTAGGTCAGCTTTCATCGGTCTAATGTTAAGTGTTCTATGTCGTTTTTGACCACTAGTTGTGCTGTAAAGCCATAAAGTTTTCCTGTACAGATCCCTGCATGTTTCGTATCTTATCATTTATCAGTATGTGCACAAGGGTGCACATGCACACAACTTGGACATGACATAATACACATTGTTTCCGCCTGAAGAGGTTGCTAATGCGAATGTGATGCTGATGGAAATACAATTAACATGCACATTTACAAAATGATTAATTTGCATTCTGTTGTGGAGATTTTTCTTGTGTAATTTTGTCTCAGTTCAGCTAATAAGGCTAATTTAGCTCCTAATTTTTAATGTTTTTTTTTTTTTTAGTATGNTTTTTTTTTTTTTTAGTATGTTCTTAATTTGGCTGAAAACAACGCATCAGTTTTTAGTTACTTATCCAAGTACTGTAGCTTGACTAGATATATAGAATTTGACAAATTTTACTGCAGACCAGAGAGTAGGACCGCCAACAACGGTGTGGCACCATTCTTGGAACAACACCGCTATCATGGCTAAAAGTCATTATCTGACATATAGTATATACAGATGTTCACCACTAGCCCCTTTGCTCCTCTCTGTCTTATCAGATGGATGAGTTTCTAATCGAGGCAGTGACCATCGGACAGATCAGCAGGGTGAGGATTGGACATGATGGCCGAGGTGGAGGCTGCAGCTGGTTCCTTGATAAAGTTGTAGTAAGGGAGGAGGGACAGGCTGAGACCCAGGCTGTAGAGTTCCCATGTAACAGGTGAGATATGGCTTACACTCAGGAAGTCAAGCTTGTGCTGAACAAGCTTTACAGACACAGGTGTGTATACACTGAATAGGTGCAGCGACTGTGTTTTGTTGAATGTGGTAGGTGGCTTGACCGAAATGAGGATGATGGACAGATTGTTAGAGAGTTAGTGCCATTCTCAGATGGGCAGCGTCTTTACAGTAAGTTAGAGGTCTCATAAGTTTCACTGAAGATACAATTGTATTTATTGATAGCCTTCAATAGATGCTGATGCTTTCATGTTGTGTCTGTTTCAGACACTGGCTATCACATCTCTGTGAAGACAGGTAGTATCCCAGGGGGCAGCTCGGACTCCAACGTGTTCGTCAAGCTCTACGGGGAGAAAGGTGCCACCAGTAAGATGATGCTGCTGGTCTCTGACAACAACCTGGGAAACTACTTTGAGATGGGTCGTGTTGATGTCTTCACTGTGGAAACCTTTGATATTGGACAGGTGTGCTAACACCATGGAGGCAAATAAATGATTTGATTTCTGCCCTCTGGTGGAAATACTTGACTGCGATGCTGTGAAGAAGTTTTGCAACACATTCTTAAAAGCACACAGCTTAAAATTAACTAATGTCTATTTGTGTCTATTTTTTAAATTTCGTAAACTTAATTGACTCACTGGTTCATCCTGAGGCCACAATGCCAAAAATATAAGGTGTCACCATGATTTAGCTGAAACAAATGATAACAGTGTGTCTCATATACATTTATAGTAGGCGCCCAACCCAAAGACGATTTTTGTATTATTTATTATTTCTTTCTGTCAAAAGTCTGAGTGGAAATACAGCTGAAGGTGCAGACTTGCTGACATGTGTGCCAGAATTAAGTATTCATGTATGCATGTTAAAGGGGCTCCACACCCAACCACTTATTTTGGCTGATTTGACTTCTTCTCAGGATTGTGTGGGTGTATACAGACTTGATTTCTTTGCTCCTTTTAGTGTGAGACAGTTGACACCATAGTGATTATTTTAAGTACTGTGTATATGGAGCTTGGTAGTACCAGCCAACTTCATCATAAGAAGAGGGCTAATTAGTCAAAATAATTGAAAAGAGCTGTGTGGGTGTGCAGGGCCTTTAAGTAATGTTGGACATCAGTCTTATACACAGGCTTTTTATGGTCATTGTTGTTGACTGCCACAAATAAATTCTCACCCTGAAGAAATACTATATTAATGCATTCTATCAGTTTTATTATGGAGCAGTAGCACAATGATCTCAGGACGAAATATTTCTTTGTGTAAACTTAATATATTTTCTTAAGTTATGGATCCCAACATGAAATGGGGATTAATTAGTTTTTAGATAGTGATTACATAATAACAGTTGGTATAAGTTGAGACTTGGTCCCAATGCAAAGTTAAATTAGTCAAATGAATTGTTTCAATGCTGCAACCTGAAATTCAGCAGACAGTACTCAGAAAACATAAACGCTTCTGTCCTCAAGTAATGGACTGTTTAATGAGCATGAGAAATAAAGAGTTTATGGAGAATATGTTGTTTTAATCATGTTTGAATATGTTATTCTGTTAATGTCTTATTCCAGATCAATCGTTTGATAATTGGACACACAAACGAAGGCATGCGTGCTGGTTGGTTCTTGGACAGTGTTCAGATTATGGTTCCAGTCCATGGAAAGAACTACATGTTCCCCAGTCATCGCTGGTTGTCTGAGGATGAAGCTGATGGCAAGACAGAGGTGGAGCTCTACCCCAGTGAGATCCTGGACATGGAACAATGTAGGCAACGCAAACTCTCCCACCATCACAAAAATCTACATCCATCAGCAGATTGATAGGTTGAAGGTCTTGTAGCGGGACCTAAGTGTATCTCAAGAGAAAGTCTCCTGATCATTTAAATTTGAAACATATTTCAGTCATGTCTTATCATATCATTATGCCAACTTTGTGTTTTTCTCAACATTTCATTTTATGCATTTCACTTCACAGTTGCTTCCTGTTGTCTTTTTGTGTTTGTTACGCACTTTGTAGCTTGTCTTGAAATATCCAACATAGTTTATTTTGCACACAAACATACAAGCTCATACATGTACACACACACATATACTTTGCACACCAACTGCACACCAACAAATATTCTTTTTTTTCAGTGATGAACTATGAGGTAACAGTAGTTACTGGAGATGTGACATTTGCTGGCACCAATGCCAGGGTGTTCATCCAGATCTATGGGGAGAAAGGAAAAACAGAATTTATCATCCTCAAGAGCAGATCCAACAATTATGAGCGCAACATCACCGAAATATTCAAGGTATCAAAAGATTTCTTTTTTTTTTTGACCCAAGATACAGTTCAGTAATCAAAGCAGAATGCTAGGGAATAAATAAACACAACATATGCTTCAGTTTTAACACAAACACAGTAAGGAAGGTGTCGACTTCTCTGCACTTTTCCCCAGATAGAGGCCAGAGATGTAGGGAAGATCTTGAAGATCCGCATCGGTCATGACGGGTCTGGGATTGGAGCTGGTTGGTTCCTGGAGTCAGTGGACGTCAAGCATCTAATCATGACCATGGTGCCCAAGGAGAAGAAAAAAGAGGACAAAAAAAAGAAGAAAAAGAAAAAGAAGGATGAGGACGAGGAAGGAGAGGAGATGCAGGAAAAGGTGCTGACTTACCATTTCCCATGTTCCCGTTGGCTGGCTGCGGGAGAGGACGATGGCGAACTGGTGGTGGAGCTTCTACCTGAAGAGTCAGAGGACCTGGAAGGTACAAAACAAATGATCAGTGATACACTAACACTGAGGAGGTGGGTGTGATATTGAAAGAAATGGCTATATCTGCAAAGGTCTCCAAAATGTTTGTTAATGTTGAAGAGCATTACATCACATAGAACTAGCAACCTAAGACAGAGAAAATCATGAACCATCAATCCAAGACTTTTGACATCACTTGCAAACTGTTTACCAAGTACTGTACATATGATTTTTTTTTTTTTTAATATTTTAAACAAATGGTAATTATTGGTCCCATAAAAACAGTCTCATTTTAACCTCACATTTCTGTGAAGCAGCTCAAATGAGCTCTTAAGTTTTGCAATATGGATCTTCTGTACGGTAAACATTTGGAAACCCGCCTTAAATTGAAGAAACTTAAAATTAACTACATACAGTATGTGTTCACTCTGATGAAGACATTTTAAAACAGAAAGAAGGAAGACTAAACTAAATAAATCCTGTTTTTCAGGTTTGAAAACCTCTTTGGTCCAAACACAGTAACTCAATACAGCGAGGCAGAGTGGGTACATTTAGTGAATATAGTCAAATATTTTATGTTTTCAGCAGTGTAAAGCAGGTATCCAGATAATTTTTTTCTTATTCTTAACTTAGAGGTAATGTTTTACCACAAGCGCTTTCTGTGTGTGCTGCCACTGCCTTGTGAATTTTTTATATTTATATAAATAAATTATCTTGTATAATAAATTCCAGCAAATTTATGCACAAATATGGTATATACAGCCATATTTAGATACAATTATTATTCTGAACATTTTGTGGCACATGTTTACATACTTTAGCTGGCTGATTTGACACAGTTCCCTGATGTCCTGACCTACATACCAGGTTAAAGAGGTGTTATTAATTCATGCTTTCTATTGTCTGACAGTGAACACCTATGAAGTGAGCGTCTTCACTGGTAACATGCTAGGAGCGGGGACTGATGCCAAAGTCTACATTAATATTCATGGAGAAAGTGGAGACACCGGGGAGCGCTACCTTAAGAACTCTGGCAACCTCAACAAATTTGAGAGGGGGCAGGTACGACGGGTTAAACAGAGAGATGAAGACTAGATAATAGATCTGATAGATTTAAAGCAGGGAATCACTGAATGAGATGAAAATGTAAAAAAAAAAAAAAAAAAAAAAAGGAAACAAGTGAAGTGGAAACAATCAAAAAAGAAAAGAAAGGAAAATGCATTTTGTTTTTAAAACAATTATTTAACACAATTATTCATTTTGATCAAAAGCAACAGCATTCTAAAATTTATTATAAATTAAATTGCCTATTATTTGAAGAAATAATAGGCAATTAAAAGGACAAAGTCCTTTCTCAAATTAGTAGAGCTCAAAAATGTAAGAATGTCTCCCTTTTCTTGCCAACAATAAATAATGTATTTGATTTACAAACAAATCCTCACCTTTTAGGAGACAGAAGTAGCAAATGACAATTATGATACTATTATTAAATTAATTTTTGACTATATCAGTATTCTTTCAATATAAGTTTGGAGCAGAAAATACCCATAAACCATTAGGTTTTCAGCCTGGATCTCAAATTCTAAATTGTTCAGCACTTTTTTGGAGGGGTATCCCACTGGAAATTAACCAGCAGTTAGTCAAAGACTCGAACACTTCCACGCAACATGAGCCTCCCACCAAGGTGTGTGTGTGTGGGAGTGTATTCTGGTAGGATTACAAGCTCTCCTGCAGGCACGCCTGCTGTGATGGAGAGTCCTCTGTGTCATTGAAACTGTCCTACTTTTACTCAGTACTCATTACCTGTGAATTATTCATCTTAACATTACACCTGGCTCAGTACAAAGACAAAAACTTATGTCCACAGACAATAGTTTTTTTTTTCTTCACTTTGATCAAAAGCAACAGCATCCCATTCTGAGTAAGTGAGGGTGTGTTTGCTTACAAGTGGAAATTTTGATTTGTTCATGGCACTATGAAAAATAAAGATGATCATGAAAGCTAAAATATTCAAACTCTGGGAACCATGGTATGTCTGTACCAAATTTCATGGTAATCTTTCCAATATTTATTGAGCTATTTCACTATAGACCAAAGTGTTGGATGGACAGACAGACGGACTGATATTTCCTCTCTAGAGTCAGACTGCGAGTGTGGCTAAAAATAACCTGAAACCAAAGCTTATCTCACTTTACTTTGTTTTCCAGGAGGATATTTTCACTGTGACAGCTATTGATCTGGGCCCTCTGAAGAAGCTACGGATCCGCCATGACAATTCACAGTCCAATTCAGCATGGTACCTGGACCGTGTAGAAATAGTGGACACAAAGGATGATACAACGTAGGTCTAACAAATGCATGGGCTTCGTTTAAATCATTCAATCATCAAGTCAGCTGCACTGAGATGACAAAAGAATCCATAGAACTCTGTCATAATGTTGTACTGTAAATTCCTAATTGATAATGATGTAGTAACATGTCTTGAAACTAAAGTGCATTTCATTTGGCTGTAGTTACTACTTCCCATGTAACCGCTGGCTGGCAGTGGATGAGGATGATGGGCAGATAGCGAGGGAGCTGGTGCCTGTGGATGAGGCCTTCATGAGGAAAGATGATGAAGAGGGAACAGCTGCTTTGGGACTTGAACAGAAATGTAACACAGTTTAAAGCTGCCTCATGTCTAGTAGAGAAAAAAAAATAAAAGAAGCCCCTTTCAAGTATTGACTTAGGTCTAGGTGTAGATGAGAGCAAGAGGAATACGATTGAAGCAATGATATCTTTTTAATCTATCTTACAGCCATGTCCACTACATATACTCTGAAAATAAAAACTGGGGAAAAGAAGTATGCTGGAACTGATGCCAATGTCTTTGCCATTATGTTTGGTGAGAAAAGTAACACGGGTAAGATATTTTACCAGCATCATGAAATTTGGTTTGCGGCATTGTGGCAGCCTTGTGGTTTTGATTCTATATGAACCATTTAAAATCATTTAATTCAAATTAAATGACTTTAATTTGAATTTTAATTTGTCACGTCCTACACAGGAATCATCCACCTGAGAGCTTGTAAGAACTACAAGAACAAATTTGAGCAGGGGATGATCAATGAGTTTACTGTGGAGGCAGTGGAGTTGGGAGATCTGGAAAAGTTTCAAATTGGCCATGACAACACAGGTGGAACTTTAGAGGAAGAAGAGGCATACTGACTGAAAATAAGCAGTCACAGTTATAAGCAGAAAACTTGATGTCACTGAATAATACATGACTGTTATACTACTCTAGGAGGTTCACCTGGTTGGTTCTTGGACTGGGTAGAGGTCGATGCCCCCTCACAAGGTCAGCGACTATGTTTCCCATGTGGCCGTTGGTTGGATAGAGGGGAGGATGATGGAGCCATAGTGAGGGATCTCTATCCTTCTGAGTTACAGACTGAATTCTACACACCATGTGAGTGAACAGTGGTTGAAAGAACATTCAAACTCATTACGCAATTGAAAATAGCAATGCAACAATTCAGAAATTCTGTGGTTAAAGTAAAAAGTCCTGCATGCAAAAAGTATAGAAGCATTAGTAGTAAAATATATGCAGACATTAAAACTAAAGTGACTGAAAAATGGTCACTTTCACCTTTTTAATGCTTTAACCTTTAAGAATATTTTTTTTAGGTAGTCTAACTACTAGATACAGTTGATTAGGTTAACAATACAATCTAACAACACAACAACATTGCTTATAGATGTACCATTACAGGTATATCAGATAGGTACAGGCTTAAGAGACCACATGTATACCTGAGGATACTTAATCATACCTTTGAAGGCTACAGCCATAGTGACAAGCATTGTGCTCCAAATGCACAATAATGCTCTTTATTTTTGAGAATATAATAACTGAAGCCATCAGATAAATGTAGTGAAGAAAGAAGTACAAAAATTGTAAGCTTTGCAAAATGTAAAATACTCTAGTAAAAGCGTCAGTATCTATATTATATTTAAGCAAATTACTTGCCACCCCCTTTACTGCACTTTTAGATTTACATTCCACATTTGCAAACAAATTTTGCAAACAAACCTTTTCTTTTGTCTTTTCAGTTGTTCCATATGAGATAAAGATTTACACCAGTGATATCTTTGGTGCGGGGACAGATGCAGATGTGTTCATTGCCTTGTACGGCCGGAAAGGCATCTGCACGCAACAGAAACCCCTGTGTGTCAACAAAAGAGAGAGACGGCTATTCTTTGAGAGGGGAGCAGAAGATATGTTTATCATAGAGGTGAGTGCGTGGGTTTGGACCAGTGGAATTTGGTATGAAGCACTTGGGGTAGAATATACAAACGCTTTCATATATGGATTTCCCCCCCCCTCCCCAGTTGGAGGATGTTGGTGATGTTATCGAGAAAATCAGGATAGGACACGACAACAGGGGCACCAACCCAGGATGGCACCTGGATAGAGTGGAGATCAGACGACAGCTCCGAAAAGGAAAGGTGCTAAAATCCACTTTAGCCATTTCAGATTACACCTACACAAGCACATCATTAAGAGTTTCCTTGTCCATGCCCTCATCAAATTATTAAGAGATTAATAATTTAGCATGCTTCAGCTCACCTGTCCATCAGAGCAGAAGTGCTTTCATGCAGCTTTTGAAGGAAGCACCCATCTAAGCCCTGTTTTGAGATTTGTCTTTGTTTAATGGTAGGGTTCAGAGACCACCATTTTCCCATGTGAGCGCTGGCTGGCCAAATCTGAGGACGATGGAGAGACGGTGAGGGAGCTTGTCCCCTCTGACATCATCACTGAGAAACTCCTCAAGGATGGGAAACTGAAACGGAATGAAGTGGAGGTGGAAGATGCCTTGGAAAGTAGGTTTACCCTGGTTGTATTAGTGTCACTACTGAGGGTGAAAAAAGGTTATGATTGTATCAGCAGGGTTATTTTAGTTAGCTAATTTAGTTATCATTCAGAGCTACACTTCCTGTGCATATGTCAGATGCAGTATTTGCTCCAACAGATGCACATGTTTATAATTTTGTCTTGTTTTGAAAGATTGACATTTTAAAGGTTTATTCCTTAATTTTTTGCCTTTGTAAATTTGAGCTACATTCACATAGATCATTTATCTTAATTATAAATAATTCATGTGTTGATTCTAATTGAAAATAGAGGGGCCTGCTCGAAGAAACAGTTCTCGGAGTTATCTGGATAATTTTGCTGAGTAACACCATGAACACGTCCTTTTACTTCATGTTCCAGATTTAAGGCTTTAATTAGCTTAATTAATAATAGATTAATATTAGTTGAGCATAGCTTGTTTGGTTTGTTAACCATGTCCTACCTCATACACCATAGTTAACATGCTGCATAAATACACATTCAGCTGGACTAAAAGGTATTTAATTAATCATTAATCTTATTCCTTTCCATCACAGCTCACACATACAAGGTGTCTGTGCGGACAGGTGACATGTACAAAGCAGGAACTGATGCCAATGTCTTTCTCACCATCTATGGAGACCTGGGAGACACTGGTGAGCGGAAACTCGCCAAGTCTGAGACTAACAAGAACAAGTTTGAGAGAGGAGCGGTATGTGAAAAAAGCTGTGATTTGGTATTTTACAATCCTTTTTGCTATCAGAGGTATTTGTAACTGAAAACCTTGATCACTGTAACAAAATATGTCATATTGTCTCTGTCTCTCAGGTGGATAAGTTCACTATTGAGGCTGTGGACTTGGGCCAAGTGTATAAGATACGCATTCGCCATGACAACTCTGTGATAGGTTCTGACTGGAACCTGGACCAGGTGGAAATTGTGGATGAGGAAACAGAGGAGGTGTACATGTTCATGTGTGAGCGCTGGCTGTCAAAGAAAAAAGAAGACAAATGTATAGAAAGGACCTTCTTTGTTAAGGTTTGTAAAGTTTGGGTAATAGAGAGACTTTCAGTCACTTGGCATTAGTTTTTCCGACTGAGGTAAAAGGACACATGAAGAGGAAATGAGCATTTTATTTGTTACATGTCTGATTCAGGGATATGAGGGTGAAAGAAACAGTGATCCAAATTCCAAGAAGAATGCCCAGGCCAAACTGGGGCTAGACAGAAATGCCAATAAGAAGAAAAAGAAGAAAAAGGCAGCAGTGGTTGAAGAGGGTCCAAGTAAGGCAATAAAGTTCTTTTTAATTCTCAGTGATGCAAACTAGTCGCTTAGGGCCGTATTTAGAGTTGGTGACTTAAGTTGGCTGTTTAAGTCCTCAGAAATGTCTCAAGACTGAATATGGAGGTGCATTATTTGGTATTAAGTTTAAGTTACACACATATATCTCCACTCTGAATATGGCCCTTTGTAATTTCCGTAGTGAACTTCTGTATTTCACTACATATTACTATGTATTTACTTATCACCTTCATGATTTCTTGTAGCAAGTCAATTTATCTGAATAGTCTATTTTTACGTGCAATATGTAAAAATATCTCAGAGGGCATTACAAATAGAAATGTTTCCCAAGTTGTCTTAAAAAGCCCTGAGCAAACCCGAAAACTACACAAATTCCTTTACATAATAAAAACGTAGCAGAATACTAAGTAAAATGTAAAAACAAAATTAAAAAAATACCCTTTTTAATAATTAACAGAGTTCACTTGTTTGCAACTCAGCACGTTTACAGTTTAAAAAGTAAAGCTAATGCTGACTCAAGAAAAGTTAAAATTCGATTCATAAGAGTTGATTAATTACAAATTTTCACCCAATTCTTCTGTTCCACCCAGTCATCCCCTATCATTTCACCTTATCCACGGGCACTGAACGTGAAGCCAGCACTGCAGCCAGGGTCTACATCATCATCATTGGAGCCAACGACACTGAGACAGACCGACTGTGGCTGGACCTGCCAGAGGGAAAGAAATGCTATGCCGCTGGTACCATGGAACACTTTGTGTGTTATGGAACTGACGTGGGAGAGATCAAGAGAGTGGAAGTGAGAATCTGGGACTGTCTATCTAAATCTGTTAAATTCTCTCCCTACCACTGCCTTTTTAGATGCTCTGGGGTTATAAAGCCATTCTGGCTCAGTTAGAATTAATCCTAGCATTACCTTCTGGTCGATCAAAGTAAATAAAATGAAATATCATATCTCAGTTTTGCCTCCCCCCCTTTTTCTCTTTCTCCCTCAGCTTGGTCATAATGGTGTCACACCAGAGAGCTGCTGGTTGGTGGATGAGCTGTCGGTTGCCGTGCCAACCAAAGGTATCAAGTACAGCTTTCCATGTAAGTGCTGGCTGGCTAAAGACAGAGGAGATGGTCTCACAACCAGACTGTTCAATGTTCTGGACGCCACCACGATCAACATTACCCACAAAGTGAGTCACAGCAACTAAAATGTGATCTCGTAGGTGATGCCATTTCCTGGAAAATATAAACAAAATTTTGCCACCTCTATAGGTTGTCTATGAGACCACAGTTACCACAGGTGACATCCAGTATGCAGGGACTGATACAAACATTTTTCTGGCTGTGTACGGAGCCAATGGGAGCACAGAGGAAATGTTGCTTCCCAAGAATAAAGACAGGTCAGTCCATCCATACTAATCAGGTACCACATCATAACCTTCTCATGTCCACGTGGTTTAAAATGCAAAATGATTACACATGGTTTCCATCTAGGTTTGAACGGGACCAAGAAGACACATTCAACCTGGAGACAGATGACATCGCTCCTCTGAAGAAGATCAGAGTTTGGATTGATGGCACTGGGAGTCGCCCCGACTGGTTTCTTGATAAGGTAAATGCGAGACAGCTACAGTTTTTCCTTTTGCTCCCACCAGACTAAATATCTGCTAAGATCATGTGTTTTTTTTCTTTTGAATATTTCCATTGTTGTGTAAACTCAGATGTTGTAACTGTCTCAATAAATGCTTTAGATTGTGATGCGGAACCTGATCACTGAGGAAGTGTACGAGTTCACCTATGAGAACTGGCTGTCAAAATCCAAAGGGCCAAAGAGGACTAAGGTGTGTGAGCTGGCAGCTGTGGTGAATGGGGAAGAGATGGTGGACACGACTACCTATATCATCAACGTCCAGACTGGTGATGTCGGAGGTTGGAAACATTCGTTTTTATGACACTTGTGAAAATAATGGCCCTCAAATATCAAGGACTATATAAAAGAATCTATTTTAGTGTTTTTATTCAAACAACATGGAGAAACATATCATTCGCAAATTATACATTAAAATGCCTTAACTTAATTTAGTAAATGTTTCCATTTTTTTCCTTAATCATTACTGATTCTCTTTAATCATTACTAATTCTAATTAAATAAGTGATGTTGCTTGCATTTCTTCCTTGTCAATCAATAACAATATTACAATTGATTGGTATTGTAGTTGAATTAGCAGTAGCAGCACTATTAGGTAATCTAAAGATCTGCTTTTATTATTAACTGTCTCTGACATTCCAGGTGCTGGCACTGATGCCAACATATTTGTGATATTATTTGGAGAGTTTGGAGACACTGGGACACTGCCTCTGAAAGAGAGCACCAACAGAAACAAGTTTGAGCGTAAAACGAAAGATGTATTTAAATACCCTGACATGCTCAGTCTGGGCGAGCTGTCCAAACTCCGAGTGTGGCACGACAACAAAGGTGAGGAGCACTTATTGATCTACAGCAGGATGAAGATGAATCAGTCTAAAAGCAGTGTGATCTTGCCACAAATCTGCACACACAAGTGCACACAGGTGATGCATCTACAGTCCTCCACCAATATTGGCAATCTTGGTAAATAAAAGCAAAATGGGTTGTGGAAAAAACATGCCTTGTTTATCCTCTTGATCTTTCATTCAAAATGTTAACAAAAAGTATAACCTTTAATTAAAGTAAAATAACTGCGAGAAAAAAGAAATTCTTATCATGAAACAAATATTTTTCTCAATCAGCATCTGATTGTAGTTTTGGACACTTTCTTACCCCAAGACCCAACTAACGTCTGCAATTCTCCTGTCCTTGGAGATTCTTTGACCACTGGAACCCTCCTCCTCACTGTGCATGGGCTCAATAAGGACACACGTCGATTGAGGAAAATATTTGTTTCATGATAAGAATTTATTTTTCCTTTCAATTACTTTACTTTAATTAAAAGTTATATTTTTGTTAATATTTTGAATGAAAGACCAAGAGCATTAATAAAGAGATTTTTTTCACAATCCATTTTTATTTACCAAGGCTGCCAATATTTGTGGAGCGCACTGTATAGCATAAGAATTTGTTTAGTACTTGTATTTGGGGAAGGATGGGGCATTTTAAATATCTAAAAAGTGAAGGAGAAATGTAGTAACCATTACTTCAGAGAAATATTGATGAATAAAAGAAATTTAACCATAGTGGAATTTGTTGCCCCTGCTGTAAATAGGCCCTGGTCCTGATTGGTACCTAGAGTACATTGATGTGAAAGACGAGACCATGGATGAGACCTTTAGGTTCCCCTGTGACCGCTGGTTGGCTAAGAACAAAGATGACGGGCAGATTATAAGAGATCTGGCCTGTGCCAACAACGACTCTGTAGACCTCAGTGACAAAACCAGTTAGTAAAAATTAACATAATTACAAGCTAATTGTCAAAGATGAATAGCAACAGCTGCTTGCAGCTAATTACAACTACTCGCCAGATGTGAAATGATTACATCACAACGATCTCTCTGTCTGCAGAATATGAAATTGCCACAACAACTGCTGACACTGATGATGCTTCCACCACGGAGAATGCCTGGATTGTGCTCGAAGGAAGGAAAGCTCGTTCCAAGGAGTTTGTTCTGGAAAATAAGAAAAAGAAGTTCTTAAGGTAGGTCTTCAAAGAGAGTCTAGATGCCTCGTTTCACCATAAAACCTGATAATGAGGCCTTACATAATTCCTCTCTTTCACGTTTTGTTTTTTACTCTTTATCTTGGAGCTTCACTTTCTGTTCTCCAAGTCTCTTGTCTCTGGAGAGCTAATCCCATGAGACACGCACAAGGAAAAACTCTCTCCCAGAAGACCAGTGAATGTAACTGTTGTACAATCAGTTCCTGCAGCAACGCTGCATGTGATTCTAACTTTTTGCCCCTCCACAGTGGTGCCACTGACACATTTGAGTTTTCGTCCAAGCATGTTGGTGAAATTGCCGGTATTTGCATCGGCCACATAACTAAAGATGGCAAGAAGGTGAAGAGTGAAACTTTCTGGCATGTTATGGAGGTGGTGGTGACAGAAAAGGAGCTGGGCAACAAGTGAGTAAAGAATGACAACTCAAATGACCAACATTGCCTGATATAAATTGCATTAATGTTGTTAATGTTACTCAGGGACTGTGAATAGTGCTTTCACCCACCGTGCATTCCTCCCCTCTTCCCTTCTGCTTAGGTATTTCTTTAACTGCAATGCACAGATTCCTCTGGCAGCCAAAAAAGACCAATTCCAGACATTTGAGTGCTATAAGTCCATCGAGAGCTTCGCAAGCAAAGTCCGCAACCTGGTCCCTGTCAAGTATGAGATCATTGTCATTACTGGAGATGTCAAAGGAGCAGGCACGGACGCCAATGTTTTCATCACCATTTATGGCGTCAATGGCGACTCGGGCAAGCGTGCTCTGCGGCAAAAATTCCGCAACCTGTTTGAACGAGGGCGAACAGACCGCTTTGTTTTGGAGTTGTTGGACCTCGGGGAGCTGCTAAGGATCAAAGTGGAGCATGACGACTCTACTTCCCACTGTGGGTGGTTTTTGGAGTGTGTTGAAGTGACCAACACTGCCAGCTCAGTGACAACTATCTTCCAGTGTGGAAAATGGCTGGATGCTAATAAGGCCGATGGGCAGATTCAGCGAGTGCTCTACCCCAGGTATTAGGAGATATATGAAACAATGCAGGAATCTGCATTTCCTCAAAGACTTCATGATCGCTTTTTAAGGGGATGCCATTTGAGATTCACAAGGAAACTGAAGAGGACATAGTCTCAGGAAGCTGTATTAAGCAATTTTTGGCCACTAGAGGGAGAAAGGGACCACAGTCACCCCTGTAAGACTCTTATACAAATGAGCAGTTTACACATTTAGTTTGAATGGTTTGAACAATTACATATCCAGCAGACACAGAGCAACATGAGCAACACATTGGAGTTGTGTGTTGAATTTAAGTCCACTATTCACTTGCCTTTTGCCTCTGGTTTAGCCTGCCAGCACCTGCTAGATGCTTGTCTTTCTTCAGCCACTTGTTTACTTTGGCTGTCTGCTTGACAGGTAGCGTACACTCGGCCTGTCTGAGCTTGTTTACCACAAACAGCTGTGTGTTCAGTGGGTACAGCGAGACAAGTGACTCATTATGTTAGTCATTTGAGTCATTTGAATCAATATTGATATCGAAAGAATCACCTAATGCAGGTCAAAGTTTGTGCCAACTGTCTAGAGTGCCTGTCTCCAGGTAGCATCTGCATGTCTGTAGCTGAAGATATCAGGGCTGACGGTTTGTTTTCCTATCTTCAGAAAAAAAAAAAAAGCCATTTCCTGCCTTCTTTCTTTTTGAAAAAAATAAACTTACACTGGCCTAAAAATTGCCCAAAGTAGATAAAGTAAACATTTAGTCTTGATTTGCTCCATTTCTGCTTTGTTGTTAACTGTGTCTGAGTGAAGCATTTTCATATCTTGTGTTACATTTTGCTTAATCACAGAAACAAAATAGAATTCACACCAGGAAATAGCCTCTCAAGAAAATGTCATTTGTTCATACTTGTGACATTTTTGTTTGCTGTGATTGCAGTTAATTTAAATCTAGGTTTGAACACTTTTTTAAAAAAAAATTGTTATTGCCTAAAAACTTATTGCATTCATTGAAACTACCATGGAACCCTTTTGAGAAGTGTTTACATTTCATTTTGTCACACGTGACAGAGTTCACAGGTACATGAACACAAAGTTGTGACAAAAAATACCCTTGTATTGTTACTTTACTAATTCAGACTATATTTTGTTTCTGTAAAACTTTGTTTAGCCGACTAAACTGAGGTTATTTTCTAATAAAACTGACATGCTGATAAAGTCTGTTCAGTAGTCTATGCAAGTTTGATTAAGCAAAACATGCCCAAATCGTCTGTGTCCCCGCACAGGATGAATGGCTAAGTAAATTGATGGATGGCAATTCAAACTGGCTATTCCAAAGGAAATTAATGCAACAAAAAACATAATTTAAATTTGCTCTAAGCATTTTAGGCAGTTTATTTGAAAAACACATACAAAAAGATCATATACAAGACAATAAATAAAAAAGGAGACAGAACAGTTTGGGTTAAGCTATGCAACTTTTTGCATCATCATTAGTAATAAATACAGTACAAAATCCAACCAGAGTGAATCTAAAGATTTTCCACAATATTCACTGATCATGTTATTCTTCATTATGATTTAGCTATTGCTTTCATATTATTGATACATACTTCTACTTTTCTATAAAATACTCAAGATCATAAAACATTGCGCGGTTACAGCAAAACAGCAGTGTGTTGTACAAAGATGGCCACTTCCCTTTTTCACTGGCAGGTTAATAATCAACATTTTTTCAGCAGCAAAGAAACATCTGAAATATTCAAGAAGGTACAGCATCATATTAAACACGTCTACAGAGCTACTCCCACATACACATAGGAAAACCTGAGAAGGACATGCATTAAAAAGCTTGTGCTTTAAGTTCTACTGTTCATTCCGGTTCACCAGTTTGAGTTAATACTATGGCTACTGTCCAGTTTGCGCTGGAGCAATGGGGTACACTGTGGAGGACATGGGGTAAGGCTAGTGAGAGCACAAAATGAAATAATAGTAAGACCAGCCAGCTTCATTCAAATCCAATAAATGTTATCATAAATTGCAGTATTAGTAGATTATTAATAAGAAATGCACACCAAAAACGTGGTTAGCTTATTATACCCAGGTGTGGAACACACTATCTATATTGTATAACCACAGTACACCAGAAATTTGCTCAATAAGATCAATGGCTCAAGTTAGCATGTTAGATACCTCCTAAACCCACACAAAGCAATTGCCAGCAATACATAACACTGAATGATACAGCTCATTATGTGGGTCTGAAAATAAGCACTAAATTGAGATCCAGATATTATGGGATATCATGCACATGGTTAAAATAAACATTCAGAATTACATATGCCTGATTATGGGAAATAAAACATCATTGGATAACAAAAGCAAGCTAATTGTAGAATCATGCAAAGACAAAGGGCTTAAAACCCGATCACCTGTTTGATCAGGTTTAACCTGTGAACTAAAGCAGAAACTTAATTGTTAAAAAGAAATGTAAAAATAAAACCAACAAATGATAGGAATGGAATGGAATCTAGATCAACAGCACCACGCTGGCTAGAAAATGTGTTGGGAACACCCTCAGTCAATTTTCAACAAGTTTCTTTTTTCTCCTTTGAAAAAGAAAACACAGATGGCATGCAAAAGCATCCCCACCGACCAATGCATAATGAGGTATTCTTTTTTTTTTTTAATATTTTGTGTTATTTTAAATAAATATATTAATTAAATTGCAAAGTTATGAGATAGAGACATTAAATATTCCACCACAATAGCTAGCTAGCTACAGTTAGTAATAAATAATGATTGTTAAATACTTAAGGCATCTTTAATCACAGCATTCTATGTGAACTAGCAACCCTCCATTTTCATCCATCTGTACTTTTTTTGGATGGAGGTTTCATACAAAAGAAAAAACGCAACACAAACAGTTAAGTTACCCTCCAATATTACACAAGGAAGCATGAAAATACTTGTAACTGAATATAAACACATAATCTAGGACAAGAAGACCCCACACCACCAAACCAAAACCAGGCAACTCCATATTATAGTGCATTTACAAAACACAAGCTACATCATAACAACAATAAATATGTTTTTGCAGCATTGCAGCTTTTTCTTCAATATGGTTAAACTGGACAAGGACTCAGCATATTAGTACCATGTCCAAATTGGCATGTGAGCAAAAAAAAAAAAAAAAANTCTAATTACAAGTTAAAAAAAAAAACAAACAAGCAAAAACAAAAAAAAACAAATGGCAGAAAAAGACAATCAAAATAAAAT
Organism: Lucifuga dentata; assembly: GCA_014773175.1. Taxonomy (NCBI): domain Eukaryota; kingdom Metazoa; phylum Chordata; class Actinopteri; order Ophidiiformes; family Bythitidae; genus Lucifuga; species Lucifuga dentata. The sequence goes on from VXCM01000319.1 coordinate 244,649, forward strand.
TCAAACTTAATGTTAAGAACAGTTGTTTGGTATATTTCATAATGAATGGCTTTTTCTCCCTGTCACCCTCCTTCAAGTGAACTACGCCAACATGGTTCATGCATGATATAGAGAAAACAGCTTCTAGCACTGAACATATCACAGTTGTTCTAGCAATACCATACACTACCACCATGGGGGGAGACAATCATACACATTCTAGCACATATTACAGGCAAAGTAGTTTGTATTGTCCCTGTAACACCAGACACAGTCTTTAATCAAACAGCGGGAGCAACTTAAATTGAAATGAACGGAGCCAATACACAACAGAGGTGATTTGCTTTAGATAGAAATCACGTGTGCTTGTTCAATAGGCAATAAGGTTCTGGTATATACAAACATCAGATTTTATTCACTCTAATGGCAAGACTCAGGCATTGCATCCTCAAGTCCATACCAGCCCCTCATGATCATGTCATGAATGAGGCAACACAGAGGAGTTGCTGTTAGACACAGACCTACTAGCAGCTCTTTGAGTCCTAACCTCAAGCCTTAGGAGAGAAATGCTACATCGGTCTTAGATCCGTGTCTAAGGGCAACTTTGGTCTATTCAGGATGAGTGGGGAGGGATGAAGGGGGAGGAAGGAGGGGGTTATTAGGTGCATTCTTGTCCTCCTCTATCAATGAGCGGCATCATTAGAGTCATAGTATACATGGTTCACATGCACAGACACAATCCCTGTTTCTACTGCTCCACAATTACAACACAGCCCAAGCCTGCCATACAGCATGCACATCTGAGGCCTCTGCTCTAGATTATAGAGGCCCAACTACGACACTACACAGATCACTGAAAGCCATGCCTGCAGTTAGCGGGTTTAGCATCAACTCTGATGGCATCTACTAACTGTAAATCCAACACCATGTTAGACAAGAAAGAGGGATTTTTGGCCTTTTTTTTTTTTTTTTTNTTTTTTTTTTTTTTTTAAACAATTAGCTCTTCGTCATTGGCGATGAAGTTTTACCATACCAAATATTCTCAATTTAGAGCTGTATTTGCCCCCTCTACAGGTTTATTTTTCAGAAACATATTTCTCAAAGCAAAGGCTTTTGCTTGCTACACAACACTGTTACTCTGTAAATACTTATTCAATACTAGACTCCATCACACCACGAGCGTTCAGCTACAAGAGTTCACACCAAACAACCTCATGCTAATCATGTGATAATATTCTGTACAGATGTGCTGAGGATTTGGGCAGAGTGGAGCTTAAAGGATTTTTCACAGGCCTGGGAAGGGGCTAGATATAGTGGCAGAGAAATGGCCTTAATACATCAAACAAGCTGGGGAGTTTGGTAGCTGGAGTGTCTTCTATGGCTACCTGCATGGAGAAATGTACACAGGGTACACAATCTGAATCGTGTGAGGCCTCAGCACATCTGTCCATACATTTTGCACGCCTACCTTTTCCATCAAATCCATGCCATCAACCTTCAATCCAACCACATATCTTGGATCGCATCAACCCAGACCTTGTTGTGTTGCGTGAGTGTGCTTTGTTGATTCCTCTGTCACATTGGTTGTCTTCTGCAGCTGTGTCAGAAGGCAGGCTCCAAAAGTGATGCAGAGGGGAAGAGGGATGTTTGGCAGAGCTTCCCCAGTGGGGGAGGCAATGGAGAATCACAAGACCAGATCCAAAGCTGCAAGAGTTGACAGGAGGTATCAACTGTCGGGGGCCAGTTGGGTCTCAATGTCCACTCTGCATATCGGGCATTTTCTGCTGGTAGCCAGCCATTGGTCCACACACGCCTGATGGAAGAGGTGCATGCAGGGTAATCTCCTAAAGAGAAGACAGGGAAAGGAATGTTTTTTTTTTTAAATTAATGTTGGGTCTGGTTTTAGGAAAACGTATCAGCCAGTACAATCACAATTATACGTGGGTTTTCTTTAGAATACAGTCTTTAAGACAGCACTGGGCTCGATAGATAAGTTCTGAGCCTGACACACAAAGGGAAGTGAGCAACAACTGCAATATGTTTGTCAAATTTATAGAATTTTAACACATCAACTGCATTCATCTGAACTAAATAATTATAACTTATAAGTTCCAGAGATACCCAAGGGTCTCTGAGTGGTAGAAAATGAATAAACTACGCAAACATGGAAAAAAGCTTCTATCTGAAACCTCTTTTGTCTCAGATAATGACATTGTATCAGCTGTGGAGGATTTTTTTTTTTTAAAGCAAGAGAAGGACAGCTATAGCATGTTAAATTGAAAGGAGATTCTAACTTCAATATCTCTGAGTTTGGTCTTTGCTATGTTTGGCTCAGAACGTATCAATCGACCTTTACCTGCAATGTAAACTAGTTATGTCAAATTAAAGGCCTTTAAATGTTGGATGTGTCTGACCAAGCCCAGTGTCCAGTATCCAGATCATTTCTTAGATTCTGCTGAGATCTAGACCATCTGAGTGCAGTTTACGCCTGCCTTTAGAATCCATCTCGGGTGACCAAACGTGATCACATTTCTCACTCAAATTTGATTCTATCTGTAGGGAAACTGTGACTACTGCTAAACATAATACAATCCACATTTGCCCTTAATAATTCAGCTAAAGATAAGGATTTCAGTGGCTAAGGACTGCAAAATGTGTCTGAGTTACTTGACATGCGCATATAATTACACCTACTAGACCACCTTTAAATGTGGCTTCAATGATTGCATTTGCATTGATGCCAAAGTATGTCCTCAACGAATTATAGGTGAATTCACACCCGTATTTAGATCTGTCCAGTCATAATCATATCACACAAGATGCATTTTCGTGTGAACAGAGCCATAACACGTCCTGTTCATGCAGCTATCTTCTCATTTGAACCTGTAACTCATAGAACCAAACTAGTCCAAACATTGTGAAGAGAAACAAATATTCCAAAAACAAGAGAGCCTGTGGATTTCTACCATAAAAATCTGCACCATGAATAGAAACTATAAGGACATTACATAGCACCACATCTTTGTGTACAAACCCTAAACTTTTCCGTCCTCTGTCTTATTTGTGTCATACCAAACCTGGAGATCATGCAAAAATAAAATCAGACATCCAAGTTTATGGTTTGTGTCTACTTTCTATCTGTTCTTCTTAAATGAGTACATTAACTTCCACTGACAGATCACAACACTGGACACACTTCATAAGATTTAGTGAAATTCAGATTTGCAATTGCAATATTTTCAAGATTGGATACTGGTAGAAATCTTGTGATACGACGTTCAACCTAATGTTTCGAACTTTTGTGGCAGAGACAACTTAGGGTTAAAAGTGCTTAAACAGTATGAATATGGAATCCATTCTGAAGGAAAGCCTTGTGAATCTAGCAACACCAGGCATATAATGTAAGAAATGTGAAGACATTTTCAAGGTCTCATAAGCAGGGAAGGTGTAGTCTGGAAAGATGCAAGACCAACTCTACCCAAACAGCTTCAGGATTAATTTTAGTCACAACATAGTGCCTAAGTCCACTGCATTATACATACTGGGAGAGTAAGTATAATGCAATGGTTGGTTGTGAAAATAAATGTGAGCAAAGTGATGCTTCCCATGAGCTCTCTCAGAGGTTTTCAAGCCGAATAAACTATCGCTACCTCTGTGTTAAGCAATTCCTTTCCCCTTTATGGACTTCCCCAGGCAAGAGACATCCAGGAACACTTATACTGACAAGAATAATTCTGGAGAGATCAACATGTAACTTCGGACAGGGAGAGGTAAAACAAATTCATCCAGGAGAAAACAAATGGTACATAAAGCTATGAAACTGCATTTCACTGACATCTGCATACCCAGCATGTTTGCCATTAGAAAAGCCACAAGAGAAATGTATGGTTGTACCTGACATCCTCTCCATCCTCCAGCATTGACAGACAGATGGTACACTTCTCATCTGTGTCCAGTTCCTCATCATCCAGACACATCTTCAGGTCCTGCGGTATTCTCTGCACAGAGAACAGTACAAAGGCAAGCAGATTTTAATTACTGAAGTGTGTCATGCTGCTGAGTGTTAGGAGCTGTTATGTTTACACCACGGGTGTCAATGAGTCAGCCTAGACCGGATGAAAAAAGCCTCCTTATCATGGTTCTCAGCAAAAAAAAATAGCCTAGACATCAGAGGAGAGAGAATCAATAACATCCTCTCATTTACCATGCACTAAATGATGTGACACTCTTTCCAATGTATTTGGGTCATATTCACCATAAACAGATTTTAAATTCATTCCACACACTTATCTACAGAAAGCTGGATGAGTCATCCTTTGGTTTGAATTGTGCACACAGAAAACTCATCTCACTAATCTGTTAACGGAAATTAGTTTGATCTTCGAACTACCGTTCAAAGTCGTGACCGACTTCCACGCTACTCAGTCTTCGCTCTTTGATCCTGTCAGCCCCGTCTTTTTCAGTCCGTTTTTTTCAGATCTACCTCAGCCTACTTGTCTGGTAAAAATTCTGCCATCTTACCTTTTTGTACTTATGGGGGAAAGTGAATCTCTCTATGGTAGTTTGGACTGCACCACGGTTTACACTGCCAAGTCTGTCCTCCAGCTGCAGAAGCTCCTATAAAGGAAACAACACAGGGAAAAGACTTTACTTTTTTAACTGTGTAATGTCTGTGAGAATGTGTTGATGAAAATTACCTGCTGCAATAAAAAATTTGTTTATGAATGAAAATATGATTGTGGAGTACTTTGATATCCTACAAGTAAATTGGTGATTCAAGGATCAGGAAAGGCAGCGTCTTAGAAAACAAATGGATCTTGTTTAAATGAAAACAAATGTCAGGAGACTGAAGGCAGCTGGACCATTAGAGGCATCTGGAAACCAGAGTAATCGTAAATAAGAAAATTAGTTACACACTCAAGCCTGCCTACAGGATTGGTCACAGAGAAACAATGATACATTAGAGTCTGGTGTATCTGCTGAGGATAGAGAGAAGGAAGCAGGAGTGGCAGGACGAACCTCGTAGCTCTCTCTAACTGCAGATGCGTGGCGGGAGGGGTTGAGACTCTGCAGAGCAAGCAAGTGCAGCTGGGGATATGGGTAGTTTCTGATCTCATGGACAACCTGGGAGATGACAGATAAAAGAAGCAAGAGTCAGCTCTGCAGAACGCAAACACAGGTCATCCCCTACTGCAGGGTTGAGGTATCAAGATTAATCTTAGAAGCCCAGAGGGGAAAACACTGGGAGGTTATCAGGACAAACATGAGCGACTGTGCTGGGGGGGGGCTCACCACTTGAGTTGAGGCGTTGTTTCTGGGGAAGTGGTGCATCCTAGGAGAGGTCAAGTAGTGCTGATAGTGCTGCGGCAGCGGATGGATGTGGTACGGGTGGGGGGGAAGCCCAGCATCAACACTTAGATCCCTGGATAGATGCGGATGTTAAAACGTCAATCAGTAGCATATTGATTTCAAGAGTCATAATATGGTGTGTATTTTAATGGCTGGCCCGTAGGTAGCCCTTCCTGACCAAACCATACTGCAGTACTTGAGCTTGGTCTTGACAACTTTTACTACGATTTGTCCTCTGAACTCTCTAAATTTTTTTAATTAAATATATACTGTATATGCAATGTGTATACAAACATGTTTTCTCTACTTTTTCTAACTCTCTCTTCAGTACAAAAAATAATTAGCATATTATAATAGCCCCTGAGTATCAATGTACAAATCTGATGGCGGTAGATTTAATCTCTTTGGCAAGAGGAATACATTGTTTATTGCCAGTTTTGGTGACAAATAGGAATTCATTTGTTATGAGCTCAGTTTGGACTTTGTACTAAAACCACTTTGATCCAGGTCTCGAATTACAGCAACACATACAAGAGTAGCATATCATTTTGTATCAGTTTGTCATTTCTGTTGATATGAAATCAAAACTTGATTCATCATAATTAAATTTTTAATCATTGAGCACATCACTGCTCTTTTGGCTTTTAAGAAGCAATCAGTATTGAAAATCAGTATTATTAAAGTATACTTTATTATAATAGAGACTCTGCTTACCAGTCTGTGCCCTCGGCTAGGTAGCGAGGCTGCTGCACCACAGGCTGAGGAGGGACATGAAGAGGGGGAGCAAATTCATAGCCAGGTCGCAGTCTATGGGGCTGGTGAGGAACTCTCTCTGGGGTGCGTCTACTTGAAGAGAAATAACTATTTGAAAATGTTCTGGTAATGAGAGCTTGTAACTTAAGTGGTTGTAAATATGAGCTTTTTAACTAATCCTTGTAGATCCCTACAGCAACTTCGTGAGAACAGCTGGACATTGGTATGTTTTGGTCCAAACTGTAATTTCCCTGCAAAGTAAAGTGACCTATGTCAATACCTGGAGGGCTGCAGGATGTGTCGGTGCTGGGCCTCAAGGATCTGTTGCTGGAGGAGGTATTGCTGGTGTAATGCCTGAGGTAGGAAGGGAGGGGCAGGGATGTCCTGGAACTGTGGAGTGGGCAGGGGGTTGAGGGGTGGGTGGAGTGGAGGGCCATGCTGATGGCCGGGAGGGGCCAGGTGGGGGTTTATGCCTGACTGTGGCTGCCCTGGATGGGGCATGGGGAAGTCCATGGGCAGCGGGGCCTGAGGACCTAACTGGAAGTGCCGGCAAGAGGTAGCATGGCTGTGCTGCTGCTGCTGCTGCTGTTGCCGGTTGAAATGGGATCCTGTGGAGGATAAGGAGAACTTGTCAGGCAGCTGTAGGGAGAGATTAGCTGGAATTAATTGTGAGTGAAATGTGGTGTCAGTGTGTGAGATATAGCATGTTAATGAAGCCCTATCCCTTACCTATGGTGATAAATACTTCTGTGGGGTGGAAAATGATGGTTACCACAAATACCATGAAAATGAATACCATTTTAAACAAAATGTGAGATTTCATGCCTTTCATTTCATTTCTGACTTCTGGTTCCACTCCTGATCTTTGAACTCACAACAGGACCAGAACAGACGATTTCTGTAGCTGACACACTGCTCAGCTACAAAACAGAACATTTTAGGTGAAGTCTGTATGACTTTGTAGAATAACTCCCCAATGACACTGATAAAACTGAAACCAGATTATTCATTTATATAATAGTCAATATTAGAAATTCTGTCTGTCTTTACCGAAGTCTACCATTGTTTCTTTACACATACAACTATTCTCAATCTTCTCCCATGTGAACATTCAGGAGTTAAGAGGAAATAGCTCGAATGCATTTCATGCCATTTCCATCCTTTTTCACTCTCCCTAACCACAGCTATTTGACAACTGCAGTAAACCAGCTGCTCAACAGGGAGAAAAAGAAAGGCTCACTTGTGCTGTGGTGCAACATGTTTTTTATGTTAAGCTTAGGCTTAGAAAGACCTTTTTGATTAAGAAGTGACTATGTGAAATGACAATTCTTTTGAGAATCTTTAGAGGCCACATTAAGCCTACAGTGGAGTAGGATTTAATCTACTGTGTTGTGTTATCTACATCTGGTATAAATTAGCAGTGAATTTTACTGAAGCCTCCAGTTTAGAGACAAACTATGGCATCTACGTAGAAGATGAAGAATTCCAGTACACTTTGATTTTAATCCGCTCTAAAGGTGTAAGACGCATGACGAGTTCTGATACAAACAGTGGAAGTCTTTAAAAATCTGGAGAAAATAGGCAAAGTCTACATTGCATTTACTAGTACGCTTGAAAAATGCAGCATTGTTTTAGCACAACCAGGAAAATAAACAATAAGTTTGACAGCCCGTCACTGTGGTCGGACAGATAAGATGACCTTGATACCACAGGTCAAGGGCTCAAGTCTAGACTGCAAGAAGCACACTGCGTTTTCAAGCGTCTCAGTGGAACGATCACCATGAATGACAGCAGATAGACTCATTCAGGCCTTGTGATGAAGGAAGCGTGGAAATCGTCTATCTTTGTCACAGCGGGAGAGAAGGTTGGTGGGGTGGAGGGGGGCAGGTAGGGACAAGGGAGAGGGAGGACAATAAATGGAAATCAGCAAGAAGCACACTGAAGGTTAGGAAAAACACTATATTCTTTATTGAAAAATATTAGTATATGTGGAATTTGTGTTTTCTTTCTTGTTTGTTTGTAATAATAGTATAAATCCATGCAACAAAAATAAACAACATAGACTGAAGGCAAGGCCCACCATGCTCCATATAGGGTTAAAAAGAACAAAAGCAGCATCCAATGAGCAGACGTGTTGGCTACAGCACATGATTCCAGTACAGCAGGGTACATCTTTACTACAGAAAGATTACATTGGATTTTCACTATTCAATGTAGAAAAACAGAAACAAAAAAATTATGAATCATAAATGTGACCATGCATTGAAAGTACTATTACCAGAACAAAAGGTAAAGAGAGACCACAACCAAACAATAAAGACGTTATTACTAATAAGAGGATATCTTTTAGCAGTGCAGGAAAATAGGCATCCCTGTGAAATGGATAGCATTTTGGCCTTATGTTAGTTGGGGAAATTGGGAAGTGATGAACCACCAGTGAGCATGTTTTGCTTAATTATCTTTAGCTTTGTTTTGCCCTTAGATGGCAAACAGTCCTGGCAATTCAGTGTGTTTCAAAGCTTGAATTTTGCAAAGGGAACAAAGGATTACACAAAAATGGAGACAGTTATGGCAGGTTGTTGTGCAGGTGCAGTGTACCTTCAGTCATTTCAAGTGATCAATCACATGACTGCATTTACTGAAATATGGAAATTTGAGCTTACTAATACAAAACAGCATGCATATGGTTCCAAATTGCATGCTTAACTTATTTTTAATTACTGGCTGCTTTACTTGTGTACATTGCACCTTGTGTGAAGAGAAGGAAGATGAGCCAAATTCTGGTGTTCAACAATGCAGTGCAGTATTTAAGATCATGCAAAATGTATCCACTTTACAGGAATTTACAGCATGTTGTCTATCAAGACTGGATGGGAGGTACACAATGACATTCAACTGATATCTAAAAAAAAGGAGCTAAAATGTTCACTCAGTGCTACAGTAATTTGACAGAAAAAAGACAAAAAGGTGCCGTGTTCTACGTGTTAGCTATTTTACATGAAGAACTATGGCTGATACATCTCGGGAAGGGGGTGCTTTTTAATACCAATGTCGTCTTCTGATGGAAAGAGGAAATGAAGAAGGGATTCACAATACAGCTAAATGCAGAGAACAGGCAGAGGCCACGCCACACCACACAGCAGCAGATGATCATTAGCTACACAATGGGGGGGACGACAAAGATCTGATAAATGCAGAATGTAGAGCCAGCCTCCATACTATGAAACAGGGAAATAAGAACAGAAATAAAAGCACAATGAAATCACTGATGCCTCTGTTATGAAATTAATGTTACACTGTAGCTTCATTATGGTTTAGCTCTAATGGATTCATCGGTCGTTTAGAATTCGGCAGCTTCAGACCAACAGCTGCTTAACTGGAAATGTAGAAATATAATAATAAAATACGATCGATAAACTTAAAAGATCGTGAGTCAGCGCTCACTGGGCAATTTGTCACGTATCGATTAATTAACTAAGTAATTCAAGTGGATAATAATGACAGAAATCACGGTGAAAAACGTCGAGCGCTGGCACAAGCAGATGATCTTCAAATGACATCATCCAGACACAGATAAGCTGACTGGCTACGAGGGCTCCGTCTATTTTGCGGTGTTTTAACAGCGAAAATAAATGACAGTATAGTATATTTACAAACGACGCATCTCAGCCAAACGATTTTACAAACCACGCGAATAAGAGACGTATATTGGCTGATCCGTGTGCAACATGACTCCTCGTTCACGTGTGTATTTTTTACATCACGTATGTTGTACCACACGCCCAGTGCATGTGGAATCCTTTGTGGAAAGTATTTCAGCTCCAAGAAATAGCCAGTGCCAGCTAGCCAGTTAGCTTGTCTTTAGTGGCGACATTTATCTTTTAGTTAGACCTATTTGCACAAAGCAAACTGTTATTCAGTAGTTCACATTTGTCGTTAATGAATACAATACAAAGCTTGACGTTACAGGCAGTTTGGCGTTTAATTTGAGCGAACAATTTTAAGGTAGCTAAGGCGAGCTAACGCAAAGACTGAGGTCGAGCTAGCTAGCCAGCAGCTGCAGTGCATATTAAGATAAACAGGGCACATGTTCAGGATCGATATGAATATTAATACCGTACCTCTGTTTCTTACTGAGCCGAATACAGGAAGAACCAGATACCCGACATGCACTAACACCATCCTGGGATCCTTGTCTTTGTGTCAGCTTGCTTGCTTGCAGAGATCTACATTCAGGCGGCTGGTTGTTGCTGGTTAGCACCACGGACAAACCAAACCAAACGGCTGACTGACTGACTGCTCCACTGCTGTTCACAACCAGACAGGTCACTGCATGTCCCATCCACCAGAGGGCGACAATGCACACACTCACCACAGTCAGTGATTAGTTAGAATCACACAATGATTTATGCATTAAAAAAAACATACGGAGTAATTCAATAAATGTTATTTTAGATGATTCATTTGAAAATGATTGTTGAAGTTATTTCAGCTACAATGGTGTGGAAGAGAATTTAAAATTTTACATTTTATTCCTTTGACTAATATGTCCTCCTTTCCTCCTTCATCTCACATTTCACTTGTCTTCTGCATGAAGTTTCCCTTTGTGATACTATATATATATATATATATATATATATATATATAATTTTAAAAAAACAAAAACAAAAACATGCAGCCAGTGTGCCACGCTAAAAATTAAAGTCCCAACCACAGTGCTGAAACAGGAGCTGTAAATGGCTCGTTGACAGAAGGGTCCTCATCACAACTCTGAAAATGGTGATTAGCCAATCGGAGCTTCTGTTTCTACTCGGCTTTGGGAACCTTCCTTATTTTTGCATGGCACATTGGCTGCCTGTCTATTCTTTACAAATGGGTGACAGCAAAGTGTTAAAACAGACGACTAATTTTTAAATGGAGTTCAATTGGAGGGCATATTAGTAAAATGAATAACAAAAAGTAACATTTAAAATCCTGTTCAAAAAGTATTTGGTATAGTTCATTTAAAAATGCATTAAAATGCATCACTTTATAAATTGTTTTTCTTAATGATTAAATTAATTAAAGTATTAAATAATCACTGAAAAAGTACATAACTATCCCAGTGGCAAGCTCTAAAATGTTAAGGTGCTATAATACAAGGAAAAGTACTTCTCAGTGAAAGTTGATACAGAACTCCCAGTTTTCTGATATCCATTAGCAAAAGCATGGCTTCTACCTGTGAAATGTTTTATTCCACTCCTATCCATTTCAAGATACTACATAATATGTATGCTACTTATTATATCTATATATCTGGAGATCTACAGTATACAAATGTAAATTTTCTAAATATTAAAAAGACACAATAGCAAATTTATGTAATGATTGGCCTTGCATAAAAAAGGGAGGATTACATTGTTCATGCAAAATATAAGTATGGAGACCAAGAATGTTATTACTTACTTTGAAAATACAAATAATTGTTTATATGATTTACAAAGCTCCATATCCACAAATCCAAATTCTCCAAATATTCCCATGTCTTTATTGCACGTATTATTGAAAATTAAGTTTGTTTGTCTCTAAACCCCATCTCAATATGTCTTTTTTCACTCTTTTTTCTCTTTACATATAGGTCTAGTTTTTATATCTTTATTAATAAATATTTTATGTTATTAATGTAGCAGAATGTCTCATTGTTAATTGTTACAATAATGTTTTAGCTTAAAAAGCAAGGTGACGCTGCAGTGTTGCTTTCAGTCTGTCAGTAAGGTCTCCCTGACAGCAGGTGGCAGCATCAGGAGCTAGGCGGGTAATCAGTCACACTGTCATAAATAAAAGAAGAAGAATTCATTCAGCCATTACATTGTGACTGACACAGGCAGGTCGTAGTTGCTGATAGTGGAGGACAGGTCACAAGCAACCCGACAAAATGCTATCTGTGCGAGTTGCAGCAGCTTTGGCCAGGTCACTGCCCAGGAGAGCTGGATTTGTAAGTTCTTTGATCAACCAATGTGCATCTGACGGTGCATATTTGATAAATGTCATTGTGAACCTTATGGGTGTGAAGGGTAACGCTAATGCTGCAGGCCGCTAATGCTACACGGGCTAAGTACTGCTCATCTAGATGCCACAGAAACGGCCTGGGTAAATGATTTGTGTCCGCAACACCGAAAAAATGACAATGAATGTGCGTAATTAAGTTTACCTTCGTCAAACTGCCGTCTTTGCCTTGCATTTAGCAGAGCTAAAGTTAGCATGCAAGCTATCAGCTAACCGCTCATTGAGCCATGCTATGAAGGTCAGAAAGCCTGACAGCGCATGTTTTGTCTGCTAGTCGTCGTTAAGTTAACTCGACTTTATTAAAGTCCTCATTTTGTCCAACTGTTGCATACTTTAGTGGGGTTGAATTTTAACTGAATGTCATTAAGCCGTTTATTCTTGATCCAGGTGTCAAAAACTGTACCGGCCGCCTGCATTGGAGTCAACCACCTCCACACACACAGACCATGGCTGCAGAAGACAGGTGAAATTTTCAAACTGTTATAATTTAGTCTGCGGGCCAGCACTAAAGGGCCACTCAACTTGTAATGATTTTGATATTCTACAGATATCTTTTTGAGCTTTTTAGTTGATAAATGAATGTCTGGGGCAATCCAGTGCTGTATCCCAATCCCATAGTGCATGCTAACCTGCAATAGGATGAAATATAAAAATAGAATATTCAGAAATAATATTCTGTCTTAAATAAAGGCCCACTTCTTTCAGCTGAGTTAAATGATCCCAATCACATTTTGCAAATTTATGTTATAGTGCACATTTTATATTATGAGTTTCTAATGTGGCCAAAATGGCTGTAAAGGTTATATTTATTAAAGTGTTCCGTTGCTGCAAAAAATAGTATCAAGGATGTCTGATCTCTAATAGGCACAGCTGAGGTGTCTTCCATCCTGGAGGAGAAGATCATGGGAGCAGACACCTCTGCAGACCTGGAGGAGACAGGACGTGTGCTGTCCATTGGTGATGGTATTGCCAGAGTGTACGGGCTGAGGAATGTACAGGCAGAGGAAATGGTTGAATTCTCCTCAGGACTGAAGGTGTGTCTGATAAGAGTTTCAGACTCAGCTGAATATAAGTTGTTTTCAGGTTGACATCTGAACATGACATAAACCTAAAATGGAGATGAAACCTGATATAATTAAAGAAATCACCATTCACATACATTGTCATTAGAGTATTATGCAAGATTTGTTTTTGTACATTGCAAACACTGACAAAGAATTTGGTGACCTTCTTTCTCAAACCAAAAGGTCAAATGCAGTACAACCTTAAATGTCAGTATGCTCAAGTCATTGTATAATAAGAGTGCTAAAACTAATGGTACTAAAATGCAAACATGCTATGATTTTTTTTTTTTTCTGCAGGGTATGTCTCTGAACTTGGAGCCTGACAATGTTGGTGTTGTGGTATTTGGTAATGATAAGCTTATTAAGGAGGGTGACATTGTGAAGAGAACTGGTGCCATTGTGGATGTCCCTGTTGGTGAAGAGCTGCTTGGTCGTGTGGTGGACGCTCTGGGAAACGCCATTGATGGAAAGGTTAGACTTGTGCTACTATTACTTCTAAAGTGCAAACTCAACATGGATTCATGAGTGTTAATTTAATGCAATGCTAGTTTTGTCTTGCCAATGTGTTGACTGTAGTGAGGTTGTGTAATTTTAAAACAAACTAGTCTTTTGACCTCAAGTATTGAGATAGTTTAGAACTGGTGCTTTGGGTAGGCTTAGCTTTAAAAAAAAAAAAAAAAANAAAAAAAAAAAAAAAACAAAACAAAAAAAAAACTTCATAAATGAGCCTGTCTCCAAAATTGGCCAGTTAGTCAGTGGCCATTACTCAGTACCTTCAACAATTGCAATGAAAAAAATATCAAGTCATATTTTTTTTTTTAAGAATTTACGTTACACATTGGCTTCTTTACTGACCCCATTTCAGCATCTTTGTGAAGTTCGTCTTTTCAATATATACCTCTGCAACATTTTTCTCTTCTCAGGGTCCCCTGGGCTCCAAGGTCCGTAGGCGTGTTGGGCTGAAGGCTCCTGGTATCATCCCTCGTATCTCAGTGAGGGAGCCCATGCAGACTGGGATCAAAGCTGTGGACAGCCTGGTGCCCATTGGCAGAGGCCAGCGTGAGCTGATCATTGGAGACAGGCAGACTGGGTAAGTACTTACAGAGAAGTGGGCTTTTTTTTTCTTTTTTTTTTTTAACAGTGATTTGATCATTAGGCCATTGTATCAATTGAGAGAACTGCAGCTGAGCTGAAAGTTGAAAAACAGAATGCTTGCAAAGACTCTTGTTTTCTTCAGAAAAACAGCCATTGCTATTGACACAATCATCAATCAGAAACGCTTCAATGAGGGAACTGACGAAAAGAAGAAACTGTACTGCATCTATGTTGCCATTGGTCAGAAGAGGTCCACTGTAGCTCAACTGGTGAAGAGGCTGACTGATGCTGATGCCATGAAGTACACCATTGTGGTCTCTGCTACAGCCTCTGATGCAGCTCCTCTGCAGTACCTCGCCCCATATTCTGGCTGCTCTATGGGAGAGTACTTCAGAGATAATGGCAAGCATGCTCTGATCATCTATGATGATCTGTCCAAGCAGGTGAGAGCTCTCCTGCTCTTACAGTGAAACCAGAAACTGCTTCAAAAACATGGAAATTTTAATCTTCTAAAAGTAGCTTTAAATAAGTCAGAACTAAATGACGCTATTGGTTTCATTTTATTTTAAAGGTTTACTGGAAAAGATTCTGAAATGCACTGACTTCTCAAGGCTCAAGGGTCTTACTGTAGAAATGGAGGCAGTTTTCCATATGCACCCTTGGTAATTTTTGTCCTTCCTGTCAGGCTGTTGCTTACCGTCAGATGTCCCTGTTGCTGCGTCGTCCACCTGGTCGTGAGGCTTACCCCGGTGATGTGTTCTACCTGCACTCCCGTCTGCTGGAGAGAGCTGCCAAGATGAACGACAACTTCGGAGGTGGCTCCCTCACTGCTCTGCCTGTCATCGAGACCCAGGCCGGTGATGTGTCTGCCTACATCCCCACCAATGTCATCTCCATCACAGATGGACAGGTTTGTCCACAATCCACTCAGATTTTGTAGGTAATGATCTGCCACAGGCATGAAAACATGATAAAATTGTATTTCATTGGCTCTCATCTGTCTGCTACAGATCTTCTTGGAGACTGAGTTGTTCTATAAGGGTATCCGCCCAGCTATCAATGTGGGTCTGTCTGTATCCAGGGTAGGCTCTGCTGCCCAGACCAGAGCTATGAAGCAGGTAAACTTTCATTGGATTTTTAAATTTAGTGTCTAATCTCATGTTCACATTTGGTTTCAGTTATTTGTAGAGAAGCAATTTTTAAAGCTACTTTGCCTTTTATCAAGTTTGAGACTGCAATCAAATTACCTCTTTGATGGACTTTTTAAAAAATTCCCCATTTCCCCTGTAGGTGGCCGGTACCATGAAGCTAGAGCTTGCTCAGTACCGTGAGGTGGCTGCCTTTGCCCAGTTTGGCTCTGATCTGGATGCTGCCACCCAGCAGCTCCTCAACAGGGGTGTCAGGCTCACTGAGCTGCTCAAGCAGGGACAATATTGTGAGTGTAATCTTCTCCTCATGATCCTCCTCCTTGATTGTATAGTTAAATATACTTTTGCAATAGCAATCAATCAGCAAATAAAATAATTAAAATTCTAGATTGGTATGACATGTCTTAAATGATAAACTTGCATCTTGCCCTTGTTCAGCTCCCATGGCCATCGAGGAGCAAGTGGCAGTCATCTATGCTGGTGTCAGAGGTCACTTGGATAAAATGGAGCCCAGCAAGATCACAAAGTTTGAGAAGGCTTTTCTGCAGCACATCCTCAGTCAGCACCAGGACCTGCTCGCCACAATCAAGTGAGAATTTTTTTCGCACAGTATTTATTTATGTTTTGACAACTGTTTCTCATTGCTGCTACAATTTTTAAACTGATTCAATTACTTAATGAACTGACCTGACTGTTTCATATTCCAGGGCTGACGGCAAGATCTCCGAGGCATCAGATGCTAAACTGAAGCAGATTGTACTGACCTTTCTGTCCAGTTTTGAGTAATGGCTAGGACTTTACTTCATCTTCAGTGTGCTACGTGTCTGTGTCCCTATTATACTTGCATATGTGAACACACTGAACGTCAAAACCTCCATGTACAGATTTTCCCCAAAAGAATAAAATTTTACAATCCTATTGTACTGTAAAATTCTTCTGATGGTGTGCTTAAATTTAGTTGGCAGGTAGGTGCAGACTTCATCAGTGGAAGAGGAGTAACATCCCAATGTTACCAAAACAAAAGTATATTTGAACACATTGAATGTTTGAATTTTCATGTCTTGCAGACTTATGTAGTTCTGTCAAAATACAGGTAACATCACTGAATAATGCACACACCAGTCATGACTATTTTTGCTGTAAGGAGTTGGCATTATATTGAGAAAGGTAAATAACTAGATTGACTTGACAAGTATGAGTTTCACTCCTCATGGTCTCACTGTAAGGCCTGTGATGAAGTGTAAGTGGAGTTTCTCAACCATGATGTACATGGTGGGGTACAATGATACTATGGTAATAAATATGGTGGCATTTGTCACAAATCAAAGTTTTTCTTGTTCTTACCTGCTGTTCAAACTTGTAGTCTAAACTACAGACTTTATTGAGACTAACAGGCTTGTGGTTGAAGTCCTGTCAATTCATTTCTTCTCAGCAATTACAAACTTACTACATTGTTAGATGTATTCTATAAAAGACTGTCAAAATTTGAAAAGGCAAACAGATGGTGTAATATTTTGTTCTGTCCCAGCAGCTGGATATGTTGAAAACTGCTTGCCACTTGGGCTCAATTCAGGTTCAACACTACAAGTAACAACTACTCTACCTTCTCAGACTACAAAACTTCTGAAATCTTAAAATTGCAGTCACTGGCCTGTGTACAACCAGGTTGTTTGATCAGCAAACGCTGCATGAAAGACCAACATCTACATAAGTTGTGACAGCAGCTGTTAAAGGATGCTGTTTCTTCCAATACTGCATGTCTGCTTGTGTTTATAATGATTTTAAATAATGTAAATGATATATTTGAATCAAAGGGCATAGGTTTGGTTTTAACATTGGTAGGGACAGTTTTTTGTCGGATAAAGCATCCATGCATGCGTCTTCTAAATTCACTGAAATAACTACTTTTCCTCCAATCTGCACTCCTGGTCAGTTATTTGATAGTGTTTCCTGCAGGTAATACAATTATGAGTTGGTGTGTAATGATGTGTGTGAACTTCCAGCTTCAAAGTTCCAGCTAGCTTGAACTTTCAGATAGTTCTTGTTAAACATGAACCGTATGATGGTTTAAATAGAGTTTAATGTTTGAGAGTAGCTATGGATCTTTGATGAATGCATTATTTTATTCCTGCAGGAAAACTCGAGTCAATGCGTATGCTGCCCAAAATGAATGTGGAAACGGTTCTTGTATGATGGACGAATGCAAATTTAAAAAGCTATGCCAACAACACACAAGTGGAAGTGTTATCTAGAGTTCTATTTAAAGTATATTTAGGTCACCTACGTTTTTTTAAGGACTAAACTCTCACGATGGCCCCTAACATCAGATGCATTTCCTCTTAAAAGCAGCAGTGTCCGCCGTTCGGTGCGCATTTTGTTTAAATTCACACATGGAAAAATGATGAGAATGTGTTAAAAAAAATTTTTGCGTGAGTCCTGTCGACAGAGATGATACTACAACAAAAATTACTGTTTGAAATTTTATGGTTTTAAGTAGCGAATATCTGACGTACTACTTAGTCTGCTGCCACCGCGACCCGGACCCGGGTAAACGATAATGGATGGATATCTGACGTACGTCTAACGTAAAACAAAACTTTACCCGATAAAAAAATATTGGTAGGGCCAATTCAGTAGCATAAGATAATTCGCCATAATTTTGGAAGAGACGTAGGCTACCGTCCATATAACAAGAAGTCCACATCAATGCAATGTTTCCATGGCAACCAAACGAGGAGGTAAAAAAGAGAAGGAAGCGACATCGCTGCATACAACATAATAAGTTAGGAGTTAAGACAGAATCTGAGAGAATAATAACATAATAATAGGGAGAGAATGATATCACAAATGCTAATATGGAAGATGAAATGAACAACCAACAAAATGACGAGCCCCAGCTTGTTGTCTGTACGTTTTTCTCAAAATTAGGCTGTCTGACAGCAAAAATCATGAAAATTACGAATGAAATTTCAATTATAGGCTGTAATTAATTACATAATTCTGAAAGCAAATAGTCAGTAGTATCACATTATTAAAATGTTAAGTGAATAATATGTGTCAATAATGTAATGTGGAAAACTTTCTTTTTTTTTCTTCTTTCTTTTAGTCATTCGTTTCGAGATGGGACAAGGTGACACCATCAGATCAATGTTTATGGCAGGTAAGAACCTTACACTATTTTACATTTTTGTAAGATTTCAACAAATTAGACATGTCTGAGATTTAAATCCTTTAAATGACCATGACCATGTTTAAGCCCAATAAATACTACCGCATATTTAAAGCATATTTTAGTTTTTGCGTTATTTTGTCAAATCCCCTAATCTTTCAAAATGAAATGTGAAGGTGATACCTAAATTCAATGTGTCACCTGCTAACATCTATGCCAGGCATACGATCGTTGTAATTTCTATGGTAAAGCAGTTTTTTTTCCTGGGACTTTATTTCCTGACGCCAGACTACTCAGTGATCACTAGGTTTTTGTAAATACGAAAGATAAACCACTGTAAAACAGAGTCGGACACTTGCCTGTATCAAATTCGTTTTCTGGTCAGTTTAAACAAGCGTTTGTAAGAAGTTAGGACATATCACTGAGTAGGCTGGCAGTATCTTGTTGCGTTCGAGTTACCTCGGAAGTCGAATTTTTCCCAGTCGGAAGTTTCAACTTCCGACCTCAAACCGTTTCTGCTAAATGTAAAGAAAAAAGCATGGGAACACCAATAAATACTGTAAGACTAAATAAACTTAGTAATAAATGCTAACTAAAGTAAAGTTAGATTACAGGACTGTTTGGTTGTGTTGTTTTACAATGATATTAATCACAGTAGCTATTAAATATTTGTGAAGATAATATTCTGAAATTATTTACACTTACGTATCAATGGTATGTATGATACTTACGTATCAATTATTTTTTCACTGTAGGTAGTTAACTTGGTGACACATTTTGACCTTTTCATTTCAATGTCACGTAAGAAAAACTACTTTATTCGCCTGTTGCTGATCATTTCCATTCATAAAGCTCGATTCACGGGCGCTGCAATGTTGAGTGACGTCTTACTCTGAAGTGGGGTAGTAATGCTGCGTTCGAGCTACCTCGGAAGTCCAATTTTTCCCAGTCGGAAGTTCCAACTTCTGAACTCAAACCGTTCCAGCCAAATGTAAAGAAAAAAGCATGGCTGAACACCAATAAATACTGTAAGATTAAATAAACTTAGTAATAAATGCTAACTAAAGTAAAGTTAGACTCCAGAACTGTTTAGTTGTGTTGTATGACAATGATATTAATCACAGTGGGTATTAACATTTGTGCAGATAAGTAATATTCTGAAATTATTTACACTTAAATATCAATGGCAAACAGTTATTATACAGTGTAGATAGGCTAGTTAACTTGGCGATATATTTTGAGCTTTTTATTTCAATGTTATGTAAGAAAAAATACTTTATTCGCCTGTTAGCTGATCATTTCCATTCATAAAGCTTGCTTCCTTTTCCTCTGTCTTTTTAGGTTTCATGAATGACGAAGGCGAAATGGACTACCATTATGTTCTATGTATCCACATTGTTCTTCATTTTACATTGACATTTTGACATACAATCTAATTAACACCTTCTTTAAAAAAAACAAACAAACAGACGTGTGAGAGTGAAAGACATTTAGATGATGTAACACATGATTGTATTGACATATTTTTATTAATGTCAATGTAGATCCTCCACAACCAAGCATTGATCACAACGATTTGGGAGACAGAAGGGATGAAACCATTCAGCAGCTCGATGCTGTTCCTATCTTCAGTGTTGATGAAGAGGAGTGGAATTTGATTATGGCCCGAGCAGATGAACTTCCTTTGTATGGTAAGGAATTTATGTAATATTTTACATAGACTTTTTCTGTTGTACTGTCTTTTTAGCAAGCTTTCCACAAATTAGACATATATGACAGTTAAAATGAGTAGTGAAGCAACTGTTTGAATTATATTGCAGAGTTACCTTTTGAAGATGAGGAGGAGGAGGTTCCCGAAGAAGACAACTTGGGTGAAATTCCAGAGTTGGCTACTGAGGTTGAGGTTGCAGACGCTACTCATGAGGTTGACTTTGCAGAAGACTGATGATGAGGCAGAATTTAGAGGTACCTCGTGAGAAAAACCTTGAATTAAAACCTCATCAGCATCTCCAGTTTTTTTTTTTTTTTTTTTTTTTTTTGTTTGGCCACAATAATCATATGGTGAAAGGTTTGATTCTCACAACCCTACAGCCCTATACTGTAGTGTGTGTGGTTTAACTGTAGGTGGAGCTATGCTGAAATGTGTAATACGATGAAGCAATTCCAGTGTGTGTGCGTGTGCATGTGTGTGTGCACGTGTGTGTGTGTGTGTGTGTGTGTGTGTGTGTGTGTGCTTGTGACAGTTCTTTTTACTACTTCTACTGCAAACAACAGCATTTTGAGATGCTTTTGTATCTGCAACACCATCAGTGCCTGGTGAGGTAAAATGAGACATGTGACAGCGTGAATGGAGCTGCTGTCAATAAGGAGTATTGTCGAAGTCAGCGTGACAACAGGAGTTCTGTAGAGGAACAGACAACATGACAACATGGTGCTGTGGCAGGCTGAACATTTTTTCAATAGCAAAGTAGACTTGGAGTTGTAATGCCCCATGCATTAGTTATTCGTCATACTTTTCCTTTAACAATTCATCATACTTTACCTTTAAATTCCCTCTGTTACTGTACTAAATCTCATCTGTTGCACAGTTGTCAGTTGGGTTGCTGTTCCCTGAATTCTCCCCAAAAGGCAGTATTTCAGACAGCCTATTTCTCCATTACTGCCAAGTTTTCTTTATGAATTGCAAATTTTAAAGTGCTTGGGATGAATCTGTAAAACTCACTCTCACTATAAATTCCACCTAGATAGCACTGTGTGCTTAGGCTCTGTTTTGCTTCAAAATTAAATTTGCTCTCTGACAATAGAGTTGATTATAAGCTACCCAGAAGGACTTTCCAAAATATGTCACGTTAACACATTCCTCAAAAATATATGTGCCATGTGACATGATGTATGTAGCATTGTTTCTGAATAGCCAGCTTGAATAACTGATAATGGTTTACTCTAACAGAAACTGAAAATGGGAAATAATCGAATTGCTGCTAAAGGCTCAGTGTTTTTTTGTTCTGCTACTAACTGTTTGCTGTTGTATGTCCACAGAGCAGAAGCAGCTTTTTTTTTGTACTCTCACTCTTTTTTTTAGATAGTCCAATATGAATGCTCTTCAATATGAATATGAATGTTCAATATGAATGCTCAATATGAATGCTTTTAGATAGTCCAATATGAATGCTATGAATAAAACAGTGAAAAAAGGATATTCAGTGTGTGTTTCAGGTTGATGTCAGTAATAGAAATTATGCTGCGTTAGTTGTGCCTCGAAATTGGGAAGCCACTTTGAATTATGTCATTTACGACCACGTGTTCGAGCCGCACAAAGTAGGGCACAACATGAATGCCTCCATGAATTTTTTTTTTTTTTTTTTTTTTTGCTTTGTCTGACCAAAAGAAGCTACACTTTATTTATGACACCCCTGATTGGACATCCCTTGAGTTTTGCAGAATTTATTAAACTGCAAAGTAATCTTGAAGTTGAAAGAAAGAAAGAAAGAAAGAAAGAAAGAAAGAAAGAAAGAAAGAAAGAAAGTGTAATCAGGGCTTNGAAAGAAAGAAAGAAAGAAAGAAAGAAAGAAAGAAAGAAAGAAAGAAAGAAAGTGTAATCAGGGCTTAATTGTGTTAATGAGAAATATTTCATCAATACATCATATTTTATATGGCTCAGACCTGATGTTCAGGATGTAGCTGCAGTCTCAGAGCTCTGCTTACAGTCAAACTGGATCTGTATTTATCCAACAATGGCTAATAACAGCTCTCGGTTCATTCTTGGTTGATTATAGGATATAAAAAGCAGATCAGAGTACTGTCAGAAGAAGCCATAGCAGCGCTACATGTTTACTTAGACTACAGATTGGAGTGCGTTTAGAGAGCAGCTACATGTGATCACCACACAAATGTTGACGAGTATTCAGAGACTGTGACCAGCAACATAGGGAAGTGTACAGGGTCAGTGCCGAGCCCCAATGCATGATGGTCAAAGCGGGCCCACCCATCACGTGCCCCGACTAAATCCATTGATGAGATCTGAGCACAAAAAGATAAGAAATCTTGATGATAAAAGGGATGAACTTACACTTACCCTTCCCTATTCTTCTTTAAATTGTATCAACTTAAGGAAAATAAACTCTTTTGGTTTTTTTTTTGTTTTTGTTTGTTTTTTTTTACTTTAGTACTATAGTGTAGATCAGACAAATTGTTCACTTTAAGATGATTTTGTAGCACAAAACCTAAATTCTATAAAGCTCTCAAAGAGCAAAAAGCAGACGTTACATTTTAATTAACATCATATTTGTTATGTGGTATCCAAATTAATTGTTACTCAAAATGACAACTTTTAATGAATTACTTCCTGCTTATTATGGTCAGTTTTGTTGACACTGATGAGTATCAAGTTGATATTGATGAGTAGTGTAAAACTTCTCTTAAGCCTCGTTCTCTAAGAGGAGTTAAGTCTAAAGCAGATCAGCATCTGCCTGCTGACAAAACCTCTGCTGGATGAAGACAATAGCAAGTCTTACTGATGGAAATTTAAGATTACCACTGGGATAATCAACAATTATGGTTTTCCACTTAACAATCAAAGATGTTTTTATATGTTTGCATATCTATGGCCTGACATAGACAGTGCATGATACATTCAAACAAATAAACCAATAAATGCTTCAAGAGCATTTGTTTGTTTCAAGCATTTGTTTCAAGTCTGCATTTCTGAGGCAGTTTCGTTTGTGAATCTTACTCTGAGTTTCTCCTCTGTGGTTACTTAATCTATAACCTTACTTTTAAAAAATGTAAAATAAAGGTTCTCAGTATTGTTTTTTATACAGAATAAACACAAAGGAATAATTTACTTTTAACAAAGTATCACAAATGCAGCTCTTCTTATTTATACTTTTTCTTTTTTTTTCCAAGTATAGGTCATCATTGTTTAAAGCTTCTACATCATTCATTGATTAAAGCACAAAGAGCTTCATACAAACTGTAAAAAAAAAAAATACATAGCATTTTCCATCATAAGACACATTATTCACAAATATTCACATGAAATTACATCAGTAGCAGCAACATTTTGAATAAGGCAAAAATAAACCATAAATAAAATAAAAATATTTCTGAGTTCTGTCTCCATTTAAAACCTGGACTGTTTAAGGACAGTCCAGGATTTGTTGTTCACAGGTACCAGGCCTTCTACAAGCCTGCTTGCAGTGCGCAGACAGACCCTCATTATATTCTGGGCAAATAGAATCTCATTCATCCACTATGGCAACATCAGGCCAATATATTCTAGTAACCACATTTCCAACAAACTCACACTGTAAAAACAATACGATTATTTGCTTTCGGGGTAAATCCAACATACCAAATTTTGACTTATCATACATTAAGCAGCGTCAGACTGAATTTACCTAAAAACCAGGTTGAAACTTCTGCTTTTTTGTGTCAGTGCAAGCATAGTACTTCTTAGTGCACTTTTCTCCCTGTAAAGGTTTCATGAACACACCAAAGGTAACAGCTAAAGCCTGTGGGCTGCAAAATTGACTCTGGGGATAAACGATGTTGAAGAAATGCACAGAAACAGCCAGCAGTTAATATCAAAGAGCTGTGGTACAATGACTCAGTGTTTGGTCGTCTGTGATCATTTTAAGGAAACTGGCCCATAATGGTTAAAAGGCCAGTTTCAGTCTGTAGTGCCATAGTGGTTCCCATTGGAAGGGCTCTCCTGTAAACCGGTGTGTGAAGCTTCCTCCTGTGACACCACTGCGTCGACTGGCTGTTCAAAGAAGTTGGACACAAAGAACACCTGCAGAAAAAAAGCAAGGCCAAGCAATTGATATTTTGATATTTTTATATTTTAGATGTTCTAAAACATACTGGACTTTATTTGATGATAATAATGCCAAATCTACAAGGACATATTTTGAATTAGGATGAAACCTACGGTGAGAACAGCCACTAAAGCACCCTGCAGGAGGCCAGCAAGCACATCGCTCCAGTGATGTTTGTAGTCGGACACTCGGGACAATCCCACATACAGAGATGTTGAAATCAGGAAGAACTGGATGGTGGGACGTGAAAGCTTCGCCCAGTCTGACTTCAGTCTGGCTTGGATATACAGCTTCAGTGTACAGAGGGAGTAAAAGAACAGATGACAAAGACAAAGAAGCTGAGGAGTCACACTGATAAGCTTTGCAATTTCACTTATATTGTCAGAGCCAATTTTGACATGGTAGGGGTGGAAAGATTTGGAAAATATTTAAAATATTCCAGCTGTATGCAAGATAATGTACAATTACTGAAGGAGTTCGGTGGTTTATTACACATCTTGCTTTCATGATAATAATCTAAAACCTTCTCATATTGAAGATCTTCTTTTGAAAATTAAGGCAATATTTTATGAGACCAGGCATTGACAAGGAAAGAATCTGAGTGAGAAATCATGAGTCCACATTGTTTCTATCACTCGTAAGCCAAGATTAGATTACAAATATTTAGAGAAATGTAAAATATATACTTACTACAAGGAACAGCATGCAGTACATAGAGAAGGATGAATGACCAGAGTAGAAGGACAGTCTGCAAAAGAGACAGAGATACTGAATGAAAAATAAGTCAGGATTTACAGTATATCATTAAGACACTTTTCAAACACTTTCGTGACTGACTACAAACATCACTGGAGCGATGTGCTTGCTGGCCTCCTGCAGGGTGCTTTAGTGGCTGTTCTCACCGTAGGTTTCATCCTAATTCAAAATATGTCCTTGTAGATTTGGCATTATTATCATCAAATAAAGTCCAGTATGTTTTAGAATATCTAAAATATAAAAATATCAAAATATCAATTGCTTGGCCTTGCTTTTTTTCTGCAGGTATTCTTTGTGTCCAACTTCTTTGAACAGTGAAATGCATGATTCATATTGAAGAAGAGCTATCTTTTTGATTGCAAATGATTAAATTCAGTATGGAAAGGTTTAATTTTGCAACAATGGATGACATCCAATTTTTAGGGTGCCCCTTCACAAAAGCCACATAATAACTTGGCGCTTTAATGTTATCAATCTCATATCAGTGAGGAACTAATGCATGATGCATGCACATGGCCATTACCTCGCCTCATCTACCAGGAACTTGTCTCCAGTGCAGGTGAAGTTCTCTATGTATCCTCCAGCCTTGCAGTTAATTCGGTCCCAGGCTGGTTTGCACACGGCCAAGAAGTTCGGGCGTAGGCGGCCAATGGAGTATTTAGCTATGTCTGTCAGAGATTGACTGGCAGCAGCTCCAAGCACGTAGCTTCCCACAGCTTTGTACACACACGCCACATAGCTTGTCCCCAAAGATTGGTTCTTAATCCGAGACATGTAGACAGAAAGGCACTCACCACAGACAATCTGTAACAGCAGAAATTGAGCAACTGAGCAACTGATTTTCCAGTAATCACTTGCACAGCTAAAAAAAAAATAACAGGATCCTGAGAAGACAAACACAAAAGTCAAAGTTCTGCAGTGAAATTTAAAGGTCAGAGAATGTATGGAAGAAGAAGAAGAAGAAGAAGAAGAAGAAGAAGAAGAAGAAGAAGAAGAAGAAGAAGAAGAAGAAGATGCTGTTCACTTGCCACAATTAGTGTGAATGGGATCATGACTCCTCCCAGCAGCTGGTAGGATATGGTGTCGGCTTTGAGGGGGTATCTGATGGACTCATCGTTACAGAAGAAACCCCGTTTGAATGGGCTGTGTTGAGGCGTGAGGATAAAAAATGGAAGTCCAACTGATAAAGAGAAGAAAGGAAAGAGATGAAGACACAAAATATCTTAAGCAGCATCTTTACATCATGTTGTGTCACATCCCTTATGTTGGTCTTAAATCCCAAGCACATCATTTCTGAAGCACATAAAATATTCATGTCAAGTATATGACAAATCTCATCAGCTTGTGATTGTTGACCAATAGCCAATCTATTACAAACCTTTAAAATTATTTCAGGATCTAGAAACAGAAAAAAATGAATATTTTGGGATAAGACAGGTGATATTTCTACAAAGCAAGTAGCTGCAAAAGTCACTCCTGTTGGTATAATTCAGCTGCCAGGTGAGTACAAAGTATGCACTAATGCAACAGCACAATGTTACATAATCACGAATTACAAGAGGCCCTGAGTTACTGCAAGACCTCAGTGGGATGTGGAAATATTATCTTGCTGGTCCTTGAGGCATATTCTTAACTTAAAATAATAGAACAATAAAGTAATGCTAATCTGAAGAGTTTTGTCATGATGCCAATCTGCACAGAAACCACCATTAAGCCAAAAAAACAACAAAAAAAAAAACATGTTTTGACTTCATTTGATTCACATTCTGTCTTCCTTTGTTGTTTTCCAGAATGTTGCAAAACTGAACAGAGAGGATTGGCTAAATTACATAGTTAGACACTCACACTTATAATTAACTTCGTCAGCTGAGGAATGCAAGGTATCATTTACTGCAGGGTGAGCCTGCAGGGAGAATGACGAAATGCACACGTATTCAGTCATGCAATGCCAGGCATTGTTTGTGCAATTTGAATATAATTGATTCCAATTAGATCAGTGCACATTGACGCCTGTGAGATAAATGAGTTATCCCACAGTCACTCACAGGCCTTTGGTTATGCCTGTTCATGCATGTAGAACTACTGAAGGGCTGTGCTGAAAATTCTTTAAATCCTGAATACAAACACTAATGGACTACTGACTTCATAAGAATAGCATCAGACAGTGACTCAGGTTTTTAATCTTTCAACATATTACATCCTTTAACATGGATTCAAATCAAGTCAAGTCAAGTTAAGTTTATTTGTATAGCTCAATATCACATACAATGTCTCAAAAGGCTTTACAGACCCACACATCATCTATAGGTGGATGACTCTTGCATCTGAAGGAGAGTTCAAAATTGACACAGGGTTTCGAACAATATGAAGAGAATTGGGGAAAACAGCCAACAAAATAATGAATACATAGGTTTATGATTCATAGTTTCATCCATAATGTATAAGGTTTAATCAAATATGCAGGTAAGTGAAACAGGCTGAGAAGTGCAGGGAATAAAATGACAATATGACGAAGGGATGAGCACCAGTTTGTGCTCCTAGCTCCAAAACACAAAGATGAGATTAGAGTAAAAGCAGAAAAAGAAACACAAACCACAGGGAAATTCTGGAATACAGTCTGAACTTTATGTTTTGGACTGTGTGAGAAAAAAACAAATCTTTCTAATAAGAAAATATCTTTGTTTCAACTATGGCAGCTATTAACTATGGCAGCTGACATATCTGCCTACAGTCTTCTCTATTTCACATGTATTTGCTTATATCTCAGTCTTACTGTAGCATCACTAATGTTCATTAAAACTATACTCCTGCAGCATTTTGTGGAATGTTTCCACTACATTGAACTAAAAATACAACTTTGCCTGGAAAAAGACAGACAGGGTGGGACTTTGTTGCCTTATTTTCCATCTTCCTGCTTTCCCCAAACCTTAAATCTTCCTCTAGGGATTATCTGATATTTATACACGATGGCATGCTTGCTTGAACAATTTCACTCACTGTATAGGCCTAGAGGCTAAAAATATAAGACATATAAAATAAATCTGTAATTCCTACAATTACTGTTTGATTGTAAAAGACTCGCATCCACAAACTGGCAGTTCTTAATAAACAGAGCAGTCAGATGTACATACCGAGGATGAGACAGGTAATATCCAGCAGGATGAGAAGAATCGCGGAGGATTCAAACATGATGCGTCCTCTCCGGGGTCTGTCTTTGAAAAAAATGCTCTGCTGGTCCCGGCTGTCTTTGTGCAAGACGAGAGACAGCGTATCTGTCTCACTATGTGTGTGTAATAAATTAAAACACGCGTGTCATTGTGCTGTCACAAGAAACTAGAACTACCCGGTGTAAAAAAAAAAAATAATAATAAGGTCAATTTTCTAGATTATAAAACACTCAGATAAACTATATGTCTAATCTAACACCAGCACGCATACAAACAGGCTCTCACCCTTTAAACCTCTCACAAACCATCATCAGCCTCTTCTGCTCAGACTACTGCAGTACCGAGTTTGTTCCCGGCTGTCCTGAAAAGAGATTCTGCCGGTAGAAGCGCTGCTGTCCCATTTTGATTATTGCTGCCTTCAAGGACAGTCGGAACAAACGAATAGGCAACCCGTGAATTTTTTTTAATTTTTTATTTATTTTTATTGCAGGATGAACACAAACAAGTACAAATTGCGTGTACCATATAACAGTATGAAAAGTTTTAAAAAGTGAATAAAAGTGCAAATATAATTTTATGTGAAACCCGAGTTGTGACGCAGAATGGGTGGAGCGTGGAGGCTGTCTCGTCTCAGCAGTTGGTAGTTGACATTCTCTTGGTTTTAGGCTACAAGTCGTAGCTAATCTATTTGATCGGTGATTCAAAGCCACTTAAAAAAAAAAAAAAAAAANTAAAAAAAAAAAAAAAACAGGAACTCTTAAAGAGTGATGTTTCAGAAAGACATTACAGTGAAACTGGCTCCCAAACCAAAGTCACAGCACCCATTTCATTATCCATATCCCACACTGAAACATCATCTTCATGTTCACCAGGCATGGATATTATAATAAGGCCTTTAATTTTAACCTAACAGAATCTTAATTTTATAAAACAAAGAATATTTAAGATGGTGAGACATGCATGTTACAACACAAATAAAAGACGCAGACAACATCAATTATTAATAATCTTTGTGATCACTTTTACACCTGTCACCTGGAAGTCTCTAGTAAGATATAATAATGTGTATTGTCACATCCATGTCTAACAGCAAAATAACTGATTTAAATTTCCAGTCTATAATATTTTGATCACACAAATCTGAGGTAGACTATATTCACTTACATAATTGAAGAGCATGTCTTAGAGATTGAAGATTGTCATTTAGTGTGTTTCGCAAGTGTTGACACTTCAAAATATACAGTAGGCGTGTTTTACTCCATTGTGTAGACGTTTTACAACATCAGAAAACACGAATAACTAATAAGTAGGCTAATAGCTGCAACTTTGGAAAGTTAAAAATTGCATGATGTACCTGAAGGCGGCACTGTATAGGGAAGTGGTAGCAGGCGTTTCGGACCAATCCTGTGTCTGCTTTGACGTTACGACAGCTGTCTGCTGATACCGAGCTGTCCCACCCAGGGTAATCAGATTACATAGGTTAACATCATAAATTCGAAAGAGGTTATTGACTCTTTATCAAAGTATTAGACAGATTAGTTACATGTCGAAATTATTTCCGATATTTGAGCTCAGTACCATTTACTGAGCTGAAATATATAGAAATGTACAGTACCTTGGAATCATAAGGTTGCAGGTTACATTTTAGTTACATTTTAACTTAAAATGGGAAAACTGAAAATGACACACACACACACATACACACACACACACACACACTAGTTTTTCTTTTTCTTTTTTTAAATACCAGATTAATCAACATTAATCAACATTAACCAACATTAATCAAAATCAGTACTTGACTGTCAATGAAGTATTTACTTATCTTATTTTATTTTCTTGATCTTGAGGAGAAGGAGCCAGCAAGTAAATAATAAAATAAGGAAAAACAAAGCTATATAAGCTGTAAAAGTTTGTTTTATATGATGACATAATTGCATCATAACTGAATTACACAGTCCATCAGTCAAATTAAATTTGCTCCTCAGCAACATCCGTCATCTATTGATCAAATGCCATCAAATCTTCTTTG
Organism: Lucifuga dentata; assembly: GCA_014773175.1. Classification (NCBI taxonomy): domain Eukaryota; kingdom Metazoa; phylum Chordata; class Actinopteri; order Ophidiiformes; family Bythitidae; genus Lucifuga; species Lucifuga dentata. The sequence continues at coordinate 275,025 of VXCM01000319.1, forward strand.
CTGGAACTGAATCAACAGCCCTGATGTGAGAAGGAATAAAATAAGTTAACTCAAGTACTTTACTTAAGTATTAACTTAAACCATAGAAACCTAGCTTTAATTATGTTTAGTTGACGTGAGTAGATATTGTAGGAAACCTAAATTTAAAAATATTGATAATATGTCCACATATGAACAAATATGTCTTCAAAACTTTTGTTCAGTTACGTTCAAAATGAAAGTTTTGTCAATATACTGACGTTCACCTTCTGTTTGTGTTTTGGTATTTTCAGAACTTCTTAATTTGGAGATAATTTCCCTCAATATCAACATTATGGCTCCTTTTACACCTTCCATTAAAATACAATCACAATATCCATATACCTTATCTATTAATGCTTTAACATGCGTTCTCTTTATCTGGATTCTGCCTGCATTGTAATTAGACCTCAGCAGACAGGTCGTTATGCCATTTAACCATCCTTCCTTCTTACCCCGTGGACTATCTTCACCCATTTTTAAAATAAGTAATGTGACTTTGCATGAGCTGTCATTGTCTGCATTCCAGGTGCTGAAACCCATTTACGACAAGTAGCATTTCCCAATTTCAAAATAACTTTATTAATGACAGCAAAAATAATTACCTTTATTCATGGTAAATTAAGTAAATATAAACATAAATTATCATAAAACCATCACAAAGGAGCATTCAGACGTATTGCATATTCCACAGATCAGTGTGACTGAAAACATATTTTTAAAAACCCAGATTTTCCCAGCTTCAATTTCCTCTTTATGTTCCTCTGCTCTCCTGCTTCTGGGAGTTCAGATGAGCCTCAATCTCTCTTTTGAAGAAGAGCTCCCCCAAGTGGCCATGTGAGGCTTCGCTCATGGCTTTGGTCTGCATACACATCTTGTACTTGTCTGGAGGAAGCTCATCTGCACAGTGTTTCTCATGCCACAAGTGGAAAAGACCACGAGAAGGAGAGCGAATCACCATCAGCTTACTGTGGAGGTATTTCCTGTACAGGTGCACATCCTCCAGCCCCCAGCCTTTGATGCTACGGTCAAAACCACCTGCCACCAAACACAGCAGTTACAGTATGCTTGACAATCAATACAGTGCCCTCCACAAATATTAGCAACCTTGGCAAATAAAAGCAAAATGGGCTGTGAAAACAAATGTCTCCATGTTTATCCTCTTGCTCTTTCATTCAAAATTTTAACAAAAATGTAACCTTTAATTAAAGTAAAATAATTGAAAGGAAAAATAAATTTTTATATCATTAAACAAATATTTTTCTCAATGGGCCTGGAAGATGACGTGTCTATATTGGCCCCACATGCAGTGAGGAGGGGGGGTTCCAGTGGCCAAAGAATCTCAAAGGATCCAGCTGGAGAATTGTAGAAGTTAGTTGGGTCTTGGGGTCAGAAAGTCCAAAACTATGATCAGTGCACCTCCAGGGCGATTTGGTTTTATTTACCTTGCCAATATTTGTGGAGGTTATTGTACATGTATAACTAACTTCAGTTCTTAAACAATATAGGTTGTTTGATAAAAAATTATAAGTAAATCTACTGGTATAGCATTAAAAAAAAATCACTAAATATACACAGATTTTCAGGAATTAAACTTAATCAGATTTGCATTTTAAAATGCATGAATCTGTCTATATTATAAACAATTGGCTGGCAAGTTGAAACAGGCCATGATTGCATTTTAATGAAAAATAAATTATGTGCACAGTTTGGCTTTACCTATGTTGATGAAATCAGACCTATACTGGCACGTCATGCCAAACCCAAAGTCTCTCCAGAAGCCCGATTCTTTGTTTATCACCTGTACATAACAAGGACAGAATAATTTGGCCATTTGTTTTACATGCTCCCTGTAATTCATTCAAAAATGTGTTTTGTTATTTTCTGTAGTCTATATGTTTGGTGTGCTTCATGACCTACCAGTTGCTGCTGAACAGGAGGATGTGTGTCATTACTGCAGAGGAGAGATGGGTTGTATTGGCTGAAGAGCACTGGGTAGTAAACTCTCTTACCTAGAGATAAAAACAGTTGAACCAGTGACATCGGACTTACAGTTACAGAATATGGAATGAATCATGGATAGAAAGCATATTTAGGAGACATCACTCAAATGTATGAGGAGACACTGTGTAAATATTCATATGGCTGGTAGGGGCGTGATTCTTCTCTCACCAGGCTCTGCATTCAGGCGACAGGATGTCAGGAAGTCAGCAGTGAAGTGAATGTCAACATCACAGAAGAAGAGCAGCACATTGTGGCTCCGCCTCCAGGCCCGGGCTCCTACCTCTAAGCCACGCCCCCTGGAAAACTCTTCATTCAGCTGGATCAGTGTGAAGCTCCTGAACCGGGTCTCCCTGAAGGAGAGAAGAAGAAATGAGAGCTGTCGTTGGCTTAAATCATTTGCATGTTGACTCAGGCAGGTAATTTAATGCCTTTAAAAATTTTATTAAAGATGCCTGGTACTACTTTATAATAAGTCAGTCCTTATACAGGGTTTATAATAATGGATTTATTAATGGTTTGTAAATCATTTATTAATTCGTTATTAATAAGCAAAATGAAGACAAAGTTTGGGCTGCCAGATTGTGAAAAATCCCTTATTATACAGTGAAAAATCCATGCCCCTTTACTCATGGATGTTAAGTCTACAGTTACAAATGTTACTTTGCCCTTAAATGGTCTTCTAATGCAATAAGATCAATAAGATACCTCTATTGGAGTTGTGTTTCTGATAAATTTAAGAGTTAAGAAGACAAAGGAAAAACAAAATACTTTTCACAACTTGAAAACCCAAATGTCATCTTATTTATGTTTATTATTGATCTACTGAGCATTAACGAATAGTTTATTGATCATTAATAAAGCCAGATCTATTTTGCTCCCAAAAGCCTGAAGAAGTTGGAGCTTTTTTTTGCTATGAAAGACAAAATAGGCCACGCAATTTACAATGATATATAAAATCAGTGTGGGAGACCCTGACTGTTTGTCTTTTGTTTTCAGAGACTTTTTCTTCCATTACCAATACCTGGTGGTCTGGTCCAGCAAGGCTTTCACCTGGTCTATCTGATCATGGCCAAAGTAGACCACAGTGAGATGGACCTTGCCGTCTTGCTGGATGCACACTTCTCTAAAGCAGAAACACAGGAGGAGGTATTACTTAGTGGAGTCTCACTGACATGAACCAGGCCTAATAGCATAAGATATCCACAAATGACCTTCTCTTAGTCCAGGACTACTTTTCGATCCACATCTGTAGAACCAGACCATAATATCTCTAAAGTTACAGCATCGCCTTCTCTGAAGTTGGAAAGCCTCTTATTGTCTTTCACCTAAAAATATATAAATTCAAACACTACTTCCAAATTTGTTACAAGGACCAGCAAGTGACATATCAAACTCCACAGTCACCTAATTTGCATATTGGCTGTGTTTTGAGGTTTTGTCTACGGAGGAGGGAGATGTGGAAGTTGACTATACCATCAACTGTGGACCAACCAGATTGCCCGAACATTTATAAATGATAAATGGCAATACAATAAATGCTTGACAATAATGCAAAATGCAAATTCTAGATCACCCATGTGTTCTCTGGCGACTTGACACCACACCATGGGAATTTGCATTTTGATGTGATGGAGAGTATTTTGTGGGGTTTTTTTTTTTTTTNTGTTTTTTGTTTTTTTTTTTTGCTTTTTTGGCCTTGGGCAGTTCAGTAGTGAAAGGATGAGAAAATCATCCCATACAACATTTTAGCACACAGGAGAGCAAAGAGCAAGGTCTCCTCTTTTGATCTACATCCACGATGAACTTATCAACTTGATTTCAGTGGATTTATAAAGATGGAGAAATGATTAGGTGTTAGAATTTGGAAGAAGGCCCCCAAAGCAAAATCCCATAAGCTCTAATGAGGCTAAAACCAACCTTGTTCATTACTTAAGCTACAGATCAATAAAGTCATGATATAATCACAGTGTGCGTGTGTGTGTGGGCTGGGTTTTCCTACATGTTAATGTTACCTGAAGTTGCTGATGAACTGTCTGAATGCATCAGCCCTCCTGGACAGAGGCACAATGAGGTTGATGAGCATGCTGCGTGTGTTGATTCTCTCATTTTTCACCTTCATCACAGGGCCAAAGGGTCGGAAGAAGACCAACTGTGTGAAGTCTTGTGGGCCGTCACCTTTAAACGTCAGCTTGTACACAGTTCCTCTGTCCCTCTCTGTACGAGTCAGACCTGTAAAAGATAAGAAAGCTTTTCAAAGATGTTAACTGGATTTACACCGAAGTTTGAAATAGATGAATAGTTCTACATTTTCCTACTCCTGTATATACTTAGTCCACCATATTTCAGACCCAATAGAATTTAAAATAGGTCAATTTAGTTTCACCTGACCCAGCTAAAACATAAGTACATCAGCAATTTAATTTAATTGGGCAATATTTTTGCTCCTTTTTGCTCAGTTTTGCTTTAAAAGTGTGCATTTTTTTGTAATGTCATTTATGCTTGAATAGCAGTATGAAGGCTCTTATTAAGACTTTACAAAAACACTCATGTTTTAACTTCATGAAGAATTTTGAACTTTAGAAAGCAATTTGTCCCTGAAACTGATATCAAGTTTTAAGGCAACACTTAATTGGTTGAGACATAACCAATAAATCCATTCTGATTTTTTTGCTGTCTCATTCTCCTCCAGCATAAATTTTTTTTTTTAGCATTGTTTAAATGTAGCTGATGTGTGTCTGTTTGCTTCTGTAGTTTTTTCACACACTTCAAAGACATGAAAGTCAGTTGGACGCTCAACATGAACGTGGGTGTGTATCTGTCTTTGCTTTTGACTCTTTGTCCTTATCAGTATGACTGATTGAATATTCATCAAGCTCATCTCTCTCACCCTCTATGAAATCTGATGGGGAGAATGTACGCTTCCTCCTGCTGCTGTCGCTGTGTTGATGAGGTCCATTGAGGACATGTAAACCCATCTCCAGGATTCCTATCAGCTCGTCTCTGCGGTCCCTCCTCACAGGTCTCTCCTCTGGGTGCCTGGTCAGCCCCGTCTCCAGCTGGTAAACCCTGAGAAACAAAACAAACATTCATTCTGGATTTCACCTCTGGCTGGCTTCTATTAGGTACTACATTCCTGCTTTTGTCTTATAATTTAATCTTAGTTTGTTATCTTTCCTATATTCTGTATGAATTTGTTGTGTCATGATTATTCTTTGTAACTTTATCATGACAAAATTTATTCTCAATTAACCAACCTGGTTTTGTTGGCACAGTCGGCTTATTATTTTGTAAATAATTCCATATTTTTAATTCATACAAGTCAGTGTAAGGTCTGTTTCAAATCTAATAATTTCTAATCTCTGAAATTTTGAGGTTGAAAATTTAAGGTTTAAAGTGACACTGAATTCAAAAGTTCTAAAAAGTAAAACGTGAAAAACAATTTTAAAAAAACTATAATGGAACATTAAAATATTAAAAATTAAATTAATTGTGAAGAGTTTTAGTTAACATTACAGGATCATTTAACATAAAAGAGCCTTGACACATTCTGACTCCAATTGTTTTTACAAGTTTGCTGTGTGTAAGTGTGTATTCTGTCAAACACTGATGAAGCTGGAGGAAACTGGTGAAGTAGAACCATAAATTCCACATCAGGGAAAACAGTTTTTTAGAAGGTAAACAAAAGCCAAAATTCCATTAAAAAAAAAAAGAAAAAAAAAAGCAAAGCTGTAGAAATGATCAGAAAATTCAGAGAGATTGTAAAATAAAGTTAATCTAGCCAATTTTATGATACTTAAATACATTAAAGATTGTGTGAGATAAGACAAGCAGAAGTAGATTATGATCCTCTCACCATCAGATAGAGACCTGAAATCAACGCTGTCTTTACAGGAATCATTGTCCTACCTCCGCATGGTGAAGGTGTCAAAAGGAATCACTGCATATTCACTGGGCAACTTTAAACCTGAGTTCACCTCAGCCTGGTTCAGCTGGGAATGGAAGAATTCCTGCAGGACATGAAGTAGCATTTACTACTACATCTTGAATGTATACTTCATTTATCTCTGCAGATACTTGCTGACATGGGAATTCAAATAAGCTGAATGTAGAGTCTGACTTTGGTTCCTGACTGTGTTTGTGACGTCAAATGTGTAACCCTTCATGTAAGTCATTAAGAGAAAAGATTCTGTTCCTCTTGTGTTCCTACCTTCAGGTCAGACTCTGAGGTTTTCTGCAGACTGTCCAGACCATGAGGCAGAATCCCTTTGGCTTTGGCCTTTTCCAGAGATTCCTGAAGCTGCTGCGTTCTCTCCTGCAGAGCCTCCTTCAGCTGGGTGATCTGCTTTGTGAGACTGTTGATATAATGTCGGTGAGAGTCCTCCCTCTCTTGTAATAAGGCCATGTATCCCTCTTTACTTGTGGCCCCTCCAGACCACAGCACGGACTGCTGACTGGTGTGAGAAGCCGGTTTACAGGCCAGGAGGTAAAAAAGAGACAGACAGCAGCAGAAGACCAACACAATGAGGCCAACACGGGCCACCAGGGCCAACAGCCAGCGTTTAAACATATTTTCTTTTGAATTGTCTTTTAAACAAGGTTTCAGAAAAACACAAAGATTATTAAAGCATAATTACACTTTTGTCACATGGAGATGCACCCACAAAAAGATAAGTGACCCATTTTGGATCCTAACCCATAGCTTAAAAAAATTTAGCTTTTTAAGTCAACTTTGTCCTGTTTTGTCATGTCATCCTTATTTAGTCAACGATCTTCACAAGGTGTCCACACTTTCATTTTTCTTTCATGTGTGACCCATGACTTTGTCTCACAGCTGCAGAGATCCTCACCACAGAACTGAAATCACCTACGATGACAAAAATATAAAATATAAAAGATTATAAAAATTCAGTTCAGTCCATCACTACTAGCACTTCAGTAAGACAAAAGACTGCCACTGTCATTTAAAGAAACTCCCTTTTGTAGTTACAAGCAAGACTAGACAGAATTATTTAACTTATGTAGAGACATGTCTTTCATTGTTTCCGAACAGCAATTGTATCCTATTAATTATGATTGAGAACATTCAAACTAGATGCACCAGCAGTCATGGCTCCTCACAGCTGTTGGACTGCTGGTGAGAGTAAAAAATCCTGACCTCATATTCACTCTGAATGCCACGATGCTGAAGGTGGGAAGTGACAGAAACAAGCATTTCTCTGTAAGTCCCTCCACCCTGTGTGTGTGTGTGTATGTGTGTGTGTGTTTGTATGTGTGTTGCCATAGTCAAGAGTTTATTCACAGCACAGTTGGCTCTTTATTGCTCAGGTAGAGGCTGATCTCATGAAAGACTTGCTTATGTTTCCAGGTCCACCCTAGTGTGTGTGTGTGTGTGTGTTCCTGGTTACAGATGCTTGTGTGCGCATGTGTTCACAACATGCAGACCCTTGGAAATCAGACTACCATAAACTGCAGACATTTCAGTCATTTTAGTAATCAGGCTGCTTTGGACCCTTCATACTAATAAAATCCTCACTGAGCATCTTTAGCATTTAAAGTTTGAATATTACACTCATGTTTGCAGTTTTCTTTTTTTTTTTTACCATATGTGGCTGACAGAGAAGCATTTTGTATGTTTGTAATAATCCCAATGGAATCCCTTGCAAGGCATAAATCAGACTTAAGTGCACATAAGATGAAACTTTGTAGGTTTTCCGAAGATGAAACATATAAAAATCATCTCCCGGCATGCAGTTTACACTCTACAAAAATACATTCATGACAAAAAAAAAAGATGAAAATGATTAAATTTACTCACCCACTGCAATGCATCTCACAGGAAAGATGTACAGAAGTAGTAAAGATGTGTATATGTTGTCGCAATCTCCCCTCCTGCTGCTCATGTGTGATCTACAAACCTGAGGTGGTCTTCAAGAGTAGACTGAACAGTGTCCTATCTCCCATCTTCTCTCAGTCTCCACCTTTTCCCAGCACCTCCCTCTCTCTCTCTCTATCTCTCTCTCTCTCTTCCCCTCTCTCTCTCATACACACTTTCCATTTGAGCCAGTGTTCGCCGATGTCCCTGTAAGGTCCTGTGAGGTTTCAGACCATCTGCCTTATTCCCTTTCAGGTCCTCAGAGGCTCCACTTTGCCCTTAAGTCTAATTAGAAGGCACTGGGAGTAAGGACTGCCCCAGACTTCGATGCTCTACCACCTGCAATCTCTTGTAGGGAAATAGCTAGTTACCATTCAGATCCGACCAATAGGATGGGGTTTTGCAAATTTAATGAGGTACCATGCAGATGGTTCTTGTTTTCACTTGCTCAGACTCCTGTATTTTAATCTTGAAGCTCACAACTGTTTCCCTGTTATGTAATGATGTAAAAGATGTAAAAAAAAAAAAAAAAANTTAAAAAAAAAAAAAAAAACTCAGCCCCTAATATGAAGTATTTAATAGTGGTATTTACTGTAGTAATTTATTGTTGCAAAGTATTTCAGTGTCAATTTTTTAAAGTGTTTCTGAAATTTGAATATCAGGCCACATGACTTAAAATTGCTGAAAAACTATTTGCTAAAGGAAAAGAATGTAAAGCTTTCAGCAAATAACAACTTTGTTTAGATTTGATACATTTTGAATCTGGAATTTCCCCTTAAAATTGCCCCGAAGTTCCTGTAAACTTATAATTTTCTCATTGCATGACTACAATTACAATTAGCAAAATATTCAATCCCAAGACACTTCAAATGGAAATATGTAGATGGCATGCAATAGTTTATACACATTGATCCTGAAGTGATTCTGCCATATTTAGTTTCTTTGGTAACATTGGGATTTTCACTAAACTTAAAGTGGTGTCTGTTTTTGAATAATGCTTGAATGTACAAAATAAGTTTATAAGTATGGGTCTACTGGTGGATACTTCAGAGTTTAAGATGTTAAAATTATCATTAAATTTGATTAAATTAACTGTAACAGGAATAAAAAATGTAAGGAATTGATGTAGTGATGCGTCACAGTCACACCCCTATAGATTATTAATAGTAATAAAATCACACAAACTTCTTCATGTACATGTTGAAACAATCGCCTTAAGCCTCTTTCCAAACAACACTGTCATTGTCAGTGGACCTGATAACACTGTAGCTAGTTCTAGTTCTATGCACTATAACAACAACAACAACAACAATAATAATAATAATAATAATGCACAGTAATCTGCTGAACATTGTAACCNAACAACAACAACAACAACAATAATAATAATAATAATAATGCACAGTAATCTGCTGAACATTGTAACCAAACTTTCATAGATTTTCATACATTGTTTTACCTGATGATGGCGCCAGCTACATGACTATAAGGAAATAAACAAGAGATGCTGCACAAAACAGACAACTGGATTTATTATTGTTTGAAGTTACTTACATCCATTGCATTACAAAATGTGGAATGTGGCCAGAATCAGAGAAAAATTTCTCTTGCTCATGTATTGCAAATGCAGCCAGACAGAGAAGTGTTTCCTTTCTTGGCACGTGGATTCAACACAATCTGTGTGACTGGTTGTAATTACAGTGCAGGTACTACTGTGTCTGGATAGTGTGCTTTGTGAGTTTTGTGTTCAATTTGGGCAGTGGTTTGCTTAAGAATTCAGAATTCACAAAAACCCACAACCAAGGAATGTAAAACAGAGTCACCAGCAATAATGCAACAGAACGTTGCATAAAAAAGTTAAATTTAGTTGCTTTCAGGGTGAATTCACAAGACAGCATTGAAGATCTGCATAACTGCTGCTCTTATCTCCAGATGAAAAAGCATCTCTGATAGATTTTATAAAAGATTTACCACCTGAAAACAAGGGAGCTACTGTGGGGAACCCAAATGTAAAACATCTTATAACAACCAAGGAATGGCAACGGGTTTCAAAAACACTTGTGAATTCAAAGTGCAATACAATATGAAATCTTCAACACGTTCTAACAAAGAACTAAACAGTAGTACGTAAATTTACTGCCATCTATGTTACAACAATAAGAACAATAAAATGCCCCAGTGGTAAAACCAAACAGAACATGTAGAACATACGTGATATTAGAGCTGTGTTTGTGAAAACCACTGTAGTTTCATGAAAACACTGGTTAGCTTGCTAGTCATGAACTACAGCTTGAGGCAAACAGTGTTTTTTCCCCAGAATATTAATAATTTAGTATCTGCTCATGTTGAGTCGTGACTGTGAAATTTCAGCTTCTTCATCTTTAAATTTTGTTTCAGCCAATTTGGTTTATCCTAGTTGGACTTGTTCTATTTCTAAACTCAATGAAACTAGTTTCTCTCAGGCCCCCTTGTACTGATGCCCAGGATTAGTGAACAGAAACTCAGATTTTTCTGTTGCTTCATCTCAGAACTTCCTGCTGAAAGAGGCATAACCTCTCCATATTCAGTCCTACATTACTTCTGAGTCATTTCAAACAATTTTCATATTTTTCATACTGACTCTCGCCGCCATATCAGACATAAATGTTTAGAGTCGATTGCCATGCCTCCACTTTCTCACTTATCCACTTCACTATGAAACATGCAGCTGTTTGTCCTCCTCTTCAGTGGAGCCATTAACCTCGTTGGAGAAACACAGAGAAGATGTGAAGGGACAGGTGGAGGGGGGGAAGATGAAAGAAGAGAGGTGGAGTGATGTGTGGGTGGCTGAAGATAATGCCTCAGACACCTCAAGGTGTCGTGTTGCCATCTCAGGAGTGGTTGCTAGGCAACAGCATCCTTCAGAGTCTTCCTGCAGGTGGTAACTAGGTTACCCCAACTCACAATCATCTGTTGGCATTTTGCTGTGTTTTCACACTAAAACAGTGTCCTCTTCCAACTGGTTGCTAACTTTTAGCAGTCGGTTTGGCTGGGTGGTGTCCCACCCGGCCTGGCAGGGGTTGCAAGGTTACACCAGCTCGTCCAGTAGAGTCCCTATGCTGTGATGCTGCTCTGGCGGACCAGCTATGGGTTTGTTGCACATGGGGCAGACACAGCGAACCTCCAGCCACTTTACCAAACACCTGCACAAACAGACAGTGAGGTTAAAAATGAGAGAAAAGAGACGCTTTAGGATGAGATTACAGTCAAAGTGGCGACCAAGCGAAACCCACTCACCCATCCCATAGCCCATCACTGAAAAATCATGTTCGTGTTTGAGATAACAATAAGAAACCAGGCACTGCCATTAAATTAACACCCTAACCTTAACATCACCGATTCTTGATTTTACAGTTAAAGGTTCTTAAAAATGAAAATGACTGTGCCAGTCTGTGAAATATTCTAACCACAATATACAATGATTTATACTGCACCGTTTCATCAGATGGGAACTAAAGTTAAAATATATGAGGATTATGTAGAAGAATGTGTGAAGAATAATCAGCAGGCCAACATGAGTTTGTAAAGACTTTAAAAGGTTAAAAGTAACTTAACACCAAACTCAGATGTTCCACTGACATCTTCTGGTTGAAATTTCAAGTCTGCTGCACCTTTAAACACACTCAACAGTGATATCACAGTGTATTGAACACAACCCTGATTACACGTCTGCATCACTGCAGCAGGGCAAGAATTTCAGCGACTTGGGATCAGAAAAAAAAAAGACTTTCACCTGATGTTATGTTACTCTCTTTACATAATGAACATACATTTCCCTAAACACTAGAATTGCCTTCCTTCCACTCAGTGCATTCTGGATTGGCTCCAGTTGCCACCCCTTCCCCTAACCCTGAATAGGAAAAAGCAGGTAATGAGAATTAATAAATGAGTGAATGAATGAATGAATGAATGAATGAANTGAATAGGAAAAAGCAGGTAATGAGAATTAATAAATGAGTGAATGAATGAATGAATGAATGAATGAAGCCATGGTTGGAAAAAAAATCTGTAAGTTTCTGAAACTTCACATCCATCCTTTCACAAGACCAAAGACAGTGACGAAAGTGTGAAGTAAGAGTGACAAAACAGTGCACTCACTTCCTGTGGAAAGCATGTTGGCATGGCAACACTCCCAGCTCGTCTTTCACTTTGAAGTCTTCCAGACACACAGCGCACGTCTGCTGTATGAATGACACAGATGGGGCAGAGTGAGACAGTTGATAGGGGGCAGCTAATAAACATATCATGTATTATTTTGGGTTTTATTTTACATCACAGCAGCAGGAATACAATTTATTATGCACAGAAATCACAACAAATGTTCAAGTAAATGCTTTCCTTACCCCATGAAGATTCAGCTTTTTTGGATCTCCTTTTAAAACTACCTGTTAGAGAAAAACATAAAAACATGTCCGATCAATACTTTTGATCAATGTGAGAGTTTAATATGTATGCTAAATATTCAGTCCATGTGTACCTCTCTGTATCCAAACCGCTCACTCTGTGCTTGGTGTCGCAGTTTGCTGTGGATGAGCACACAAACACATCAATAAATCATTTTACTGGAGGTTATATTTTCAGTCCCACTTGTTTTACTCATATGTCTGCAGGATACTTCAATCTGTCAACAGATTTCAAAGACATTCGGTATAAAGTTTGGCTATGGGTCAAAAAACATTTTTTTGTGGTGAGGGAATTTTAAGGAGTTAGGGCATTTATGAACATTTTTGCTATTTTCTCATGGTACTTGCTTGAATGCAAAAATCAGGCACATGCATCTCATGATTGTCTATTTGCAAAGATCCAGATACATTTTAGATATTTGTAGTATTTTCTTTCTGCGTGAGTTCTCAGAGTGCTTTCTACTTCACTGTCACCATAACTTTAAATTAACCATTTCGTGCATACTGTATACTGGTTGTTTATGGAGGCTTTGTGGTTAGCACTGTCACCTCATAGCAAGAAGGCCCTGGATCAACTCTGAATTAGGCCTTTCTGTGTGGAGTTTGCATGTTCTACCCTGTTTGGTTTCCTCTCAGTCTAAAGACATGCAGGGTCAATGACCTACAAACTCCAAATTGCCTGTAGGTGTGAATGAAATCATTTGTATCTATGCATAATCCCCTCTACAGCCTAGATTCTCAATCCTGGTCTTCGGGACCCACAATACCCAAGACACCTAATGTGTCTATGTCCCTACCGACACAGACACATTAGGTAAATCAAGTGGAATTAGCAAATTAGGAGCTGAGAGGCACCACCTCTTGAGCAGATGAAGAGGAATGGACAGAGCAGGGAGACATGAAACTTATGCAGTGTTCCAGATCCTGAGGGTCAGGATTGAGAACCTAGGCTATAAGGGATAAGATAGTATAGAAAATGGGACAGATTGATGGATGGCTGCTTTTTTGAAAATTTATCATTTTAGGACCATACATGATTTTACATGTTTAAGCCCAATAAATACTACCTGCATAGAGGTTGCATTACTGACAACCATGTTTCAAAACATAAAACTGTACTGTTATACTGTTTTTGTGTTATTTTTCCAAATCCCCATGTCTGTCAAAATCAAATGTTTAGGTCATACACCCACTGTAAAATTCAATGTTTCACCTGCTAATGCTTACACAAGATTGTAGAAGGCACGGTCATTTTAATTTCTCAGTAAACCATCTTTTCGCCTGGGATTATGCCATGGCAGAGACGCACATTTTCTTTCGTGTAGCTCTATGTTGGAAAGGCTAAATTAAGTAATGTCGACAAAAAATAACAGTTTGTGGTGTGATGTAATGGATTACCTATCAAGCATGTTTCAAGTCTCTACAAGTTCATTTTTATCGTGTATTGGAATGAACTAAAACAAATGGCAGTCTGGAAGGTAGGAAAAACAAATCTAAAATGTACTGCTTCAGGAGCATGTTTTGGAAAATGGCTGTCAGTAATGTAACATGTATGCAGGCTGTATACTGTATATTGGGTTCAAACATAATATATATATATATGTGTGTGTGTGTGTGTGTGTGTGTGTGTGTGTGTATAAACTGAATTTTACAGCATGTCACTGGATTAAAGATTGTGTGGTGAAGTTGTGGGACTAACTGTGTTTGTGTAATTGTTGCTCATGCTTTAAATGTCTTTATAAACAGCTGCAGAGGCCACACATGCACAGACAATACATGCTACCCAGCAGGCACACACACAGTTACCACATAAAAATACACCGTGTAACTACTGCACATACCACATGCACACGCACACACACACAGAGAGACAGAGAGAGAGAGAGAGAGAGAGAGAGAGAAAGAAAGCTAATGAGCATGTTGGCTCGTTGAANAGAGAGAGAGAGAGAGAGAGAGAGAGAGAAAGAAAGCTAATGAGCATGTTGGCTCGTTGAATCTCTGCACCACCCGAACACCAACAATGGCTTGGAGATCTTTATCTGTGTCTGTTCAGCCAAGTTATTTTTGGCCTCCTGTTTTCACATAACTAAACATAGAACATCAAATGTCTATCACAGTTTATCGCTTAGGCCTGAAACAAAATGCAGTGAGAGCATCTGAGCTGAAAGCTGAGCGTTATTTCTGATCCTCATTAAAATCATGTGTCACTGAGTCACTGCTTAAAAGTGGAAGATGATGGTATTCTTTATTTTTGTCATTTGGTTTATTGTTGTAACTGATTGCTGCTGACAATCTTCCATGTAGAACAATGCGAGGATACACGTTTTACATGTGCTGAGGTTTCCCATCCCTGAGGAATGATGTGAAGTGGGTGAAAGGGGCATGACGGAGATTTCATATATTCAGCTATTGTACAATGTTTACCACAACAGAATATCCTAACAGAGCTATGATTAAGCAGTAGCTATTGTTCCTATTGTATGAGCTAACAATGCTGTCCAAAAGGTGTGAATGATGGTACAAAAATACAAAAACAGCCTCAGTACAATTTAATGCAACCAACCTGCATGAATACATTTCAGTTAATACAGTTTCAGCAAAGTCATGTGACATTCAATCTGCAACAGCACAGTTAATGTGCTGTTATATATATTTTATGCCCTGTTGTAAGACTACTGTGCTTGTGTGTTTCATAGTAGTGACTGCATAGTAAAAATACTTTATTTACTTTAATTTTGCCCAAGTTTGGGAAAACAAAGACAAGATTTTACCAAAGAAAAAACTAATTTCTCTTTGGCTTGCAGAATACATCTTGCAGGGTAATTTTCTGGATTTATGACTGTGTAAACATCAACGAATGTATAAACACTGAGGGGNGAGAGAGAGAGAGAGAGAGAGAGATTCTCCTCATTTACCATTTACTGTAGCTTCGCACTTTCATTCATCAAAGTGATTACTAGTCAGATTCATTAGTTTTAAGGAGGAAAATTCAGTGTTCAGGTAAAACTCTAGGCACCATTCTAGAAACAGCTGGTCTCTCTCCTGAGAGGAAAACATTTTCACAGATTCGATTGGCATATTAATGTCTCTGCTGATAAGCGTGCCGACTCTACTGCAACGTTCACTTATTAAAGATCATTTCCAGCTTGTCTTTATCACGTCAACATTTGGAAATTGTCACGGGGTTTTCCCCATTCTCTCTGTTATCCAAAGTTTCATGGTGCTGCAGGATATTTAAAATCATATATACTGAAGGAAATGAGTACACTAACCAATCATGTTTAACTTGTTTGCCACTGAATAATGTACAGCAGTTGTAAGCTTAAGAACCTCTATGGTCTGTCTCTGCTTTCACTGACTGCAGCAGCCAGCAGTCTTGGTGTGGATCTGGTTCCAAGATTTTTTTTTTTTAAAGATTTCTTAAAGGACCATACCAGCCATTTTGCATGTTTGAGCCTAATATATTCAATTTTCATACATGTCACATTACTGACAACCATTTCCCAAAGGATAAAACCATATTTCAGCTTTTCTGATATTTTGCAAAATCTCTTAATCTTTCAAAATCAAATATTCAAGCGATATAGCCACCTTAAAAATCAATGTTTTGCCTGCTAATAGTTACGCAGCCTTATGAAGTCACGGTCATTTAAATGTGTCAATAAACGCAGGTCTTCTTTTGGGACTATATTCCCCAGTGGAGACATACATTCACTCCACACTTTTTATTGAGCTTAAACACCAAAATTATGTAACTTAGAAAAAAACCTGAATATATGTCTTGTTCACGATGATGGAATACCTATCCCAAGAACATTTCAAGTATCAACAAGTTGATTTGAATTGATTTGATTTGATTTGAATTGATTTGATTTGATTTTAAAATTACCAGAATTAACTGAAACCAATGGTGGTCTGGAAGGTAGGAAAATTGTTTTATTTCATCCTTCCAGTATTATGCTTTGGAAAATGATTATCAGTAATGCTATGTATGAAAATTTAATATATTAGGCTCAAACATGCAAAATGGCCAGTATGGTCCTTTAATATTGTGAGACAGGAAATTACTTAAAAACATCAAGAACACACTCCAAGAGCACACTCCGTGAGCGCATACCTCCCCATGGATTTTATAAGCTTAAAATACTCTTCTGGATCCTGGATCCAGACTATGATCTGGATCACCTCCAAAATTTAATCACGTTTTCATCTTGATATTATCTATCTGTTCCCCAAATTTCATCCAAATCCATCCATAACTTTTCAGGCTATTCTGCTAACAAAAATAAATAAATAAATAAAAAATAAATAAACAAACAAATGCTGGTTATCACATAACCGCCTTGAAGGAGGTAACACGCTGTTTAGGCCAGTAGATTATTAGAACAAGACAAATTTTGCTTGCACAGCCTCTTGGTGGAGTCTAATGACTTTGTAATGGATCCAGATAAACAGAGGTAATTACTGAACAACTAAGGAGGGTTTGGCATTCAGGTGAACGGCCAGTCAAGCCACTTGGCCCAGTCAAACTTAGCTTAGTCAAAGTAGACAGAAAGTGGGTNCGGCCAGTCAAGCCACTTGGCCCAGTCAAACTTAGCTTAGTCAAAGTAGACAGAAAGTGGGTATGTGGTATGTATCTGTTCTCTACTTGGTGATGGATTCAAAGGCAGTGCCCTGGTTTAGAAGTTCAGCAAATCTACGACTACACAGCCTGATATCTGCTTCAGAATGCAATGATAGGGGGGAAAAACAGCATTTAATATTAGTTTATTAGGCTTCCTTTGCACATATTACAGTGTGTACTGGTAATTGGTTAAGTAAACCATATGGATGTCTTCCATCATAGTCCAGAGTGAGTAAACATCCTCAGTTCGCTTCTGACTGGTCTCTATTATCTGCCACTGTACCAAACTGTCTCTGCATAGTTTAACTGTCCAGTAAACACAGACACAGCAGAGATTGTGGTGAAATGTAAGATATGATATGGTTTTTTCATTCCCATACACAGCAGGTATTGTAAGTGTAAAAGATCATGTGTGTTCAGCAAAGCTTCCCCAGATTATAATGCTTAAAAAAAAGCTTTTGTTTGCTGTTACTATTTTCTTTTTGTGAAGTAATGATTCCAAACATCTATTGCCCATGTTCAATGTATGAAGGTTTAAAAAAAAATTGTATAATTACTTTACATTATTACAGAACAAAATTGTGCATGTATGAATAACAAAAGAGTCAGACTGAGATTTGTTATGTTAAAATTGAACATCACAAACTCTCTGGCACACTGGAAATACAAAGAACCCAGTCTGAGAAGAATAATAGGAAATCTGCCCCCAACAGGGAAAGACATTGATTACTCTGCATTCAGCTGCTGAATCACCGCTCTTGAAATGTATTCATAATCACACTCCTACCCAAGACTACCTTCAGCATTTTAATGGGGTCACAGGAACTGAGTCATTGACTACGATTCATAGACAAGTACTTCAAGAGAAACAGGAAGGATCCGAGCTTTTCTTACACTGTTCATTGTCAATTTAGCAATGAGCCAGAGCCAAATAAAACATTCAAGATTACACAAATGTGTCTCTGACAGAACAAAAAATAAATACTTGAGACGTTTTGGTCGTACGATCGACTCTTGCATTTGTCCCTATGAGGGTCTATTTGACACTACTTACTGTTTTCTCATGCTTTCTTTTTCAATAAGTAATGATATCAACTGAAACGTAAAAACACATAATTTGATTTCCCGCTGTTTATTGCATTAATTACGGTAAACTGAAACAAAGAATCCCCTGTGTAACAAATAGCAAAATGATAAAAACTCGATATTGGCCACTTTGTTATATTCTCAAAGTATTTTATGATGTTTCAAATGGCAAATTCAATTTGAAGTTGCTTAGCATAACGGCACAAGTATCAAGTTCATAAAGCTCATAACTAAAGCTGGAATTATGTTAGAGCCAAGGAAAGAGATGCAGAATTGGGCAAAAATTATTAGATACCAGTTGTATAGCAGTTACTGCTTCTGTGGCATACATTTACAGCATTTTGTGCCACTTCTGTTAGAGCTATAGGGGCACCGTGGTAACCCAGTGGTTTGTCNCCAGCCTTGCACGGTATAAATGGTTTGGACAGTGAATAAAAAATCTTCACCAACACAAAAACAGCAAACCACATGATCAAATGTCAGGTGTATTTTTTCCCCCCAAAATATCATGTCAATATCAATATCATCTGATAAAAAAACTCATAATGTTTATATTAGTTGAGGCGTTTTTGAGATTTGAGGTATCCAACAAGCCTGATTGCAGGTGTTGAAGTTTCCCATAATCTCACGGTTCATCATGTGGATGTGTTTGTGTACTTGCACTGTATGCTCTTTAGCAGGCAGTGTTATTCTGAGCAGAGTTTCTTAGCAGTTTCCCTCAGGCGCTGATGTGATGCCTCTCCTCACACATTGTGCAGGCTGCTTCCTGTTGCCTCATATCCTGACCTTCAGATGCAAACGTCCCTCTGCTCATCAGGGAGTTCACAGTCAACAGCGGGAGAGGTCACTCTCTTCCTCTTTTTCCCCCTGCCTTCTTCTTTGTCTAACTGTGTGTTTCTCACCTATATACACACTCAAACACTCCTTCAAGGGATGAGCATAACATTTCCATAACTATGATAGGAACAAAAATTAAACTTTAGGAAATACATGATATTTGATGATTTGATTGAACACTTTGGAACCCTCATAGATATAAACCAAAGTTATTTCAGTACTTTAAAGGACCATACTTGTGATTGTGCATGATTGAGCCTAATAATATACAACTTGGATACATGTTACAGTACATTACTGACAACTGTATTTTAGTTATTCTATTACTTTTTCAAATCCCCTAATCTTTCAAAATCAAATGTTCAGGTGATACACCCACCTTAAAATTCATTGTTTTGCCTTCGAACACTTATGCACGATTGTAAAAGGCAAGCTCATTTTAATTTCTTGGTAAAAGCTGTCTTCTCCTGGGACTATATTCCCAGGTAGAGACATACGTTGTCTTTCATGCAGCTCTGTGTTGGATTGGTTAAATAAAGTTACTTTGACAAAAAAAGGAATAGGCATAGTGTTTGCTGTGATGGATTGTGCATCTAAAATGTGTTTCAAGTCTCTACAAGTTGATTTTTGTAGCATACTAGAATGAACTGAAACCAAAGCAGGTACAGAAGGTAGAAGGTAGGAAGGTAGGAAAAAAATTCTGAAATGCACTGCTAAAGTAGTATATTTTGGAAAATGGTTATCAGTAATGTAACATGTATGCAGATTGTTTATATTGGGCTCAAACATGTAAGATCACCAATATGGTCCTTTAAGCATTTGTCATTAATAATAATATACTGTACATGTCAAGGGACACATGCTAGTTTAATGTATTCTGAGCACATACAGTCAAGTAGTTTGGGTATATTGTGTTTAATAATGCAGCATGCCATGACATGTGACAGGTTATGTCAAGAGCAGACTGTCAACTTTGCACTGACAGTTACTCAAATGACACACAATGACAAAAATCAGAACCACTCATAAAGCTTAATTCATTTTTGTTTCATGCATAATGTAGTTATGATGGTGTTTCACCAGCCCTATGCACACCCCTTTAAAGCTATACCTGGTTTGCACCTCACCTGATGAAATAACAGCAGAAGATCAGGCTCAGGATGAACACAAAGATGCCTGTACCAAAGATGACCATGTAGATGTTGAGAGGCAAGTCCTGGAAGGTGATGGGAGGCATGGTGCACGACTTGTTGGAGTAGACCAGTCCCAGACCACAGAAGCACCCTGCACCGAGACAAAGGGAGTACTTAAAATGCACTCACTGGAAGGATCCTTTAGAGGATATGAGAGCATAGCCAGGAATGGAGAGGAAAGCCAGAAAAAGTACAAAAGAGGCCTGACACTGCTGCACAATACAGAGATTGAATCTGTCTTTAACACATAACTGAATGAATGCAACACTCGTACACATTTTTTTGTAAAATACTCAAGCGTTCAAAGGCAGCTGAGGGTTTGACTTGCAGCTGTGTCCGAGTCTAAGCCAAAAACTAAAGCTTCTTCCTCCCCCCCCCCCCCCNACACACACACACACACACACACACACACAAGGAGGGGGCGGGGGGCGGAGAGAGAGAGAGAGAGATACAAACGGTGAGGACAAAGGTAGACAAGGACATTTAGAGAGAGGAGTAGGGGGAAATGATATGAGTTCATTGTTGTAGTATATAAAACACGCTAATGCTGTATGTAAGCAACGTGATTGGCACAATTCATATCCTCATCTTTTTGTCTAATAACAGTTCACAGATGACAAAAAAAAAAGAGCAAAACCGTGAAGAAATCTCTCTTAGAATCAAAACTCAATCAGACGTCACTTCAATGATTAGGGAGTGCCATTGGCTTAGAATGGTAGTGTAGAATCTCAAAGCTCAGCTCATTTTCTACACAAAGAATTACAGATCTGCTTGCTTGTATTACTCCACCCTTTTTGCTTTGCTATTTACTGTAAAAAAATGCACAATGGTGTTGCAGAATGTGCTTTTCAGAGAAGTCGGAAGGGTGCTTAAATCCAAACAGATGATTTTCCCATTACAACATTCCCCCCCCAAAAAAAAAACGCCTTTTTGTGTTTGTTTTATGATGACATAGATAATCTGTGCAGCATTGCTGTCTGCAGTCAAGGTCAGAGGCAGAGAGGTGGGGATGAGGAACAAATATTATGCAGGCTGTGTTTACAAAGCAACAGAGTAAGTGTTTGTTTACATACATGATGGGGTATGTGTGTTATGAATTCACAGATTAGCAACATTGTAAATTAGATGGAGGCAGACAAAGGAATAGCTGCAGATTAGAAAAACAGAGGGGAAAAGACAGACACGGGCAGCAGACGTGTGTTTTTCTGTCTGTGGGTAATGTGAGGTCAGTCTCTGCATGCGAGTGGAGGCTTTGTGAGAGTTGGGTCACACTAACCCACAGCGAGATAGTGAACTGGAGCAAAAGGAGGACCTGAATTCGTCAGTTTGCTGATATGAATGTTTCTAGACAAGAACAGGAACATTTTGACCAAACACCACCGAAAATGATTTCATGATTATGACACCTTCACTCAGACACAAGGCGCCAAATAGAGAAGTCACCTTCTCTCCATTATCCCAGCTACAGAAAGATAAAGACTACACAGACCTTTACCAATTTAATTTCACTGTGATGAGAACTGTTCTCTTGGGGCATTTTTTTTTCTTATTGATTTCTAGTAACTCCTGCAGGAAATGTAATCTGCTGACATTTCTATTTGACATTTCTACCATCTCAGACTTGAAACTGCAGCATGAGAGGATCAAGATTTCCCACCTCACCATTCTGTTCTCTTTGAATGAGAAGCGATGCTCCATCTATGTACAAGTTCCACCAATAAATGACTTCACTCCCTCAGACATCAACGTCTGGGTAATCCTCAATCAACACGAACATGAGAGTGTAAACTCAACAGAAAACTGACACAAAAACACATGTAGACATCAATATGCAAACAAGCAGGCATGCAATCATAAATGTACTATATAGACAGCACTTAAAATGATGTATGAATTAAAACACAGGCTCCTCTAGCAAGCCTAATTTTCCTCTGTTCCTTTTTCATTCGCCGAACAGTTTTAGCTCACGAGGCAATTCATAGATCATCAGGTGAGAAAGAGCCATGAGCAGCATGCGTCACACTCATGTCTGCATATTCATGTCACTGCACACGAATCACCTGCACACTCACTGACTCAAAATCTGGGTCATATCTATGAAAGCCTTTGTGTGCGTGTGTGTTCATGTTATGGATGGTCACCCACATCATCCTCCTCCCATCTTTGAATGCAAAGAAAGCAGACAGCTATATGTAGTATTTTGCTATGGGTGGAGCCCTGCATGACCACTGACCTATATTGGCACGCTCATGATGCACCACGTTGCCATGGCACCACAAGTAGCAAATGCAGAGAAGGATCAACGCTGATGAAAGTTGAGAACAAAGAACCTGAATTAGACATTTTATGTTAATTTGAGTGAACCAGAGTATAATGTTATAGTCTCTCATAACTGTAAAATCCTGCTACTACAGCAGCTCCTCTGACAGATCCGATCAGATGCCTGGTAGGGTTTTGTCCTATATTTCACACAAAGTTGCTGCTCCTCACACTACAGGCGGAACCATCAAATATTCAGCAGTTCACGAGGGAAACACTCAACCCTGCATGGCTGCTGTTGTTCAAGAAGAAAGTAGGTTGAGCCCAGAATTCCCCATCACATGAACAAAGAGCTACATGTGTCATGCATAAACACTGGAAGAAATACACGATCACACATATACTGACAGAACAGACACTGTGGTTGATACTGTGTTCATTTTTGAGCAGAATGTTGCTCCTTGATGTTGTTGTCGTATCTTGTGTGTGAGTATATGTGTAACTATTTCCCCTATGAATAGCAGGGGAGTAGAGCAGCACAAAGGGAGTAATTGTTCTTGTCTGAACACCACCAGCAGGCCACTGTTGAGACTGAGGCTACTGCACTCATCAGGCGAGTCAGAGGAAAGACCATTAATCCATCATCTTCACCAGGTTTCACCCTGACAATGAAGGACTAACACACCATTTTACTGCAATGAATAAATTAATTTTGTGCACCGTGACCAATGTGCCCCTAGATGCAAAACATCAGCTCAAACAGCACAGAGAAGGGGTTCAGGCTTTTGTCTTTTGAAGATAATTGGTCAAGGCTGAGTGTGTGAGCGAGAAACTCCACATATAATTAGTATAAACTAGATCAGCCACATAATGTTAAGAAAAGAGCAGACTAGCTGGACTTTTGTGATAGCAAAAGGAGACAAATTTCAATGGGAATAAAGGAATCTATTGATTAATTAGCCTCATTAGTCTGCCAAACTCAAAAATTTGGACCTTAAAAAGTACAATTAGGTAACAAAAGATCTCAAGAGGGCTGGACTTGAATGTGTGATGGTAATTCTCTTGTCCAAAATTTCCAAGAGTGAAAGCAAAGCATTGGTCCTTTGAGGAGTGTTGTTGGAATACAGTACAGGAGATGAAAGTCAGTTTCTGGTAAGCAACACACATGCACTGAGCCTCCACTCTTTTATTTATTAAGTCAGTGGTTTTCAACCTTTATGAACCAAGTAGCAGTTCTAAGCAAACAAAAACTTCAAAAGTACCACCTCACCAACAAACCATCAACTCTAGAAAAACCTCATGTGTGCAGCGTACACACTATGCACACACTTCTGATTAATAATTATACTTAAAAAAAAAAAAAAAANTAAAAAAAAAAAAAAAAACTTTTTGGTGAAATCCAGTTTAGTTGTGAACAATTAAACACAATTTTGATTCTCTGCAGATATTTCCAATCAGCTGATGCACCACCAGGGGCTGCTTCAAGTGCCACTGGTGGTACACATATCACAGTTTGAGAACCAATTCTGCAAGCGTGGGAGCAACAAATTGTCTTTTTTTCATTTTAGTAAACCTATAAAACTAGACTATTGTTTTTATTACTGTTGTAGTGAATTAACAGGCTGTTGTTTGTGTGATAGAGGCCTGATAAATGATGCTCACCGTTACACCACTGAAACGGGTGCATCAATGCGCCACAGGGAGTTCTCACCGCCGGGATCCGAATCCTGTTTACCAACAAGCCTGCANTCAATGCGCCACAGGGAGTTCTCACCGCCGGGATCCGAATCCTGTTTACCAACAAGCCTGCAGCCGCCTGTCCGGATAAACGGATGGATGTTAACCGCAGGAAAGTGCACAAGTCCAGCCAGTGATGTTTGCTGCGTGAAGGTGAAGGAGGCAATAACAAAAACAACAAAATAAAAAATGTCGGAAGTTGAAGCTTGGTCACATCAGGTGGTTCATCATGGAGAAAGGCTGATGTGGATTCCCCTCCTGGCTGTCCGCATTGACTCTCTGTTTATCAGACGGTTTGACCAGCATCTGTGAAAAGAGGAGAACTAGAACACAGGCTGGATTTTCCTGATACCGCCCCCGCAAACATGATTGACAGCCGGACAGACCAATCAGGATCCGTCCGGGCTGGGCGTTATGCGGCCTGGCTGAATGTATTTTCTGCTCATTTATTTATGTGTATGAGGGATAATTATTCCAGACAAAACGATCCTTCCACCATCCACACATTTTGTCCCTTAAAGCCCCGATCATTTGTTTTAATCGTATACATTTCACATAATTAGTGAATTTGTTTTGTCAACTGATAATATAAAACATATGCCTGTTTTAAAACATTAATGGCATCAGAATACATAATAACCTAGCTTTAATTATTAAGTTAAAACCTGTTATCACTCTCAATTTGGTCGACAGGTCTTTTAATACAACGAGGAACATCTGATAGCTATTAATGTTTTCTGGTTCTGTTAAAGGATCTGTCACTATTTCTGTAAACACAGCAGGAAAATTTAATTTAAATCCTGATCAGTGGGCAAACACACAACATGCTGATTTTTCATCAGTATATAGCAGTGGTGGTTCTCACATTTTCTTAAACTCTCAAACATCAAAATACCACCTCATCACAAAGTCCCCAAAAATCACCAGAAAACCTCATTCATGTGTCTTTGCTTGCATTCTCTCCTTTTTGTTTGGCATTTGAGCCAGTTCATGACAATAGAATCCATTTTATTTGAGAACACTTTGCCATAATAACATATTTCAGTTGTTTTGAGTTTAAACAGCACAACCCTTTAAAGATAATTGGTCATGGCTGAGTGTGTGAATGAGAAACTCCAGAAAGAGTCAGTATAAAATACCTAGGTCAGCCAGTGAAGCTCTTCTCCTTAAAGTCTCTATCCTCATTTGTTTTGACCATATACACAAATGTTTACAAATCTGTTAAAGGTGTATTTCCATCAATACTTTTTGTAAACACAACAGAAAGACAAGGCTATATAGCTCAAGCTAATTTTACAGACAAGCAAAAAATTTGTAATTGTGACTTTAGAGCTCTTTAAGTATTCTCCTCCTGTCCAAAAAAAAAAACAAAACAAAAAAAAAAAAAACNAATAATAACATATAAATCATTTGTAATTGCTTTAAAATGGTACCTCCACCAGTTCTGGAAATGACTTCTTTGTGTTGACACAATGTCATAAAAATGCACTCTGAGTAAGCACACATGGTTGAAATCAACATTTGTTTAGTGGCCTGTGATTAAAAACAGCAGATGTGCTGCTCTGAGCTCAGAGGTTCAGAATGATCTCAGAAGAAATAGATCTGCTCATATCCTGTGAAGTTTCCAGCAAAGACTGGTGTATAGTTGTAAATCAGAGATGAGGCCTCTTCTTCAAGACTGCTAAAGTGATGCAAACTTCTCCTTCCTAAACAAGGCAGACGAAAGAGACGCACAGAACAGACATACAGAACAGATGCAGTAGAATTGTTTAATTTTGTTGACTGATACATTTTGAGTCTCACATAAAAAGATCTAACTCTGAGATATTTCTTTTATTTATTTAATTTTAAAATAATCTTCTTCCAACTTGGCAGAGGAACCTTGGAGAGAAATTCTAGTTTTTTCTTCATCTGAGTTAAAAGTCTGAAGGGTGAATGCATCTCTTAGTTTTTCCATCTTGTACACACTTTGTGGCCTGAAGAATTTATAGATCAAGTAGTTCAAATGAGAGCTCAAATGAATGTGGTTTTATGTGTCATAAGGTGTTATTTTCCTTTAAAAACATTACAGCCCTTGCTGCTAGCTGTCAGACTCAAAACTTAACAGTCAAGTCTTGTACAATAGGAAATCAGGTAGAACAGGATATTAAATTGCTAGATCTAAAAACTGCTACATTGAGAATCTTTGGACTATAATTACATCAGATTATATTAAAATTTAAACAATATCCTTTAATCTTAAATTTGTTTTATTAAACCCATTATAGAAGCTTCGTGTTTCTCTAATATCTTTGGTTAATCTCGATTTAAAATGAAGGAGTCTGAGTAGTATCATTGCTGTGTTGTGATGTTTTAAGATTATTTAAATCAACAATAAACCAGCACTTATATGATTTGTCAGTACTTATACAACTTGTGATATATCGGCTCTGTGATAAACAACTCCTCTGTCAACATTTATTTATTCCTCACAATTCTTAGCTTGTTTCTTTACTATCTTACCTTCATTGACAAAAAACTCAGCCAGCAGGGAGGACACTTGGACAGCATGTGGAGAGTGAGGAAAGTGCAGTTTGCTGTTCCACTGAAAACGATTCACCTCTGGGTGCCACTGTACTCCATAGAAGGGATATCTCTTACCTGGCTCAATGAAAATACCAAAAAAATGTCACGATGCTGTATTTATAACTCTGTTGGCAGTGATTTGACTTAGAAATTATTTTCCTCTTAGTAAAATATATTTGTAACCTTCTATGGTTGAGACAAAATAGGCTCCATTCTCAGCGATGTTTGTAGACAGAATGGAGAAGAAATTCTGCAGCTTCGCATTTTCCAGGAAGGTCTGAAAGGACATTTTTGTGTCTGAAATCATCTTAGACAGAAATAATGCAAAATGGAAACTATTCATGTAGAGTGTTCATGCATACATACATTTAGAGTGCTTCTGGAGATGGAAACAGAGGAAACCCCAGTGGGGAAGTGAAACATACAGCAACACTGGGACTTACCTTTACTGTTATTCCATAGTGGTGAAAATTGGCAGTTAGAGGTTCTTGGGACAAACTCTTCATGACCTCAGCAGGAAAACCCTTAAACATCTGACTTGAATGGACCTCTGTGGGGAAAAAGGGCTCATCATGCAAACCATAGATGCACAGTTTTTAAGAAAGCCGGCACACACACTATCAAACGTCTTCAAAAGGTGCTGGGTGCAAAAATAGTATGAAATAAATAAATATGTCCACACACTTATCTCCTTTACACATACCTGACTCATTGGCTGTGCTTTAAGTCTGATTGACCTTCACAGGAAAGTCACTCTGACTTTACCCATTTGATGGTGTATCTGGCTAAAAGCTCAGTTAGCAAATTACATATGTTCAATTGGGTATACATATGTAGATACTTTAAAAATTTTCATAACAGTGAATTTTTAATATTATCAATGGGTTTTGAGAGTTCCATTATCCATAAAAGTTTGGATGATACAAGACACAAGAATAAAAACAGGAAAATTATCAATCTTAAAAGTTGCATGGTTTTAACATAACAATGACATCATGACATATATGCAAAAATTATGTTTTGCTTCTAGCAAGTGTGTTGACTCCAGACTAAAAAAAAAAAAAATGTATAACTTGCTTATACTGACACCAAGTGATAGAATATAATACATGCAACATTCCAGAATAATTTTCCTAAGAGCAAAGTTATAGGAATGTGAATTCATTTTGAATAAATGTCAAAATGTAAAGTGAAATTACCAGTTATCCTGGCAAAAACAGCTTTTTTATCAACACATTAGCAATATAGTAAGCTGTCACCTGCTGTGAGGTTCAGGGACAATGCAATGTTCTCAGCTGTGGTGTTGGTCAGCAGATTTTCACCAGCAACCAGCACAGTCAGGAGCTGCATGCCCATGCACGTACCCCAGATAGGGAAGTAGTCTCCTGCATCATTGGCCTGAAAAACACACTTATAGTGAGAAAGTGTATTCGTTAAGAAGCAGTATTTAATCCAAGTGAAACTCAGTCACTCAGGAAAAGTGCTTAGATAAAGGTGGTAAAACCGCTAAGAAAAAAAAAATTACAGTAAAAAAAAATATATTGTTTTGTACTAACCGCCACAGCAAGCCTGTAGAAGATCTTTGCCACCCTGGCATATTCTGACGTCTCTAAATTTACAGCTCCACCGATGAAGAGGAGGCTAAACAGACATCAGGCAGTGAGAACAGTGATGGATTCATATCATCTTCCCACAATCATCTCACTGGGACCATTCACTGTCTTGCAAGTCACAAGTCTCATTTCTTGGCTTCTTAGTCTTGACATGACTTGTTGCTTGAGATCCAGTCAAGTCAACTTTATTCGACTTGACCATACATATGGTATCTCAAAGGGCTTTACAGGCCTACATATCCATGGTTCCTGACCCAGCCCAACCTTTCTAAGAAAACCAGGAAAAAACTCCTTTAAAAATGTTTTTATCATATGGAAGAAAAAATGAAAAAATGGAAGGCATTTCAGAGAAAGACTGCCTCTCAAATGGCCACATGTGCAATAGGTGGGGAAGCAGACAAATTACAAATAGCAATGAAACAAAATGGGAAGATGTCAAAACAACAATTGAGCCATGATACAGTAAGGAGATCTCAAGCTATCATCCTAAACTAAGCTATCATCCCTGATGGACAGTACATCCCACCCCATGCAAGACTTTTTGACAGCACTGGGCAGCTCCTTCAGTGACAGGCTGCTTCACCTGTGGTGTGTGAAGGAGAGATACCACATGTCCTTCCTCCCTACAGCTGTCAGACTTTACAATCAGCACTGATCCCAGTAGTATGCACACGCCAAAAACTGATAACTCAACCATGTGCAATATCATGTGTACGATAATGTTTACTTAACTGTATAATATCAATACTTCCTACTGCAATAATGTGAATTCAACATATTCAGCCTGTGGACTTATTATATTTCAGTTACTGTTCACTTATTATTACTTACTTATTGATACCTGTTGACTGTTTTTGCCTTGCACTATTTTGCGTGTTGTTGTTTTTATCTTTGAAATATCCCCTTTGCTCCTGTAACACTGCAATTTCCCTGCTGTGGGACTAATAAAGGATTATTTAATCTTATCTTAAGTCCAGAAAGATGTAGCCAAAAAGAAATCATGGCATCATTGAGATGGTCCAGTGAGGACAGGATCATGATGGAAGACTCAAATGAAACTGAGATTTACTTGTGAGTTGCAAAACAGTGACTTCCGCATGTAACACATTGCTTGTTGTGCATGTTTCAGGTTTAAATGTACCAGTATATGAACAATAACTTTTATTGGTACACATTTGGAGTCACAAAACTCACCCATTTATATAACTGAAGATTTTTTCATAATCAGCAGTTGTAAGAGACAGTCTGCAAGAAAAAAAAAAGATAAAGAACAACAAATGCTTTACAACTTTGCTGAAGTATCCCTTGATATATGTATATATAGGTAGATATACTGTAGATTCAGTTTGTGGTCTGATCTATCATAAGCACATTCAATATTGCGCAAAAGAGCACTCAACCTACCGGATTGGCATCACTCTGCTCCCCGCAGACTCAATATATTTCACATAAGAGGCAGGTATGTAAGTACTTCCAAATGGTTTCATGACTTCATCAGAAACCCCCTGAGTCAAAATTCCTATAGGACAAATTCACCATAAAAACACAGTGATAAAGGGTCTACAAATTTGAAGTGGGATTTAAAACAAATTTTAGGTTAACTAATTCAGGTTTGATAAGTTTATCCACAGCAGTTTTTAATGAAGATCTGGTAATCTTTTTCAGTTCTCTAGAAATAGAATAAATAAGAAAATAGTTTTGTTTTGTTTTTTCTGTTTTTTTTTTAAAACTGGGTTAAATCATCTTTAGGCTCTTCATGCAATTCTACACTGTAAAATGTGACAAGTTGATCCTACTTAAAAAAATCTAGGAATCTGATTGCCTTGAAAAAGGTAAGTAAATAGGCTATAACTATTAGTCTTAAGTTCAGTAGACAGAAAGTAAACATAACTTAAGACTAATAGTTATATTTACTTACCTTTTTCAAGGCAATCGGTTTCCTAGATTTTTTTTTTAAGTAAGATCAACTTGTCACATTTTACAGTGTAGTAAAGATTTAACTTGTTTACCACATCTAAGTATAATCAGTTATTCTAACTATACTTACTTTTGACATATATATCTGGAATTGCATGGTTATTAACTAAATCAACTAGTCTAACTACACTTACTTTTGATTTAGAGCTGGATTTAATATGGTCTATTCAGAGAAAAGGCAGTTAAACTATTCCTTTCTCTGTTGTCAGAAATAAAATTAGAACTAGAATATACCTACTGTGAACTAGACTAAGTAAGTTAGACAAATTTTCCACTTTGTTTTCACATATAAAACCAAGTTTATGTGATCCAGGTTTTAAGAGTAGACTCTTATTGTAGTATCTGTTTGACAGCTTCACATGGTGTAAAATAATAAGAATAATTCTCTTAAATTTCCACTAAACTCTGAAATGGAACTTTAGCATTGAGCCATTGGACTTACCGATGATGGGTCTGTCGTTAACAGCCTCCTGTCTGGCTTTAGTCGGTAAAACATGACTCCAACAACAGACAAACACACATACATAGGCAGCAGATCCCGTCCTGAACATGTTGTCTCTACTCCCCGGTGGGCTGTCAAAGATTTTGCATTAAAATCGCATCGTATAAAGGCTGGAATCAGGTATAAAGGGAACAAGCTGCGTGCGACTCGGTTAAAATATATGCTGATAAACCTGCAGGAGAGGGAAGTGAGAAAACCCAGATTTACATGCGTTGATCCTGTACTGCACATTCTGGTCAGACGAGTCTGCAAAATGCATTGTTCTGCTGACTGCGCGGACTTTTTGGAAAAATCTTCACCGATTACTTCATAGGAAACTGCTCGGCTCCGTGGGTCTCAGGGTTTGGAATCAAAGATCACGGCAACGACGTGAGTCCGCTCACGGTGTGGGATTTAAAGGAGAGGTATGAGGCCAGATCACAGGAGGATAGTTCTACAAGAACATTTATGAAAACCTGCTGGTTTATAATCTTGCCCTTTTTTCATTTCGCATTTATTTCTTATTATACAATAAAATGCAATATGAAATCAATCAACAATCATATTGGAGCTGGGTTATTTCTCAAAAAATATTGCCACAGAGAAAAGTGAAAATAGCTAAATAATGCCTTTCTTAAGTAAAAGTACTGCCATATCACAGCCATTCAATAACTGAAAATCTCCCCTCACAGCCATAATTTCTTTAGATAGTGAGCAGAATTTTTACCAGCACTTTACTGAATTTGTTTGACTGCCTGGTTTTACTGTTGTAAAAATAATACAGGAGAATATGAAGGCAAAGGTTTACATGAAACTTTCTAAAATAAAATTAAATGAAATAAAAAAGACAAAATCAAACTGATCATTTCTCGTTCCTAACCTTTGTGTTTTCTGAGGCCTGATATCCTTCTAGTCTTTGTCTTGACTTTTTGTTTTTCCACCTTTATTGAGGTCCAAAAGCATGTCAGACATCCCTGTAAATAAGATTTTTGTAGTTAAATAGAAATCTTAAGTTGCCATGTCTACCTTTCACAGTAACCATGGAGATCTAATGGTTTGAGTATGCAAAATGCTTTCTCAGGCAGAGTGCCAGCACCATGCCTGCTTTGAAAAGAGGCAAACTCTGGAATAAAATGTTTACAATCCCACAGCTAGTATCTTTTATTTCACCATGTTGTTTCAGGTCAGCGTAGAAGAGCTTGTAAACAAAGAGCTCCT
This sequence comes from Lucifuga dentata, assembly GCA_014773175.1. NCBI lineage: Eukaryota > Metazoa > Chordata > Actinopteri > Ophidiiformes > Bythitidae > Lucifuga > Lucifuga dentata. Next base: position 306,951 of record VXCM01000319.1, read on the forward strand.
TTTCTGACTTACAGGAGAAAGACAAATATAGCTACAGTAGTAAATATGAAAACAAGAATCCAAATCTCTTGATAGGCTATCCAGACTCTTGTGTTGATTCTTTTTAAACATTAAACACATAAATCACTTAGATTTGATCACTGTCAAAATTTATGACCTTTAAAAAAATCAATGAGTTGAAAATGGATGAATTCATAGTTCATTTAATATAGTTTAATCAAAAAAAATTTCAAGTATGAATACAAGCATCATTAGATTATTTGAAAAAACTGCATGAGATTAAGAAATTCCTCTACAAATTCTCTGCTGTGTTTTATTCAGAAAGATATTAATAGGCAGTGTTACATCAAGTAGGGGACTTATCACCCTGTTAAAGGGATCATTATTAGTGGTATACTCTAAACAGCCACCCTATATGATGCATGTACATGGTTTCATACATTATGCAGTTAAAGAAAACATGTATAGATCTGGCACTTCTCTGAGCATTTATCTATAATGTATCATGTACAAGATACTTGGTCCTTTTAGTCTGTGTGTGTGTTGGTCTTTTTTCAAAAGTACTGACACACGTACTTTATGTTGCACATTTTTTTCTTCTTTGTATTTCTTTTTTCCCTTTGCTCCGATATAGAATTCCAAATTCCCTTGTAAAACCAAACAGCTCTTACCCAAATGAATACTGAGTGGCAGGGTATATCTCAGAGTACAGACTTAACTCACTAAATAAGACATTAATTATACAGATAGAATACAGTCTCATATGTCAATGTGCAGATTAAAAAGAAAAACATTTGGTTGCGTCTTTTCCCAGCAGTCACACATTAGTCCAAAAGATGAACTTTCTGGAGCATCAGTCTTCATCTTTAAAGGCGAGCAAACACACCTCCATGCATTTCAATCTTTCTCTGTTAAAAAAAAAAAAAAAAAAA
>VXCM01000319.1:307988-355955 GCA_014773175.1 Lucifuga dentata
TAATTATTATTATTATTAACTAGATTCTATTATCTAGTTTATTAAAAAAACATGCATAAAAAGTGCATGGGATGACCAAGTTTCAGAGTTTACCAAAACCAAATCTAACCATCAAATACAAGACAATCATTAATCATGATTCTAAACAAATATGGCCACCATGATCACAGCAACTTACCCCTGAGTCTTTTTATTTCCTGACTAACATCTTCATACACAGCAGCTAGCAGCTCCTCTTTTGTCTTTAATCCATCCAAGAACACTGGAAAATGCAGACATTGAACAAACAGGCTTTTATTTTATTATTTGACAGTATTACTTATCCCCTCACTGTTAGAAGATCATTGTCATGTCTTATCTTCATCCACATAAAGGTACAGAATACTTCTTGAAGCTGTGACTCCATAGACACTCACCTATTCCTGACACCATGTTCTCCATCTCCTGGCGGTTTTTTAAGTAATTTGGCCATACCTGTCCATCAAAGTAGCCGGGGGGGTCCGGAGGAAAGTACACCCTTGAACTGTCAATTAAAGACAGCAACCCAACAAATACGTAGAGAAAGAGACATTTTCTTTTCCCTTTTGTTGACTGTATTTCATTCATGAAAATAAAGTGAAAAAAATAATACTGTAAATATGAAAACTGAAAATGTATGAAATTGAATGGATACATCGGAAACTATCACTGGATCCCCACCTTCGTCTCTTCTTGCAGACATTATAAGGGATTTCCAAGAAATATCTTTTGTCCATTAGCTTATTCAAACGCCTGTTAGACAAAGACAAAATGAGTTGTACTGAGCTAAATATTAGCTAAATACAGAGTATCTTCACTGCAGCTTCCTGTGTTTACCCATAGTTAAAAATCAGGAAGCCCTCCACTATCAGCACAAACACATCTTCTTTGAATGCTGTCCGGCCTTGGGCTGCCACAAATGATTTTGGATCCCTCTGCCATGACTCAACCTGGTTCATCATCTTGTCCATGTGGAGAGCATCAAGCACTAAACAGAGTGCAATTGAAATGACTTCCTTTGACAAATCATCAACTGCAATGACATGTACACTGTCATAAAATTATAACAAGATCTTCCTGAATAACTGGCCTCATCTATTATGCAGCATGAAGCCACCTTATGAAGAAATGTCATCTCAGCCACTTCTATCAGTGATCTACGTTTCCTGTCACTACCCACATCTTGTGAGGGTTTGAACTAGGCTTGGTCTGGAAACTGAGGTCTCTCTTTACTATCACAAAGCCTGCAATGTTACATGCAATGCCCATACTGCTGCTCAGTCACATGATACTTTATATCATCATTCCTGAATAAGAGCTAGTGGCACTACATGGCTGTTCTCACTTGGACTGAGTCGGTTTCCTTTTTCAGGGACTGAAGCAGTGGTCTGTGGACTTGGATCTTCTCATCTCATCTCAACACCAATCACACTCAGCTGAAAGCAGCTCAGGTGCATATCCGATGTCAGAGTTGAATTCATCTGGGCAAGACAACTTAATCAAAGAATACAAACAAAGCTCACTACAACAGACAAAAAAACAAAAAAAAACAAAACTGTTCTTTGTTTCCTCTACATTGGGAGAAAGCTGTGTTCACATTCTTGGCATCAAGTGACCTTTACACTCTGACAAGGTCTCACCTTCACACCACTTCTGTTTGTGATGCACATGGACAAGATATCCAAGCACAGCTGAGGTCTGGACAGTGTCAAGTTTGCTCACATCTTTGCTATTTGCAGATGATGTGGTCCCTCTGGCATCATAGAACTCTGACCTCCTTTGCACTGGAATGGTTTGCATCTAAGTGTGAGCAGGAAGAATGAGGATCAGCACGCCTCCGAGTTGGAAAGCATAGCTCTTGTCCTGAAAAAGGACTGCTCAGTATGTGCGGAAGAAGCAGCTGCCCTGAGTGGAGGATTTCAGATATGTTGGTGTGGTATTTTCCTGAATGACTGTAAAAAGGATTACGAGACCAACCACCAGATGATGGTATTTGGCTGTAGAATGTAGGGTTGTTTTTTTTTTTATACATGANAGAGAGAGAGAGAGAGAGAGAGAGAGAGAGAGAGAGAGAGCTGATATCTAACTAAAGCTTTTAGTTTTCTAGTCAATGTATCTCAAAATTCAAAGTACACTTCTCCCTCATCTATAGTCAGGAGATATGGGTAGTGACCATAAAGAATCACACTGAGGGTACAAATGGCAGAGATGAGGTTTTCCTGTATGAGTGGATTGCTGCAACCTGTTCGTTGAAGTGAAGAACATAGATTCTCGAAGACATTCCTCTGAAAATGTCTTGATATAACATATTTTGTCTACATTTGATTAATTACTTGCCAGAAAAAGACAGGTATAATACTACAAAGCAGAATGCACCCAAAAATGCAGTTTATTGCCAATAGCTGGTGGACTTTTCCTGTAATTGAATCTTATAGTTAGAAGTTGTGAGGTAGACTGGAATGAAAGACTCAAGAAAGATTCAGGATTGTGATCTAACTAAACAGCACAATGTAAATCTCAGCTGAAACATTCCATAGATAGAATAACAAATGAGTAAATAAAGTGCCCTTACTGTCATATTGCTTAAACCCATTACTGTCCACAGGTATGACAGAATCATCCTGAAGAAAAGAACATTACTTTGATCACTCATGCCTTCAGATTCCCATCATGACTGTGAAAATTGACAACATTGCTGTATGAAGTGGACCTCCCTGCCTACCTTAAAGAATAAATCCTGTGCAATGATGCAGCTGTTGGGTATCTGCTGGCGTAGATTGAGAGAAAGAGTAGACTTTCCTCCATTGGTCATCCTGAAAGAAATATGGACCACATGACAAGCTTACTTAGATAAATAAATCAATTTGATTTCACCAAGCGTAATTATTTATATCAGTGGTTCTCAAACTTTTTGAGTCATGTGGCACCTCTGAGAAACATCCAAAGCAAGTACCACATCACCAATTCTAAGAAAAATCACAAAAAATCATGTGTGCATGTACTGAAATTGAGAAGTTTACAGTTTGAGAGAGAAAGGTTACTGAAGGCTGCAGATGTAGTGATGCATGAGACAAGTTGGGATATTTTCAACACCAAAAAAAACACCATCTATTTCTTAATTAAAAGAGAATATAATTAAACTATTTCTTAATTAGGTCAGTTTTATTTGTGAATAATTTGGCATATGAACAGAATTTCATTACATTTCAAGTATTTTGATTATCTGCAGAATTTTCCTGAGCCATCCGACTTGCCTGACTTAGGACCTACCTGATATACCTCAAATACCACTGGTGGTACTGGTCTGGTACCATAGTTTGAGAACCACTGATTTATATCATATCTGACAGTCACACATGAAGTGATGGGGCAGTAAAAGAAAAGGTGGATGTTATCATCAATGCTAACATGACAAAATCTATATTTTTAGAAGCACATTTATGCTTACATTTTCCCTTAAAAGACCTACCAACACAACCTTTATCTAGCTTTCATGCCATTTACCCGGGTATATGTTCAGTATACTATGAACTCATGTAATATGATGGAATAAGTTGGATAATTCCTTTTCTTTCTCTGCCTTGCAGAACTCCATTACATAACACATGCAACTTTTTCTGCGTAAATGAGTCAGTTTTTGCTATCAGTCAGAGCTGTCACATGGTTGTCACGTCTTACTGATCTGCTGGTGTGTGTCCCTCCATATGCCTGTATCTCACTGTTTTTTTATTCTTTTATTGTTTTGTTTTATGGTGCCTTTCTATGTGACCTACTAGCCTCATTGTCTTGACTCTGTTTCTCAACTTAACCCTAACAACACCAACCAAGATTACAGAATTTGATGTGCATGTGTCAATGAAAGCTCAATAAAATAGCAATAAGAACTCAAACTTTAGCTAGTTTTACCCTTTGATATGACATAACATTGGGTGTGACCTGAAAATGTAAAATACTATCTAAGGCATTTGGCCCAAGTAGAAAAAGGAGAGGTCAACAATGGCATGCATAGTTTTTGAATGGAGGTAAACACAGTAACACAGTGTTTACAGTCCTCCACACTTACCCGCCTATTCCCACGACTAGTGTCTTCATTCCAGCTCGATATGTCGCTCAATGTTACATATAAGACGAGTTATAACCTTAAAACAGGTCATACGCTGACTGGCCAGATGTAAACTTTCCTCTTCCTCCTCTTCTTCTTCTTCTTTAAAATTTTATGGCGGTTGGCAAACAACAAATTGGTGCATTACCGCCACCAACTGGTGAGGAGTGTGGATCTGGATTCAATTATTTCTTTAACAAAAAAAACAAAAAAACAAAAAACAAATCACACAATAATAATCTCATATTCTAATATTTAACCCTGTTCTCCTTAAATAATGAAACAAAAAAGAATAACATAAATCCCCTGAGCTTTGTTGTAACATATCTTTCAGATTAAATTTTACCTTTCTCTCTTTTAGACTGTTCATCAGCTCCCTTCTCTCCTCTGTATACTGTGGACATTCTGTCATTACATGTTCTATTGTTTCATCTACATTGCAATAACTACATCTTCCTGAGTTATGTTTTCCTATTTTAAAAAGTGAAATATTCAACCCTGTGTGTCCAAACCTCAACCTCCAAATGACTGTTTCATCTCTTCGATTTCTACCTGCTGATCTCATTTTCCCTACTGATCTTTGAATATTGTAATACCACCGTCCTCTTCTTTCCTCATCCCACTGTTTTTGCCATCTTTGATTAATTGACTGTTTAATTATGCTTTTCATTTCTGATTTACTGTACTTTATATTTATATCCTCACACTGTTTTCCTGTAGCTTGTTTAGCTAGTTTATCTGTGATTTCATTTCCTTTTATGCCAACATGAGCTGGGACCCATAAAAACACCACATATAATCCCATCATGCAAATTCTATACAAAGTCTGTAAAATTTCAATCAATATATCTGGTCTACTTTCTGACTGATGATTTTTTATACTGTATAATGACGAACTGGAGTCTGAACATATTATCACTCTTAAAGGTCTAATTTCCTCTACCCACATCAATGCCAGCAGAATAGCTACCATTTCACCTGTGTATACTGCTAAACTGGAATGCTTTTCTAACCTGAATGTTAAATTCTGGAACTGTAAAAGCCAAACTGTCCTCTGGTCAGTAACGTCACGTAAGAAGCGTTTCCGCTTTTCAAATGCTCGTGATTGGCCGCTAGAGCTGTTACGTCACTAACGCGCTATTGAAAAACAAAACAAAACAAAACAAAAAACAACAAATCAGTAAAGCATCTACAACTGCATCAGTGAGTAAAAATACTGTTTACTAAAAATATGTTTTAGTGTTCACTCACTAAATCAATATCTATCTATCTATCTATCTATCTATCTATCTATCTATCTATCTATCTATCTATCTATCTATCATCAACATTATGACGCCACAAAGCTATTACAACAGAACAGAACAGAATAAAAAATAAAATAAAATAAAATAGTGCCTTTGAGCGTTGCGCATGCGCAGCACTTCTTTTCCGTGTCGCCTGCAGAGCTGTGTGCTCAGGCTGAACTTCCTCATTGATTAAAAAAAAAAAAGTGCCTTACGGTCGAGCGACGTCTGTCTCTGTGTGGAATATTAACTCAGTTTGTTTTATTTTAGAGACTCACAAATGTCGAAGCCTCCTCCAAAGCCAGCCAAGCCAGGTAAGAACCACATCACGACGGTTTAGTTCAGAATTAAGGCTCAAAGTTGTCCTTGTCTGTCTCTTAGCTGCAGTGATAACACACCATGTTGGACGTGTAGGGTGAGTTGGGCGGTATGAGCTTTGACCCAGAGAAATGAGAGATTTCTGCTGTGCTGGAGGAGTTTAATCGGCCTGTAGAAAGCAGAACAGACAGTCACCTTGGTACCAGGATGGAGGACCTGAGCACCGGGCCTTCAGCGCTCAGAGACCGAGCAGCACCAGCTCTGATCAGCAGGCCTCAGCTCGGTCACTTCCCTGTTTCCAGCAGCACACAGGAAAAGAGCTGTCATATCTTTAAGTTAAAGGTTACGGTGTCACAGCCTGGTGACACTGACATCCTCCTCCTGCAGGATGTCTCTGTGCTACATAATTGCGTTGCCATAAGTATGTGGACATGGTCTGGGGCAGTTTTTCATAACTAAGCCCCTTAGCTCCAGTGCAGGGAAACCTACGATATGACATTCTGTATATCTTCAAGTTTGTGGGAGCAGTTTGTGCCAGTGTGACAAAACCAGGTCCACGAAAAAATGATTGGCTGAATTTGGTGTGGAAGAAGTTGACTGTCCCTGACTTCAACCCAATCCAGCAGCTTTGGGATGAACTGGAATGCAGATTCAGAGCCAGACCTGATTCCTCAGCATCTGACCTCACTAATGCTCTTATGGCCAAATGAAAGCAAATACCTGCAAAATGCTGAATCTGATGCTAAATCTAAAGGAAAACCTTCACAGACCCATGGTTTTGGAACTAGATGTTTAACAATGACATATGGGTATCCACATACTTTCAGGAATTAGTATGCAGTTAGTTAATTAGCGATGCCTGTACAGTCTGATGCAAACAATTACAACTCTACAATAAATCTAGTATTTGAAGTTGATAATGTGTCAGAGAGGTGTTGATCCAAGCCCTAAGTAATTCTAAAGGACATATTGTGGTTGCTTTATTGGTTTGTTTTTCATATTTTGTTTGCCTCGTTTACACACATCAATATTAGAAACATCCAACAGTATCATGCAGTAAAATAAGCCACAGTCTGTAAAATTATAGAGTCAGCTGGTCTCTTGATGCAGTGTCAGTATCAAGATCTAATACTAATATCAACAATTACAGGTAAGAAAAAGCCAATATTAGCGGATAATAGTTTTTACATAATTGCGTAACAAGCATTTTGTCAAGGATCTCTCAAATTGTTTAAGAAAGAGCCCTGACAACTGCAGAACCAAGGCAGTTTTTTTGTTTTGGTCATACACAGATGTTACTCTTCCAGCACATACTGTACAGTGTTTTAATGTGTTGGTGGAGTGTACAGCTCTTAAACAGGAAGAAACTGGTTCCAGCCTCCATGTTGGCCAGCATCACTCCCCCTGAAGTCCTGCTGAATCATCCAGGCTTCAGTAATTGACCTCTGACCTCCATTTAAATGAGTGCTAGCCTTCCCTACAGAAATCAATAAAGTATTATCATTATTATTTGTTAAACTTTGTGTGTTACGGAAAATGTTAAAAAAAAAAGAATGAGATTTTGAGGTGTTGCTATGACATCAGTGCCATATTGACATATCAATATATTTATATTTAGCAAGAGAGCAGTAGGCGGATAAGCTAAAATTATTCATCCTTCCTGCTTTTTTTTCCTGTAATCAGCACTTTTCAATTTTCCATTTGATTGACAGAGTAACATAAGAGACGAAGTTCCAGTGTTTCTTTTTTTTTTTTTTTTNGAAATTGAGGGGGGATTGAGCAGGAATGCAGGCAGGTTTTTGGAATAAATATAATGCTTTTGGCATTACTATTGAAATGCAAACACTGAAAATACACTGATGGTATTTTACACACACTGAAGTTAAGTTTTCTTTCAACAGAATGGTCTGACTTATGCGCCTATTCAGCTTGGACGAGTCAGTACAGGCTTTTGTGTGTGCTTTGAGCGACATGACTGGGCCTGCAGAGGATATGGGCTCGCTGTGATGAACAGAGCTGGGCTTGTCTTCCAACTCAGCCCCCTCCTTCTGAAACACTGGGACAGTGTGTGGGCCGAACAGAACCCCTCAGTAACAGCTGAGGGGCTTTGCAACATGAAGGCCTTGTAGCTAGAGCCACAGACTGAGAGATGGAGGAATTACCTGCTCCTCTTGTTTTGAGGATTAGAACGGAGTAAATGTGTAATTGCATATTAAAAGGCGGCTAATAAGGATTTGGGATTGTCAGTATCTTCATTAGAACCAGTGCAGACTCCGAATAGTGCAGATCAGCTATGGATTTAGGTTTGTGTAGCATTAAACTAGCACCATTAGCTGCTGCTTGCAGTTCACTGGGCTGTTTAATGATCTTGAGAATCATGATAGAATATGTACCGACATGTATATAAATGCACTACTGACATCTTATAATGAATCATCAGTAGTTTCAGAAATAAGTAATCGGAAAAATATTAGAGCCCCAGTGATATATTAATATTTGTTTTTTACATAACCTGTTTTGGTCAAGGATCCCATATATTTGGTTGTTAAAGAGTTGTGACAACTGCAGAAGCAGGAAATTTTACAGCTAAACAAGAAGTGTTGTTAAAAGTGGCAGTTATAGTATAAAACAGTGAACAATAAAATGCCAAAATTCACTGAAAATTTAATTATTAAAACAGAACACATAAAAACAAATGAAAAAATCAAAACTCAATTAAGAATAGCCAATATAACTAAGGGTTAATAAAGGTTAAATATACATAAAAATGAAGCCTGTAAAACATTTATGTAGTGTAATTTCTTTTTTGCATGTCTTTTAGCAACGTATTGTCAGTATGATGGGCAAATATCTGCCCAATAATATTGAGTTGCTGATTTATAAATTGGTATATCATCACTATAAATCAGTATAAATATTTTAAAAGTAATAAAATGTAAAAGAAATGTTTGAAGTTATCGAGGAGGCATTTATTAACAGAAGTTTGAGTTCAGAAAAGGAGCTCTGAGGAATGATTTATTGGAAACTATGCAGGAAACTACAGTATATGAACCCTTAAACAACTTTAACCAATGTAATAAAATATTCAACAAGACACCCACTGTTTAGGTATGAGATACTAGTGTTTCTTCTTGTTCTTTATGGTATCTTTATGTATTTTTTAAAATGTTTATTTGAATAGGGACTGATGCAGAGACATAGTTCATTCAGAGAATAAACTAATTCTGCACATCATAGCATTTTTAGCCAGAGCTAGTTTGCAAAACTTTGCTGTAAAAGCCCAACGTCCCTAGTTGGGCTTTTATAGAGGTCCATAATCTGCAGTACAATACGACATTAAAATGACTATAAAACCAACCACTTATGCAATTGAGCAGGGTAGACAATAAAACAAATACATAACCTGCAATATAATATACAATACAAATATTATACACTGTCCATTATTTAAAACCAGTTAAAATACAATCACAGTCTCACACAATTTATCAAATAAATAAATAATAAAATATAAAGTGTGTGTTTATGTGCTACATAATTTCAAAACAGTAAATCTATCGTTGAAGAAAGTAAATGTGAAAACAGGTCACAGTTTTGTGAAGCTCTGTTTTTGGTCTCCGTGAAGTAGTTTAACTGTTAGCTCAGGCCTCAACCTCTGGTAGCATTCCAGCAGCAGAGCTCATTGCTTGAGAATGAGGAGCCCTGAGGGCAGCAACCCTGACTGCTTTGTGCTGTAGTGCATTCTAAAAAAGAAGCTTATTGAGTTGCATTTAATTGTATGAAAGGTGCTATATAAATAAAGTTTGCTTGATTGAGTTTACTGTTGTCAGCTGTAGGGGAACTGTTACGGTAAACACAGTGGAGAGCTAACATCACAGGGTGTACCGGAGGTCAATATGTTGTAGCGATACACGTAAATGACAGAGGCACTGGCTCTTGACTGAGGTGATGGATGAGGTTCTGCTGTCTGTGAACTATTATAACATCCTGTTCAGGCAACAGTGTCGTGAAATTGCAGCATGTGAGGTTTCAGCTCAGTGTGTGTGTTCATTTGCTCACACACTGGTCATCATATGCAGGGATGAAGCTGACTACAATGGTCTACAAACATTTCATCTATGTCTTTTGTCTTTTCTAGGCCAAGTCAAGGTGTTCAGAGCATTGTTCACCTTTGACCCCAGAACAGTAAGTGTTTGTTGTTACTGTGACTTGTGACTATTGTGTGTTTTTTTTTTTTTTTTTTTTTGCATTAATGAATGAAACCACTGAAATGCAAATAAAAACTTGACAGTTCAACCAACAACCAAACCTTGTTACCAGTTCCTCTCCACATCCTCCACCAATATTCAGAAATTACAAAGCATGGTCAAAAACGCAGGTCTTTGTTTTAAGTTCTAGTTGAGATCTCAAAGTTTCCAGTGATATAAAATATGTCAGGCTGAATTTGAGGGACATTTGCTTAAAAAGATGCATAGGGCATTTCACTCACCTTGAGCATCATATAGCATCAGTGAAATGTTGGACAAGTACAGAATGTGTTTGTGATACTCTTAGGTTCCCCCTAAACTTTGAGGAAATGTAAATGAGAATTTAAGGGAAAATTTGCGAGTTTAAGAAGTTGAGCAGTCTAAACTCATACTGTTTTTATTAGGTTCTCTCTTCCTCACTATTTGGACTGTTGTAAGACAGGGAGTCCCTGTCCTCAAGTCCTCATTTTCAACTGGGGGTGGGCCGCCCCATGATCTGTGTTGTCCGTCTCCCCTGCCACCCCCATACCAATTTAACTTTAAAAAAAAAGCCTTTTAGATTAATAGCAAAGTGACTTCAATCAAAAATTTGGTCGTCATTGCATTTTACCTCCCCAACATCCAGCTGTTTTTTTTTGTTTGTTTTGTTTTTTTTTCTAGCATTTTTGTTTTGCTTAATGAAAGTGAGGAAGGAAGAGAAGTTTGGACAGCAAAAGGGGTGAAATGTGACATGCATCCTTGTGTTGTGTTTTCAGCCAGATGAGCTGTACTTTGAAGAAGGAGACATCTTGTACATCTCTGACACAGTAAGACCTCAAAGTATCAGCTGCCGTTTTCCTCTTCAAGTCCTCATACCTCCTTCAGGTCTAATCAGAATTTGCACTTGATCTTTCTTGAGAGTCTTGGCTGTCTTTTTCCTCTGTCTTTTTCCTCTTCTCCATAATTCATCCATTGTCCAGTTGTAGTCTCCTCCCTCTTTTCTATTTCATTCTTCATTTTTTATTTGTCGTTTTCTGTTTGTTGCTACTCCCGTGCATCAGTACAAATCCCCTAATGGTCACAGTGGTAATTTATTAATTTATTTTCTGAAATAATGCTTTTCATTCCCACCTAAAGCTGAACAAGGTGATTTTAAGTATTAAAGTACATTAATCTGTGGTGGATGTATGATTTTTTTTTTTTTTTTATCCTACTCACATTGGGGTCTACTGGTAGTTCAGGTATTAAGACAATCAAGTTGACATCCTCCTTTCTTACAAATAGGCCATGTTTAGATTAGATTGCATTTAGAATACATCCAACTGTACCCGTGAAGTTGTCTCTTAAAGGAGCAGAAATTAAAGGACCCGATAAATGTTACCCACATACACATTACGTTACTGACAAAATAATTTCCAAAACATAAAACCTTATTTTAGTTTTCCTGTTATTTTTCCAGATCCCATAAACTTTCAAACTCAAATGCTCAGGTGCTACACCCACCTTATAATTTTATGTTTTGCCTGCTAGCACGGACGTCTGAATGTAGAAGCCATTTTAATTTCTCGGTAAACCCACCTTCTCCTGGGACTATATTCTCTGATGGAGACATACATTGAGACAGACATTGTCTTCCGTGTAGCTGCACGTTTGACCCATTAACTTAACTTACACAAAAAAAAAACGTAATAGTTGTCAGAGTTCCCTGTGATGGATTACTTGTCTAAAGCACGTTTCAAGTCCCTACAAGGTGATTTTAATACGTATTAGAATGAACTGAAACCAGTGGCAGTCTGGAAGGTAGAAAGTGGGAGAAATGCCTGGAGGTCACCCATGCAAATAAGTGGAGAATATACGAACTCCACGTAGAAAGGAGCAGGGCACTTCTTACTGTGAGCAAACTGCAAACCACTGCACCACAGTGCTCTACAAAGTGTGCTCATGAATAAAATCAACTACATCCTGCAGAATACAGGAGCACATTCTTTTAGGTGCCCCCTCAAGCTTAGGGTGCTTGAGTCACAAGACAGAACCATGATTATTAAGCAACAGCTATGTCAACATACTGTACTTTAGGCCAAGTTCAAAATCAGCTGCGAAGAGCTGAATATATTGTGGTGTCAAGAATAGAACAGAAAACATTAATCAGTCAGTTCTATTTGTTGCAGGGGGAATGCACATTTATTTCAGAAAATAATTTACAAAATGACCTTTAGGGGGGCGCTGTACTCCAGTGATTGTAGACCTAAGAAAAAATGACCATGAAGATCATATACGTTCTCACTGTGTGTCTACTATTCTCAGTCTGATACTAATTGGTGGAAAGGGACATGTGGAGGGAGGACAGGTCTGATCCCAAGTAACTATGGTGAGTACGTTACATAGAAGGATAAACTCTGAATATCACTACACACTAGACTGTAGAAGGAGCCATCATAAACAGTGATGGTTGATCAGTTTTATAAAAGACTCTGAGATGATACAAAAATGTTCCTATTTCTTTTTTTTTTTCATTTCCAGTGGCTGAGCAGGCAGAGTCTATTGACAATCCAATGCATGAAGCAGCCAAACGAGGTATGACAAATGTCTCCAGATCTATATATTTCTTTATTTTGTCATATTTTTGTCTTTGTCACGATTAGCATTGTTTAAAACCCACTGTATTGGACTTGTGTGTGTGTTTGGGTGGGTCTATGTCTTTAAATAGGAAATTTGACCTGGCTGAGGGAATGTGTGGAAAACAAGGTAGGAATCAATGGACTGGACAAGGCTGGAAACACTGCCCTGTACTGGGGATGCCATGGAGGACATAAAGGTAAAAATCACCTGGGTGTATAATTATTAACAATGTTTACTTTATGGAAGCCCTCTTGATGGATTAGAAGTGTAAAAATTGCAGCTTCCTCTTCTGGTTTTATCAGACAATACTTAACATTTGTTAAAGTGGCCCAAAGGCACATTTGTTTTACATTTGAAGGAAGCACACAAAAAGAAGAACTTGTTCAACACATAAGTGTTGTGTTTCTTCTCGATTCCTGGCTGTTCCTGAATGGTTTTGTTCTAATGTGTGTTCTCATAAAACATGGCTCAAGCCTCAACTCAAAGTTGTCATTTTTTCTGTGCCAGATGTGGTAGAGTTGTTGCTGAGCCAGCCCAACGTGGAGCTCAACCAGCAGGTCAGAGGGCTTCAGAAAAAGATTCAGCCAGCCACAAAAAACAAAAAAACAAAAAACAAATCCATGCAGTGTATATTTTAGGATGCTGTTCTGTCAGTGATGATTTTTCATGGTGTATGTTTCAGAATAAACTCGGGGACACTGTTCTCCATGCTGCTGCCTGGAAGGGTTACTCTGACATTGTGGAGATGTTGCTGAACAAGAGTGCGTATCTGTTCATGTCTGTCTGTTTAAAAAAAAAAAAAAAAAAAAAAAATGATTGGCGTTGTTTGTTTTTTAAATAGTGATAATACAGGGAAAAAACAGCAGACTGTCTCTGTGGATACAACATGTGTGTGCATCTTTGCATTTTCTTTGTCTGTGAATGTGTGTGTCAGATGCCAGGACGGACATCAGGAACAGCGAGAATAAACTGGCACTGGAAATGGCCACCAACGCCCAGTGTGCTTCACTTCTCAAACGGAAACAGGGAAGCAGTAAGTGTAGCAGCCACTAGGTGGCGGCATTGCAACTCATAACACTGAGAATCGCGTATAGTTCTTCCTTAGTACCCACACCAGCTGTATGTGTCAGCATATTTCTTGTCATTTCCAATTGTGTCCTATTATCATTGATACAGAATATAGTTAATAAAAAATTAAATTATATATGCTTGAAAGGACCATAGTGGTGATTTTGCATGTTTGAACACAATAAATACAAACCACACACTTTATGTGTTATTTTGCCAAACTTTCAAAAGCAAATGTTCAGGTGATATACCTACCTTAAAATTAAATATTTTGCCCATTAACACTTGTGCAGGATTGTCGAAGGCACAGTCGTAATTTCTCGTAAAAGCCGCCTCCTGGGACTATATTCCCAGGAAGACACATACATTTTGCTGTGGTGGATTACCTATCTCAAGCATGTTTTCAGTCTCTACAAGTTTTTATAGCATACTGGAAGGAGCTGAAACCAATGGTAGTATGGAAAGTAGGAATAACAATTGTAAAATGAATCGCTCCTCTAGTATGCTTTGAAAAGTGGTTGGCAGTAATGTAATGTGTAAGCGGACTGTATTTATTGGGCTCAGATATGCAAAATCACCACTATGGGCCTTTAAGAACTTTTTTTTTGTAATAGATGAAGGTTTTTAAGTAATCTTGACGTACACTCCTGTTGCAGTGTTAACCACTTTTTTCCTATTTCAGACACCACCCACACACAGAGCAACGCTAATGAGTATTTGGATGATGAGGACTCAGACTGAACCAGCCACACTTAGCCATCGTCGCTGTCTTCCATTGTGTTCGGCGGGTCAAGGAGCTCAGAGTTTTTTGTTAAAGACCTAACATGGAATTGCTGCTGTCCTTCCAACTGTAACTCCATTCTAGTTCTGTGATTTGCGCTACTATTGTCTCAATTTCAGAAGAACTGAATTGATGCGTTTACAAGCTCATTTTCACACAAAAGGAACACATCTGTTGCACCTTGTGGGCAGAGGACAGGATATATGTGGGGCGTCATGGCTCTGAGAAACATTCCAAACATTCAGATTATATTTAACCCATTTACACTGTGCATTAAAGTTCCAGTGCACATTCAAATAGATTCTTCTGGTCTGTGTCTAGATGAGGCTCCATGCTCCACTTATTGTTATGCAGCCTGGAGCTTTATCTTTACTGGATGCAAGTCACATCTATTTATTCACCCTGGGAAGTTAATGCAACGTGTTAAATCTTAACATAGCTGTATAGATTGAAGAAGAATTGGGATATGATGTAAATAATATAATGTTTATATTTCCCCTTCAAATGGGATATGCTGAGGGACCCAATGAGACATTTTCACTAACATGCGTAGATGTGAATGGTGCTCAATCACACAATCATTTCTTAATAAAGTGCCTTGGACAGCAGACATTCCCTTTCATCTTTAGAGCGCTCACACTCTCAGGAAACTCTTTTATAATTCTGCATTTAGGCCTATGAGATAAAATACTCATCAGCAGTTTTTCTAACATTTCCACTGCCACTGAACACTGTTAGCTCATTATAACTAAATAATGTGCTCCAAGCAGAACATCCTATACATTATTCTTTAACCTTTAAGCTTTGAGGTTTGTCATTGTGCTTTGATTCACATCTTGGGAGCCTGTGTCTGCTTATATTCCTGATTTCCAATAAATTATATTTTTAAAAAGTGCCTTATAAAATGCGTAAAGGAGTGAATGTGCCCACTGTTGTCTCTGGTTTTGTATCGGTGTGACAATGTTTTGGCTTTTGATGTTACAAAATTTCCTAAGATAATTTTGTTCTACTTTTCTGTCTGGCTGCTTTGTCTTTAAAATTATGCAATAAATGAATTTTACCTTAAACTCCCGCATTGAAAATTTATTTTTGACAGCTGAAAACGATACCATATCCAAAAAATTGTCAGTCAACAGGATCTTTTGCTGCAGAGGATGAAAAAATGTCAGCATTGAATTTGACTTTTGTTTTAATTCCACTGGATAAAGATTTTTGGTAAAGAATTAGAGATATATAAAATATCAGATTACTCATGTTATAGTATGCAGCCTGTGTGTTCATCTGAGGAGTAAACAGCAACTACTATTCAAGTAGTTCACTGAAGTATGAATTTGAGGGATTTAAGTATTTTCATTTTGTAATGACTGTAGTTACTTGGTACTTTACAGATTCTGATTTCACATTCAACATGACATGCTGATCTTTTTTGCTTCCTTTGAGTGAAAAGGGTTTTCTCTACAGTAAAACAACTCAACTTTGCCTCACTGAATACTTTTGAAACTTGAATACAATTTTGTGTGAAAACTTATTGACTTTTTGCAGACTTTTTTTTTGTTCCACTATGGTATTGCTTTTTACTTAAGTCAAGGATTTGAGTATTTCTTCCACCCCTTCATCAGCAGCAATACAAAGCAGTAACCTATTACTTCAAACTACAATACAGGAAGAAAGGATGAACACTCTAAAACCAGTAATATAATACTGATGTAATAACAATAATAATCTGTATTGTTCAAAAGTCAAAGAATTTGTTTATTACAAAGTCAGCATGTTGATGACATTCCAAAGAAGGCAGAAAGGGCAAAAATAGATGCATCGACAGAAATCCAATGAGTCTTTCATGATGGACTCAGGTACATGCTACATATTTGCCAGACCAGAGAAAAGAAAGACTGCAAAAGTAGAAAAGGCCCCAAACTTTGAAATTATTTTCTCTCAACTGTGGCTACTTCAGCTGAGATCAGTTAGTCCTTCACTTTTCTGTCCTTTGATACCAAAGTCCAGAGAAGTAAGTGTTTTAAAAGCCAGCTCTCATACATCAGAGGTGCACATACAGCAGCAGCAGGAGAAGGAGACAGAGACAAGTGACATGTATCAAGAGCAAGACCACTGACTGCCATTTCTGCTTTTCTGGTCATTATAAACAAGCTGGAATTTAAAAGGACATGGTCATTTATTCTTGATCAGCATCCTGGATAAAACTAGAAATCATCTCTTTTCACTCAGGAGATGGAAAAGTGGAAGCTACAAATATTATTGAAATATCCATATAGTCAGGACATATGCTTAGCATAGCCACACTGCAGCCTTGTTACCCAACCTGGATGCCAGTCTGAGGGCATGACAGGACTAATGCAGGGCACAGAGGAGCATTTTCACAACCAGCTGCACTCTGGGATTTTAATAACACTGAGGAGACTGAGCAGACAGCAGCTAAAACATGTCTGAATATACAGCTGGAGTTTTCAATGTAGAACATAAATATCTAGATTGATATATGCCTTGCATTTACAGTACATAATGTTAATCAATATACTGCCCAGACATAATATTCCAATGAGATCAGGCAGCTGAGGACATAAAATCAATATTACCTAGAGGGGAAAAAAAAAGGAAGCAGTTCTGATTCATCCACACTTTCTCCAACATACTGAAAAACACACACACACACACACACACACACACACACACACACACACACACACACACACAATCACAAATCCATAGAAAATGGTCAACATACAACACTTCTCCTTATTCTATAATACTGTATTCTGAAGAGTTTCACTCCAAAATTAAACATCCAGTTTAAAAAATGAGCGATGCATTTTAGGAGTCATCAGAAGTCATCTTAACACAACAGTTAAAGGTGGATTTCACTAATTTTACACATCGAATTCAGTTTATTAATCATGGGGAGCACTAAGTACACTGTGAAATCAGCTGTACAAAAGCTTCTATAGCTTTCTGTGTAGAGGTCGCTATGCAAAATCTGGGACACTGAACTATGACATCACAAGGGCTACTGCCTGTTAGTGCTTTAGTCAACAAGTGATGGTGCTAAAACTTTTCCTAGACCTTTTTATTTGTGAATTAAACACACTCAACTTCTAGCAATGTAAGTCTCAGCACCAACAGGAAGTAACATTTATGATGGAGGTCAGTCTCCCTGATTTTCCACAGTGCCCTCTACTGCCACAAAAGTCTTTATACAGTTGCTTTCACACGCTGAATAGTGCTGCCCAAGACCAATAACACAAATTTGATGTATACAATTGGCAGAGTCCCACTTTAACAAATTGGGAGGCTGGAATCTTCTTGTTCAATTGTAATGCTAATGATGAATTTCAAAGGAGACACACTTAAGTTTGCAAACCAATACAAAGCATTTTAGAATGAAACCCTTCAGTTCTTGACATGAAATCATGAATCACAGCGAAAAGTACAAATATCCATTACGTCATCCTGTGACTCAGTTTTATTGACAGGAGCAGCAGAGGATGACAATGCCTCCATCAACAAGGCACGTGTGGCCATGTGCTAAGGCCTTCTCAATCGCCAGCTATGGTTCTCAGAGCTCTGAAGGAAGCATGTGAAGCATCATCCCAGATAATCCAGATCATCACAATCACATTAGTATTGATTACTATTGCCTTCGCTCAGTCGTTTTGTTTGTCAACCACAATCTCAATAAATATATACAAAGGAAGGCTTGTACTTTTTTTTTTTCCTGATGCCAGTTACTACTGGGGTGAAAAAGATCAGTTTATATATATTGCACAGTTTGCTAATTAGTCATAAAATTCATAATAGTTCATTGTGGTCAAACAGCACATTTATAATGCAATGCAATCCCCACTTATAGAAATATTTTCAGAAATAAAACCTTTTTTTTTTTTTTAACATTGTTTCTCCTTGCACATAAAGCTGAGACTTTATCAAAGGGGAATCGGAGATAGATTCTTAAAACGAATGTGGAATACATTTATATAGTACTGAACCAGAGAAATATGCACTCTCTCTGCTATCTGATCATTGTACTGTGAGACATTCAGATTCAATGGATCCACTGAAATGAAACCGGTAAGGTCTATGTTAGACAGTAATACTGACATATTGGTATAAATTATCTCACACGTACACGCATAAACTATGAATAACACGTGAATAAACTATTGCACTTTCTGTAGCACAGCATGTTTATGTAGCTGAAACTCTAGCAAACCTGATGTAAACTGCAACTGTTTATGAAGGCTGCTAACTAATGGAGTTGACTGAATTCTACCAAAAGTGCAGGCTGGGTAAAATGCAAGAGAGTAGTACACGTCCTTTTTCTTTGATCCGCACATTTTTGTGATTTTTGTTGGCTCTTGAAAATGTCTTAGCTATTAAGGCTCACTTTGTTAAGATACTGACAGGATAGAACACACTCGAAACTGATGTGTGCAAGTGGACGAGTAGCCTGAAATAATAAAAAATTGAGCCAAGCAAAATCAAATCAGAACTGCAAATGAAAGGATTTAAATATTAATTAACTTTGATCTGAATTCCAGTGGGTACTGGTGCTTTGGCGTAACTTTAAAAGCACCTGACAAACACAAGCACAGCCATTTCACAGATCAACAGCTTTAAATGAAGACCTTAAGACCTTGATGTTTCACGTCAGAAATGGGCAAAAATATAATCACATATTTGAAATACTTCACTTAATTTTACTTGTCAGGCGCTTACACAACCTCAGACGTTGACAGACCATCACTTTATGCAGAGCACTCAGGCAGATTGTTTGAAATCCATGTGCATGACTAAAGGAGCCAGAAAGAAAAACAGCCATAGTGTTTATGCTTCTCAAATATGTAGCGCAGTTTCTTACTAGCTTCATAAAGGGGATGTGGCTGCATTTGTCTGTCCAAAAATATAAATAAATAAAGTTTCAGATACTACAAATGTAATCTGAGATTCAGAGTGTGTAGGGAAGAACAGCACAGACACTTTTTCTCAACTTTAGAGCCTACTACCAGGCTGTAGGAAAGATATAAAATAATGGAACTCTGTTAAATAAATAAAACTCTTAGGATGGTTAAAATAAAATAATTGGGATAAAACACGTGACACCTCAGACAAGCAGTTAATAAAAATTCCCTCCCAGAAAATAATTTTTCTCCTCATTTTTCTCTTTTTCTTTTCTTTTTTTTTTTTTNTTTTTTTTTTTTTTGCAAAAACGAAAATATAGTTTTTTTTCAATGTTCTTTGCAATTATCCATTAAAAAAATTATAGTACCAATGAGTCCTCTTTGAAATATATCTACAGCTGTACAATAGGTCTTGCAAGTGGATGAAAAAAATTAACGCCATCAATTTATATATATAAAAAAAGCCTCTTTACAGATATAGGCTAAAAAGGGTCATAATAAACGATATAAAAAAGAGATAGAATAGTGAGATAGCATTTGCTAATGAGATTCTTGGAGGTTTGTCTTCTCTTCAATAGCCTGTTTCACTATTTCAGCCAACTTCAAGCGATCAACTTTATCTGAGAAGGCTCTTCCTGTAACAAAAAAACAATATGGTGGGTAAGGACAAGATACTCAGCAAATAAATGACAAAATACATAATGCTTTTCACTAGAAAAGAAACACCACCAAAACAGCCATTACCAAAATAATTCTAATTCTAATTCTAATACTGTTCTGGTTTTAGCAATTTTCAGTGAAATATCTGGAAATTTGCAGGGATTTTATTTCCCCACCCAGCTATGTTTTACTATTCAGAGAAAACATTTACATTAAACAAGAAAATGCAAACAAGCTGCTAATCTGCCAGAGTTCTGCAAATAAGAAAAAACTATGAAAGGCTAAACTACTGCATTGTCCAACACCTGGTTTTTATAAACTGATTTCCACCTGAATTTTCCTATTATTGTTTCATCCTCTGATTTTTAAAATTAATATTCAAAATAAACACAATGTTTTTTTCCTAAAATTGAAGACAGAAAATAATGACACCTAAATAATTCATATCAGAGTCATTGTCATCTGTCTTTTTCACTTCTGGTTTCTATTATGAAGCAGTTTTCTGATAAATCTGTGTTACACCTAACTCACTTCAGTTTGAGCTGCAATGAAACATTTGCTTGTCTATTTACATATTGCTTCATTTGCAATTCCAACTGGAATTTTTTGATGAGCAGAAAAAAACAAAGGGTCAGATGATATAATGAGTATCAGTTTAATTAATGAAGGAAGCTAGTAATGACCAGTAATTAACAGATAAGCCAGCAATGAATGTCTCAGGAAGAAAAAGTACTGCTGCACTGCTCTCTTCATGTTAAAACATCATGTCACACTTCTGGCCACACCCCAACCATAAATGTCACATCAGGTGATTTCAAATAGCTTCTTTTATTTACCTGGCTAGAGGTAAAATAGCTGCTTTGTAATGACTTGTGTACATAAGAGCGGTGTTGCCTTTTTTAAATAGCAGGCATAAAAGCTTGTGTTGGACTTAGACAGGATGAAAGGCACACACTGACCGTCCCAGCTGAGTCCCTGCAGTCCATCTCTCAGCAGTTTACAGTCCCTGTTGAACCTCCAGGCTTCATGCATCACCTCATTCAGCTTCTCGTCCTCATTCTCCCCTGGACACATATTATTCATAAGCTGATTTCATGTTCCAAAGCTATTTGACCCTGTAATTTCTATTCACATACATGCTGCATATTGTATCTAATACTGTATCTTGGCTTGGCATAATCTCAGAATTACAGGTGTCTCATGTAGCTAGTTAAAGTATGCTGAAGCCAGATACATTTGGGGAACCTACATATGCGATGTATGATAGTATGACCCATGAATGCCTGAATACTGGTGTATATATACTGTTCATTCCACAATACTGGGCAAAATGAGTCAAGCCTAAATTAAGTGAAAAAAACTATTCTACTTTCAACAAATCATATCAGTGTATCCTCACTTGCAAAATTTGAAAAACATATTCACAGTGTGTGCATTTGTACTCTCTAAGGTTCCTCCTTCAGTGCAATTCTGTTTTGTCAACTTTTTATCGACTGAGTTAAAATTATTATCGATAGCTCAGCGTTAAATTCGCTGTGCTTTTACGAACCAGCTTGTGGTAATATACACTGTGCGATGACGTCCCGCAGTTTCTCCAGTGCTACGTTTGAGTCTTCCCCTCCATTCTCTGGGTCATGAATGAAGAAACCATCACTGGGTTTGGGGCTGGAACACAGATACACAATCACACTTCAAATGAAATTTGTTCAGATTACAGGGGGCCATGAAATACATAATTCCAAAGAGTACAGACCACATGAAGGGCTATAGACCTGACATGGGCAAGAATACTGAAGTGAATGACATTTTAGTTTAGATTTAGCAGAGAGTAATACACTGCTACAAGTAGGCAGATGAAAACATCACAAAAAACATCCTAACCCTAACATTGTTACATTTCTGAGCTCCTGACTCCATTTCTCCACAAGTATGACCTAAGACGAGGCAACTAGTTGAACAAAGGTCTATGCAAACACTACTAGGCAAACAAAGATCCATGTAAGTTACACAGGTAAATGCAATGACAAGCAACAGGTTCTGAAGTAAATTACAGACCCTACATCGACCAGCTCACGAAACTTCATTGAAAGCTGAATTAAACAATTTTTTTCCACTAGAGGGCAGAAAAACTACAAATTAAGCAGAGAAACCCAGAGCCTGACCTACCATCTTAAAGTTTTTTTTTATGCTTTTTTTTTTTATTGTATTAAAGTAGAGTGGAAAGTTGTTAAATATAGTTTTACATTTCATAATTACATTTTATTGCTTCCCCTGCCTGTTTTATTCTCTGTATATCTATTTGGTGTTTTATTGGTGATGTCGATTTATGCATCTTCTGTAAGTTAATGCTCATCCAAACACTCTACAAAACCTTCTTGTATCTGTTTGTCCTGTACACTCTAATGAAAATAATGATCTTTACACAACAGTCGACCTAAATTTCAAGTCATTTGCTTCACCAACCAGAGCAAACGTACCCGAGTAGTTTCCGCTTCCTGAGGATTGGGTTGTTGACAGAGTTTAGGGGCTTCAGGCTGACGTTCAGATCCTGGATCCTCATGTTGGCCAACTGCTCTGCATGAGCCTGCTGGATACCTGCAACTACCGCCTCGGTGGAAAGAAAAGGAAGAACAGGATCTTAACAAATGTGCAACTCTCCTGGCCAACTTTCAACAGTGGCTTCTGCTGTTCAATTCATTCAGGAAAACCAGCGTGACTGTGTAAATAGGTTGGTAGTCAGTTAACAGGATAAACAAACATTTGATCACTGGGACTCACCATATTTTGTTAAAGACTTACTAAGGTCTGTTAGAATACTATATAAGACCAATTGCATCACTGAAAAAATAGAAAGTGAAGGAAATTCATCTTTCATTTGAAATCTGCTGGACTGATTTACAGAGCCAAAGAAGAATGCTGCTTTTCTAGTTTTGTTCCAAATATGCATATCCTCTTTATGACAACAAATAATGGGGCATATGTGAGAAAAGCACTTTTAATTTTGAAAGCTACTACTGCAAAATAGCACTGGTGTGATGAAGCTTCCCTCTGGTCCAACAATGCCCTCATTTGTTTTTGGCAAGAAACATCAAGATAAGACAGTCAACAATGATACTGGTGTTTAAAAATGCTTCCCAAGCACCTTGTCCATCATCATTTGTGCGGAGGGCAGCACATTGTCCAGAGCCTCAGTGCAGTTGAGCCATGGGTGAGCCAAGACACCCTCAATAGTCAGCCTCTCCTCTGGCTTCACCTTCAGCAGCCTGAGGGAGAAAGAGTTACAGTAGATGAAGAAGATGAATGATCAAAGTGAAGAAGGAGGGAAGAACTAGTGGGGAAACATAGGAATAATGTGTCTCTGCACCTCTCAGCCTTGGCTTTACATGTCATTGTTAATATGTACAACCAACATGTGTCATATGTGATTCAGATGTCAGAGTGGAGACACACTGAAAGAGAAAGAGAGAGACATACTTGCGTACAATGTCCTTGGCCATCTCGGAGATCTGGCTCCATTCATCTTCAGGGAAGTCAAAGCTGCCTGTCATAATCTTCTTCCTCATGTCCTTGGGGATGGTGCGACTGTGGTGCTTGGAATAAAATGGAGGGTAGCCGCACAGCATCACGTAGATGATCACACCAAGAGACCATAAGTCACAGCTCTAGAGAGAGAGAGAGAGAAAGAGAGAGAGAGAGAGAGAGAGAGAGAGAGAGAGAGAGAGAGAGAGAGATGAAGAACAGAGATTAGTGATTTTTTAACATTACACATATTTAGTGATGACTGGAAGAAGGCTTGCTGTCACAAGAGATAAGGATACAAAAGGCCCGAGCACTTAGTTGAACAATGTCTCACCTTGTTGTAGGTGTAGGGAGTGGGTGAGGTAGGTATGATTCCAGACTTTTCTTTCTGGTGTCTTCTTTGAGCCTCAAGTACCTAAACAGAAACAATCACATGAGGGAGATAGGACAACATATACATACAGTATATCATATTTTTTTTTTAATTATTGCTGCATTTAACCTGCTCCCAAGCTGCTAAGAAGCAAGTGTGTTATTAATAAATATGTATACCTGAGGTGCTACATAGTAAGGAGTGAACTGAGGGGTCATCAAGTCTCCTTGATCTATTTTGGCAAAGCCAAAGTCACATAACTTCACAGGAGCATCCTGTGGAAGAGACAGAATCACAACGTGAACATTGCAGTGAGATCCTAGAAAATGTTTCAGTTTGTTTACTCTCAGAGGCTGCACTGACATCTAAGCAAAGTGAAACTAGTATCAGCTCTGCTGGCTCACAAGTGAGCCAAGAGTGTTTCTTGAGTTTCACTTGATAGGGTTTCTTAGTATGCAAACACTCAGGTTCCAGGGATACCGTAGAAGCTGGACCCAGGATGAATTTTGGACACCAATACATGACTGCAGGCTGGACATTTCCAAGCCCAAAACATTATACTGGTCAAATTCAGCCAGATCATTTTTCTCTTTCAGTGTCTGAAAAGTGCTCACTACAGCTTTAAAGTCTAGCAAAGTTTCCATCCTTTTGCAGTCTGCTTTTGCTGTGTACTAAATGAATGAACTTGAAGCAGTAGCATCAACAGTGGTGTTAGAGTGTGTGTGTGTGTGTGTGTGTATTTATTTTCAGCTGCTTACCAGAGAGTTATCCTTGAAGAGCAGGTTCTCTGGCTTCAGGTCACGATGTGCAATATTTAGTGAGTGACAATGTTCCAAGGCTTGACTGATCTACAGGTGTACAGACATCAGACTGAGAAAACCCATTTTATGTATGTGTGCGTGTGTGTGTATGTGTGTGACCTTCAAACAGCTGTTTCGTATTAGTTTGAGTTGTGTGTTGCTTCTTCTGACTGTGTCTCACTGCTCAACTGTTACTTGTGCTGCATGATGCAAGCAGGGAGCTGCCAGTGACATGGAGAGGCTGTAGACATGCCGTTACCCACAGCAAGAAAGTGTTCCACACACAGAAACACACACACAGACAGACAAAGCTGATGCGGAAAGAAATGTAATTGACAGACACAGGCTGGCTGATATTAACACAGTTGTATTTAGAAAACTAAAGGCAAAATGGTCTGAGTGAGTGTATGTGTGTGTGTTTGTGTTCTGTGTGTGTCGGTCTACCTGCTTTGTGACCTGGCTGGCCATCTTCTCAGTAAAGTGTCTGTGCTGACTGATTCTGTGGAACAGCTCACCTCCCTCCATCATCTCCATGACGATCAGGAGCCTCGCTCTGTAAAAAAGGGAGAAGGTGAGAACTGATAAAAGGGAGAAGGTGAGAACTGATAGAGGAAACCAAAGAAAGGAAACAGATTAAAATATAGTTAAAGAAACATGTGATTATTATGCGTGAACTCATTCTCACACAGAACTCCTCACCTAGGGCTGGACTCATGGGGAAACTGGACACTGTTGGCATAAACTTCCAGGATTTGCACGATATTCGGGTGGTTGGCACACATCATATGGAGACGCACCTACATGGCAGAGAACTGAGTTTTATGCATAATTAACTGAAAGGCCAAAATATAAATCAAACATTAAGGGTTTTTATGTAAAACAAATCAGGCAAAATGAAACATTGGGACTAGCAACAGTAAGTATGGGCAATTTTCTGCCTACAGGAAGAGAAAAACTGAAACGTTAATGCAAAACATAAAAATGTATCCTAAATAGTGGTAAGCAAGCAAGAAAGGTGGGCTTATTAAAGTCAAATCTTTTTTCTGTGCCTGTTTTCAGCAAAAATCACAAACTTGAATGCCAAGGAAACTGGAGAACAATTAGTCAGTAAAGGGAAGCATGTTAACCATGTTTTGACCAAGGTTATCAAAAATGAATCATTTGATTAGTCATTTATCAAGTAAAATACCTAACACTTTCTCATTTCAACATCTCAGATGTGAGGATTTACTATTTTCTCTGTTTTATGTAATTGTAAATTAAAGCCCTTTGGGTTGTTTTTAACTACTCCTCATTTTGGGCAATCACAATTCTCTGCCATTATGCCATATACCTATATACACTTAATAATCAATTTAAAAAATAATAATAATTTAATTTTGGAAATAATCATTAGCTGCAGCCTTATTTAGTATCTTATCAAACACAATGAAACACAATGAACCATTTCAACTTTGAGTCATCGCTGTCATTGTTAAGTGTCTGTCTATCAATTATTAAATCAATTGATTGATTGAATCAATTATTGCAATGTTTGAGCCCAATAAATACAACCCACATACACGTTACGTTACAGTTAACCATTTTCCAAAACATATCACTGGAGCAGTAAATTTTAGAATTGTTTATCCTTCCTCACAGACTGGCATTTGTTTCACTTCATTCCAATATATTATAAAAAAATCAACTTGTAGTGACTTGGTAATCCATCACAGCGAACACAAAGTCATTTACATTTTTTTGTCAAAGCAATGTCATTTTAGCATTTCAACACGGAGCTACACAGAAGAAAATATATGTTTCTGCCATGGAATATAGTCCCAGGAGAAGAGTGTTTTACCAAGAAATTAAAAACTTCTGCAATCGTGCACAGGTGTTAGCAGGCGAAACATTGAATTTTAAAGTGAATGTATCACCTGAACATTTGATTTTGAAAGATTAGAAGATTTGGCAAAATAACACAAAAGCCAAAATAGTTGGAAAAAGTTGGAAGTAAGATATCATGTATGTAGGTAGTATTTATTGGGCTCAAACACGCAAAATCACCGGTATGGTCCTTTACAGACTAGCTAGCTGACTAACATTATAGCTGCTTCTGCTAATCCCACACAGTACTGCTAACAATACAGAAGCATGACAAGCCAAGCAGACAGTGAGCTGCCAGACAGACTGAGACCTGAAGGCTGGTGTTTCCTTTATAAAACACACTCAGCATTATCACACACATACACACTAAAGTCTTGTCTTCAAATGGAATACGTATCAGAGCTACACCTAAGGTTCCAAACAACAACAAAAATGCCTGAAACATACTGTATGGTGTAGTAATGTGTGTGTATCTGCCTGTCAGCAGCAGCGTGTGAAGCTTGATTTGACTGTGTGTCTGACTGTGTGTGTGTGCTTAGCTGCTATATAAGCTGCTTGATCAAAATGGAGGGCTGCTGATGACATGGAGAGGTTGTCAGGCTGTTCGGAGAGAAAAACCTCATACAAACCAACATACGAAGCACGGAAGACAGACTGATCAGTAAAGAAAAACAGGATTTAATAGACTGCTAACAAACAGGCCGACAGAATGGCTATATCAATGTGGCCAGAGAAAATACACAGGCATTACTACAGGCATTTATCAAAACCACAACAGTGTTTTCTCTAACCTCATTTCTGGCCTTGGGGCGATCGATGAGAATCTTCAGGGCCAGGCGTTCCTGAGACGACTTCTTCACACAGACTCTGTACAGACAGAAAACAACAACTTACTCAACAAGACAACATAATCTGTGTCACAAATACGAGCGTATATACAGAAAATGAAAGAGTTTCTGAACTTTGGCCAGTTTTTCTTGTTTTTCCATGTGTTTCTGCTACCAAACAGTTGCTGTGTTTGTCACTGGGCTTTGGACTTAACCCAGAAAGGCAATCAATCATTGTTTCTGTTAATGAAATCAGGCAGTCTTTTACCATTTTATAATTCCTCTGCCATAATGGACACGTTCAAATAAATGTTCAAAAAGTGCCAGATAGTCCCTACAAAAGGATGTGTGGCTCCCTAGCTGACAATAAATGTGCTCATCTCAAGGAATCATTCACTTCTTTCCCCTGTTAATCAGCTAGTTAGGTTCATAATTTTTGTGCTTGATTATCATTTTATACACTGATTATCATTTTATACACTACAGGCCAGAAATTTGAAACCACCCCCAATTTAAAAAAAAAAGAAAAAAAGTCATCAATACACNACTACAGGCCAGAAATTTGAAACCACCCCCAATTTAAAAAAAAAAGAAAAAAAGTCATCAATACACTGTTTTACTGTTTTATTTATTGCACAGGAAACAACAAACATACATAAAATAAATGTAACTAACTAGTTTTCAAAAAGAATTTGTCAACATCAAAGCATTTTAAAGTCATTTCAGGCTCAGACTTTGGTTCTGTCAAAGCCCCTCTGGCCACGTCATAATTCTCAAAACCTTTTGCGTATCTTTTGAATGGATGTAAGTTTGGCATAATTTTGATGAATGTTTTGAATCGTTGTCCTGTTGAAGAATGAAATTTTGACCAATAATTGGTAAATTGGATGGAATCGCATGTTTTTGAAGGATGGAATGGTAATTCTCTTTCACCATAATTCCTTTAACTTGGACCCAAACATCCCCCACAGCATTACGTAGAGCAATAGCATGAGCAACTGTGTAGCAAGTTAATCACAAAATGATCTGGGAGAAGGCAGACAGCAGGCTGTTGGATAGAATGTTAAAACACATAAGCATGGGAGTTGGGCAAGGAAGTTGGAAGAACACAACTGGAGTGCCAGTGCACTAATACAGACTGGGCATGCCTTCATTAAAAATAATTTCTTCGGCCATAGTGGCTACATAATGTGCTCTTGTTGACAAATTGTTCTTGAAAACTAATTACATTTGTTTTATATATTTTTATCATCTCCTGTGCAATATATTGTAAAATCAACTGTGTATTGATGATTTTTTTTAAAAATCTGAGAGTGGCCTCAAACTTCTGGCCTGTAGTTGATATACATCTGCGTCCTTAATTGTTTTTTGCATCGGCATGAGAGTGTGCAATATTGTGCAGTTAAACTTCAACTGATGTGAACACAGAGACGAGAAAACAGTCTACTGGGTGCAGTTAGAAATGCGATTTTATTAATGTCGCAGTTTGTTGTGTGAAATGTTTGTCGTGCAGCTCACTGTAAATTCTGCTAACAAGAGCAAGAAAAAGACACCTGAGTCTGTCATATTTTTCAGTCACAGGGTTGGAATAAATGTGAATCTCCTGCTAAAGTTTTGGTGTGCATATTAGGACAGGAAATACACAGCAGGCATATACATTTAATAGTCCAAAAAGTCCATTAACCCCATTCCACCCCATCTAACACCCAAAATATTCACTTCGACAGCAACCTCTGGCCTTTAAACTCAGATTATACTGTTAAAGCATTACTGCAAGAACCTTTCTGCTTCGGCCAAAGTTCACTCACTGGAAAGTAACACCTACCTAATGAATCACCGAGAGGGGCTGGTTGAGTGAAGGATGTGCATGTGTTATGAGACAAAAAGAAGCGAACAAAGGTGAATAAGACAAAAAGATTCAAAGATGCAAAAAGATTCCTGTTACACAAACTCCATAAGTCAGTTAGGTGTCACAGCATGAATCATAGTTTAAGTGTGTGTCTAAATGAAAGATTTATGAGTCAATTTGAGTGACTCCATTCTGCAGGAAAGGCTCACAGGCTGCTTTCCGCTGACCCACTAAGGTGTTCTCAGAGATGCAGACAGCATGAAAGAAATCAATTACAGATACTCAGAGATGCTGCTACTTTATAGCCGCATCTAGTCAAAATCAGTATTCATTCAGATATGCACAGAGGAAACTACAGCTACTCTCTCCTTTTAATATTTTCAGTAACTGGAGAAATCTAAAAACAATCGGGATTTATTGTTATGACTATCAGTGACGGGCTTTAGAGAGACAAGACGTCAATATTGCTGATGTGAAAGTGAAGGCTGATGCATACAGGCAGTTCAAAAGAACGATCCATGCTTTAATGGCAAGAGTTTGAGCATGACAATGCTACTACCCCTACGCCCTGTTAAGGGCCATGGGGGNGCATTGGGCAAGAAGTGGGGTACACCCGGGACAGGTCGCCAGTTTATCGCAGGGCTGACTTAGCAATGATAATTTAGTCTGTAATTCTGAGTCAATCCTTTGTGTTATATGTTTGGTCTCAATTGGAATTCTGAAAGCTTTGAGCCAATCCTGGATTAAAGCCTGGTAAGAGACTGACAGTCTGTCCTTTACCACACAGTGCGTGGTTTCTTGATCGGCTCTGTGCAACAAGAATCAAAGGGCAATGTTGCTTTTAGGTCAACATTTCAGACAAAATGTCAGACATAATAACTGTGTAAGTGCAAAGCGCAGAGGACAAGAGGAGAATGCAGAAGAAAAATGCAAAGATAAATGAAACCTTAGAGTGCATCTTGGGTTCAGTGCTTGCCACATTTTGAGATGTTTAATATAAATCATGACAAAACCCTCAAAATTTACTACATAATACACTTTACTTTTACTTATACTCTTTAATACTACATAACTACATAATACACTATACTTATATTCTTTATATTTGCACAATAAGACAAAAAAAAAAAAAAAACTTTCAGGCTAAGATCTTTTCATTCAGGTTGATGGGGGACTGACATGTGACATGGACTGGATTCAAACCCAGTTATATGGCTTCTCCAGAGCCAAATGAGTAACCAACATGTCACCCATTCACACACAAAAAAAAAAAAAAAAAAAAAAACACAGACTGACTAAAGGCAGTTTCTACCTAGAGCGCTATGCTACGGTTCATCCGATCTGTTAAAGCTCAGTCAAGTGACAAGCATCTGATGCCCTCATATTCTCAATATATGTTAATGTATCAAGGATAAAATGAAACATTGCTGGTGAAGTGGTGCCAAAGTCACACTGTAAGTTTAACTACAGTGGAGCAGAATATGCAGCAAACAATATGCACTTGTTGGTAATATTTCACAGTAACGATAAACTCTGTCCATTTATCCACCCATTTAACAAATAAGCTACATCTGCTCTGACGTCACGACGCTGAATGAGACTTTTGTTCATTGGTCTTCGTGTATCTATTTTAACTATTTCATGCTAGGGCCAGGTCTCTCTCACTTAAAGATACTGTATCTCAGCAGCTTTCCTGGTAAAATGATGGATACATTTTTAAAAAAAAATCTTGCGACATGATACACAATTTTGTTTTGTAAATTAACAATAACAAGCAATCTCTAAGTCTAATTTCTCCTCAAATTATTGCTGGAATCCCCAAGAATGCCAGCTGAAAAAGACATTTTGACCATGATACAAAAAGATTCAACATACAGGACATAAGTAGACACTACAATATCAAAATATAAAAAGGGGTTTCTGGATATTTATTTTTGTCTGGGCCTATAACTACATGTCATGGTTTTGTGACACTTTAGAGATCTTTGGTGCTTCCACATGCTTAAAGTGTGAAGAATCAGAGGCGAGAGATCAAATTAATGCCTGACGTGTCTTTAACTCTACAGCCAGACAAAAGCAGCAGCAGCCAGCTAAGCACAGCTGAGTTCTATCTATGCAGTTTTGTTTATGCATCAATAGATAACGTCCATCTGATGCATGAGATGATGCAGCAGTGACCAGTTGAAAATAAGCAAAGCTTAACATCTGCAAACCAATAAAGAGAAATCTAAGTGCAATTTCAGACAGAGTTAAATCAGTGGAAAAGATATCATACAGTGTTTGGAACAGGGCAATGTCTTTTTTCTGTCTGGCTGTCTCTGCATACTCACCGAACAGGTCCACTGATGCCGGCCCCCAACTTCTGGGTCCAGTTTATGTTGTACTCATCTAGAATGGATGTCTCCTGCCAGGACGAGAGAGAATAGAGAACCAGAAAATATGTCAGCGATTTCATTGAAACACACACACACATACAAAAAAAAAACCCAATCTCGTTGTGCAGGCCCGAAACATTTATGGGTATACTGATTTCGTGTTTGTCACCATTCTAACAGCAACAACCAATAGTTTCATTGGTCCACAAGATTTTAAGGTCATTTTTTAAAACAAATTTTATTAAGTGCTTAAATAATTGGGATTGACAGATTATGCCACTGAGCAACATGTCATACTTAAGTTTTTCTCACAGCATTAGCTGTGTAAGAGTTGTCTTATCTATTGCCATTGTCTTATCTGTCTGGTTTCATGATAATGTTATTCTTAAACACATTTATCTTTGAAAAGAGACATATAAGCACCTGAGGAAGGTTAAAAGACAGATAAAGCTGCACCTGCTGTTTATGACTGGTTTATAAGAGGAACATGTGATGCTATCCTGGAAGTATGCTTCTTAAAATCACAAACAAGCTCGATTTAAATATATTTCTGGAGGCTAGATGGTTGACTCCCCCCCAGTCTTTTGGTGCTGGACAGGTGGTGTACAATGAACTGATCTGGGGTTAGTGAGACCTGAAGAGAGGCAAATACACACTGTTGACCAATAAACACTGATGCAATAAATACTGCATATTTATGATCAGTCCTTTTCTCAGAATGACAGGTCTTGGACAGGAAAATATCTCTAATTGTGTGCGAACATCAGTACCAGGTGTCAATCTAAAAATGTGTAGATTTTCCACAATCTACTCACCAACTTTGCTTATTTTGTGTCCTCCCTGCTACTGTTCTGGCTGCTCTAATCTGCTCTGTGTAAACACATTCAAGATAATCACACCAGCTTGAATGCATGCTGATTATAAGGATTGCATGCTGATTACTCAACACAGGGTGCAAGGTTGGTATTTTCTACACAACTAACAAGAGGACACCAAAAGTGTGTGTGTTGAAATTCTCAGTGCCGGCCCCCCAAGTCCACCCACAGCATTGAGCACATTCTGGCTCATCGAGAGAACAGAGCCAGAGCCATTCGAGTTCACATTTTAGTGCTGACATGAGATGCTCAGGCAGTGACCCAGCAGTGAGTGGGCCAGGGATAAACCTTGGTCCCAGAGTCCAGGAAGAGGTTTCTGCTTAATAACCATGTGGAAATGAGAGTGACTAAGCTCTATGCCAGTAAAAAGCTCTCCATATCATATTTTTTAATGGTTCACAAAAATATCTGTAGGCTCTCAAGGGATGCTGTATTCAAAAACCATATAGTACTCATTTTGCGGAATACAGTCAGTGCAAGACTCATAATCAAACCAAAACCTGAAATGATTATTTGATTAATAAGTTCATAAGAGACAATTACTCAACAACGCTTTTCATGATTCATTTACCATTTCATTTATCAAATAAAAATGCCAAAAGATTAATTGTTTCCCATTTCTCAAATGTGAATATTTGCTGCTTTTTTCGCTATGTTTTGTCTTTGTAATTTGAATCCCTTTGGAGTTTTGGACTGACAAAAAAGGCAAACTGAATTAGTCACATTGGATTCTGGGAACTTGTGACACATTTGAACAAGATGTTAAATTTTCATATATCAAAGGATTAATCTATAAATACTAAGCCAATTAATTGATAATGCAAGTCATTAGCAGCTATTCTAATCTGATCACAATAATTGCCAGTATAAAATAAGCAATAACTGACAACGATCAAGCTTTCTACTATAAACTGTTACTACTCCACACTTTTGATTAACCTCCAATAAATATAGACATATTATTATTATTACTCATCCTTCATATCGCCTTAACCACCCTTTAAAACTACTAAATGTATCTCTTTTTCATTCAGTTAAGTTACCTTAATGAATTTGTCTGCGTTGTTGTCCTCGGACATGATGAAGGCTCAGGCGGTTGATAGTGGAAACAAATCGTTTATCTTTAAAATTTGGAGCTCAGTTCCGCCACAAAGCAAAGCTTTTTCCGCTACTGATGACAGGACAAGGCCATTGGAGCAAAAAGATCACCGGCCACAGAGCAGCCACAGTCGGGTTATGTTCACTTGGGGAAGTCGACCTGAAGTCACCCAGCCGATACAATATAGCACAGTCTCGGGCAAACTCTGCAGACAACTCTGGGGTCCGACTCGCTCTTCCAGACGTCTTGATTTCACTGTAGTGACCATGTAGAGTGCCAAAGTCCAAGCGAGGTGGCCAGAAACGCGGTGTGGTCTAGTCCACCGCTTTTGGTGAGGCACCGACCGTGGGACAAAGAAAGTGTATTTTTAGCAGCACTGCACTAACCTCACACAAATACTGGGAACTAACTTGGTGTTAGCCTGCTGCTAGCAGATAGGTTGATACCGCTCCATCCCACGATCTGGATAAGATATTATGTAACAAAACAAACCGTGAAAGACAAGACAGGCGAAAGCTTTTATCTGAAAAGTGTCGTCGTTAATAGTTGAGGTGATCTGGAACTGATCTGACACAATCAGCACACAGTGTTCCCCAGAGTTGAAGAGTAGGACTGCCAATTTATCTCGTCTAGCCGAGCTGTGCAAAGGCGCTAGCGAGCTAGCTTAGATAGTAAATTAATTTGCTAGCAGCACGCCAAATACACGGATATAAACATTCTTATCCGTGACAACATTATATGATTCAACTCTTATAAGGAATAAACGCAGTGTCTCAGAAACCGAAGGAGTTAATGAAAAATGCTGACGTGACGAAGGAGGTATCTTAACTACCTAGCTAATCCCATAGCTCCTTCTTGTCAAAGATACACAAACCGACTCAGTGCTACGCAAAAGCCGGCTGTGCAGAACGCCTTATGAAAATTATCGTCATGTTTGGTAATTTGTCTCATCATCTCGGTGTACTTCTCTTTTCTGCCAAAAATGTT
This sequence comes from Lucifuga dentata, assembly GCA_014773175.1. NCBI lineage: Eukaryota > Metazoa > Chordata > Actinopteri > Ophidiiformes > Bythitidae > Lucifuga > Lucifuga dentata. Next base: position 342,550 of record VXCM01000319.1, read on the forward strand.
GTAGCTTGTAATATGCACTAACTATGTGCTGTCAAGTGTGATTTTATCTGGATTTTAGTTATTTTTCATTAAAAAAATAATTACAATGGTCAGGCTCAGACGGGTCCTTATAAGGCCCCAGTTTTCAATGCGGATACAAGGGTTATGGTTAATCTGAGCACAAAAATGGTCTCTACACTCTTGCCTGAGATAACACACATTACAGAGATAATAACCCTCAGGAGATGTTTTGGTTGGTTTGAGCTGAAAAAACTGTATTAAATTATTCACATCATTTTTTACTTTCATCATTCCTGTTACAATTCATATTATCTTATATATCCTTACATAAGATTCAGTTAAAATATCATGTCATAAATTTTTAACCCTGTGTCCACACAACTTTTTTTCATTGAGCAGTTTTTCACAAAGAAAAATGTCTTTATCTCAACCACTGTAAGTCAAGCAATTATTGTCTCTTCATTTAATTGTCACTGCAGCCAGACTCACTGTCATCATTCTAAAATGTACTCTGTCTCCTCCAGATTCTTGTAGCAGCTGCCTTGTTGGTGCTCTTGGGTTGTGTCTGCCCATACATATATGACTTATAAAAGTTTATAACTTGAGACACTCCAGATGTAACAGTCTTCCTTTTTCTCAAAAGTTGCACCCTCAAATGGGCTAGTTAGTTTTAATGTGATGTAGCTCAGATGGGGGGAAAAAAACTACAAAAATGAACTACCAGTATCATGAATGAATGAATGTGGGGTTTTTCTGTCAAAAAATAATAATTATCAAATTGATTACAAATTATAGAAATTAGCTTAGCTCAATATAATTTACCATCATCATTCATCAACAGTGCAAATGTGTTCAAAAACAAAATTCTGTCAAGTGAAAAAAAATGCTATTAAAATGGACTACCAGTGATATAAATTTGATTTTTTTAAAAAGGCAACAGTAAAAGACCTGCAGAAATATTTAGAACTTGCTCTAGTCCCTGTTCATGTGTCCATTTAAAAATAAAAAACAAACAAAAACTAATGAAACTCATGAAAGGACAAAATAGAGGTAACCACTGCTCAACAACTGCTAAAAGTTTTAACAGTTTTAAAATGTCCATCTGATGTTCTGCAATGATCATTCTAGGACAGTGTTCTGTGAATAGATGACACTAAAGTTGAACTTTTTGGGCAGAAATGGCCAACTTTATGTGAAAAAAAAGGCTCCACAGACCATACCAAAACCTAAATTCTATTACAAAGCATGGTGAGGGAGCATCATGGTGGGGCTGAATTTTTTTTTTTTTTTTNTTTTTTTTTTTTTCCAGGGCCTGGACAGCATACACTCTTTGAGGGAACAATGGCCTCCAAATTATATCAAGAAATTGTACAGGAAAATGTTGGGGTATTGGTCTTTTATCCAAATCTTAACAAAGGTTAGATGATGCAACAAGACAATGACTCAATACACTCAAGAAAATCAACAACAGAACAGTTTAAAAAGAAAACAACCCAACAAAAATGCTGTGGTGTGACGTGAAAAGGGCTGTACATGCATGAAACCTCAGAAATATAGAAGAACTGAAGAAAATTTTTAATGAAAAAATGATCAAAAAATTCTTCCACACTGTTGTGCAAGTCTGATCAGCAGCGAAACTTGGACCACTTATAAAAAGCAATAAATTGAGTGGGTCTGTACTGGCTGCTGTTTACTGTGCGCATCTTCCCAATGCTGTCTGTTTGTTAGAATAATAATATCTTAAATTAAAAATTTAAGATATTATTTAAATTGTAATTAAATGGTTTAAATAAATCAAACATTCAACTGAATAACTTTAAATTAAATAAATTAAATAAATTTTAGTTAAAGACAAAGTGTTAATAAGCTTTGTTTTACGGACAGTGGGTTTTTGAGCATTGAGATGGTTCATATTAAATAAAATCAAACAAAACATGTAGTTTATAGAAAACAGATTAAACTGATTAAATAAATATGTTAATTTGATTAATTAGAGTTGATCAAACATTTAGGTAACTGGACATTATAATGCAGTTGCTTTAAACATCCTGCAAAATCAATATTAGAACGTTTCACCATAAAGATTCATTCACTTTGCACAAAGTCTGATATTTTACTCTTACGCACATTATCATGGTATATTTTGCTATGTTTAGACATTATAAGGTCTCCATCTAAGCATTATATTTCTCAAAATGCAAGGCAGGCTTAACTCAAGAAGGAAGGAATAACTCAAGAAGGAAGCAGACATGTAGTGTCATTTTTATGAGGCTCGTCAGAACAATCACGTGGTCGTTTGTTACTTGTCAGTAACATACGCATACTAGCAGAGTACGTAGTGTGTGCATTGTGTATAGCGTGTGCAGTGTGTTCGCCGGCTCACGTGGATGCCACAAAACAGCCGCTGAGGAATCATGGACTTCCTGAAAATAGTACCATGATGTAGCACTGACATTTGTTTAAGAATTAGTGACAACGTATTTTCCTTTGCCGTCTGGATCTAAAATTATCATATTTGTTATTTTTTGCAGTTTTGACTGTTGTCAAAAAACACAATCTGTTAATATTTGTTTGTTTGATATGTGTCGTTACGCCTTTCATATATCCCTCCGCCGTTTTTTGTCCCTTTTCAGACTGTTTTGGTCTTTTCGCTGTTAGCAACGGAAAGAGCCCGAGATAGCCGTAAACCCAATTTTGACATTATCGAATTATTTTCTTAACATTACATAACAAATTGACAAGAGGTGTAACATACGCATTTGTTTCTGAACAGTTACTGGCACTTGTTGTCTTTTCTTAAATATATTTTTTTTCTGTTTTAATAGTAGTTGTACAGATTGCTAATTTAGCTAGCAACTCTTAGCTAGCTAGCTTTAGCGTAGCATCTTCCTGAAGAAGCACGTTGACATTAGCTTGCTAGCTAGCCAGATCTTCGGATTGCTAGCGAGCTGTCACAACCACATACGTCTCATCGTCACGAGATTGCAGTGTGAAGCTGGTTTTAATAAGACACCGTCTTTTATGGGATCACCATGTCAATGAAGGCCGGTGGAAATCGCAGCAAGCCCGGCGGTGGCAGTACTGCTGGTGCCGCCGCCCCCGGTGCCGGAGGAAGCGGAGGGACAAGACCGAATCTGGGCAGGTCGGTGACCTTAATACTTTAACTTAGCAAAACAATAACACAACAGTGGGGAGTAATTTGTCCAGGATCAAGGACGGTGACGCAGTCGTTACTAAGTGTAGCAATTGCAGGAGGTGACATTTCCGTTAAGTGGTCTTAAAGTGTTTGTGAGCAGTATTTGGGCCTTGCGACGTGCTGGTCAACTAGCGTAACGTTTCTGCAGAGAGCTAACGAGGCCTGTCTGTTAGCCCCAGTAATGTTGCAACTTCGACCCAACATTACCTTGTCTTGCGTGTTGAATGTAACATTGGATCTGGGCTTATGCATTTTTGATATGTTTTTGTGGACGAACACATTTCCTTGGGAGGTTGTAGCTCTGAAGTTGCTTGCCAAGTTGCTAATGTTAAAGTACAATCAGATTTAAGTCCATTTAGCTAGCGTTAAATAGCTGTTTGACAGCCCATGCTTGTTATTCAGTACACCTAGGCGTTATTAAACCGCTGGCTAACGCTGCGCGGTCCAGGGACTTCTTAACGATAAAACAAGGGTCTGTCTTTTATCATTATTTGGCTGTCGTGGAGGTTGGCACGTTACCGCAACAATACTGCAGCAGGTTTGCCAAGAATTAGATTGAAATGTGTGGGCGCATGAAAGAGGGCCAGTGAGGAGCAGAAGGGGAGTTAGACGGACGGGTTGTCAACCTTGAGGTTGCTGCTCGTGTAAAAACGTGTCCTTGAAGCATGGCATTTGCGTATATGTCGTTTGAAGATAAAGCTAACACACGCTGTATAGAACTACGTGCATGTTGTGAATTTTACGTTATTATTTGGTTAAGCTTGTTTTCACCGGTCACTAGGACAGTAGGTCCAATTCATGGCGTAGCTTGGCAAAGATCTCATGAAATCAGAATGAATGAATGAATCAGTGGGACACCAGCCTTTCATTTTAGAAATATTAAAGTGGCTTGGATTAGCTTTTATTGTTGATGAATGCAGTTTAGGAAAGTGGTCCAAATAAAATATTATTCATTCACTGCACAAGGTATAATGTGGGGAAAGTGGACTTTGCCTACACTGAATTAAACGTGTGAGAAAGAGAGAGACTGGTCATTTGCCAGCTGCCAAGGTGCATTTTGGGACATGCTTGTAAAAATGTAGGCTACAGAGTATTTGGCTGGCAGCCATGTGAACATTATTATGTTATTCTAACCAGTAAAACATATTAAGACCTCAGGGACTTCCTATATTCACCATGTAATGAATTTACATGTGCACTTCATTCTAATTGTCCATTGATGTTAATAATAATTCTTTGGATTCTCCCCAAACAGTTCAACAGAGGTTCTGTTTTGTATAGATTTACATAAACATAGATTTACATCAGGTTTTCACCTTTCCATACATCTAGTATTACATTTAATCAGATTAGCATATTATCAGATATTATTCATGGATCCCCAGCTAAACTGTTACAAAACTGTAGCACAAACCTCCAAACAATTGATGATGGTGAATTTGACAATATCTGTTTATTTTTCAGGGGACGACACAGCGGTAAAGGTCCTGCAGCAGTAAGTAACCTGTTTGAACATTTAATTCTTGTAAGGCCTTAGGATGCAGCTTTTGTAGCCATGGAGGCTTTTATTGTAAGAAGTATTTGCATATCTCACAATGCTATATGGTATTAAAGAATGGAGAGTTTGTGTAGACAGTAAGTAACCCACACATTTGATAAATGCGCTGTTTTTGTTAACCTGTGCAAATTCTCTTGAACCCAGTGCCATGGGTTTGTGAGGCATACATTTGGTTTAAAGCTGGCAGAGAATGGAACACAGTGAAAGCATATATCCAGTGGGTGGATATGTTTCTTACTGTTATGCATTTTGAATGCAACACTGGTCAAAACTGATGGAAGAGTGTAACTTGTTTATACATATGACACAGATGTCACAGAGTGTCAGAGGTGGGCATCATTTTTATGTGAAAACTGGGAACATAAGAAATTCATTGGTTTTTTTTTTTGGTTTTTTTTGTTTGTTTTTTTTCTTTAGGTGATTTTCAATGGTGTATATGCAAATATGAGGATGGTCCATGTTTTGACTTCAGTGGTGGTATGTTTTCATTCTGTCTGTCATGTTAGGCTTTTAAGATTATGTTCTTTTTACACCTAATATCTAATATGTGCTTAGAGAATGTGTCCTGTGTGTATTTATCAGAAATCAGCAATATTGTGTGTATTTATAAGAAATCAGCAGTATTTATCAGAAATAAGTACAGTTAAAAGAAAATTGTATGTGAAATAGCCATGTGAATCATGCTTGCTGTAAATAAATTACTAACAGCAGTATGTACTGCAGCACCACATGCTGTTCCTCCAAACTGTCTACGCTGCAATAAACAAAGCCTGTGTAATGTGTAGAGACAGCTGCTTGCATAAACAAAGCAGAGATTGATCATTTGTTTTATATTTGTTTTGCAGCAGAAGGATTTCTGGACTTGTTCTCTGAATGTGTAAATTGACATTGACACTTTAGTGTATGAGTGAGTGTGACATACACTGAATAATGACAGGCTTAATTATTTACAGGGGACCAAGTGTGAGCTAAAAGTGAAGAATGGAGCCATCTATGAAGGAGTATTTAAAACATATGGTCCAGAGGTAAGAAGAACACATTGCAATGTTGTTTCTAGGTACTAATATGGAGCCAGTCCTGTAATGTCCTTAGTAATGGTGCTAATGGCTACGGTTAAGTATGGTGGGAAAATAGTGCCTTGCCAGCACTAGTAGCTGAGTTGGCTCAAAGGTTGCTCATCCATCTTCCCTTTTATAGACAAGAGGTACATAGCCCCCCATCTTCCCATTTAGGCCGAAGTATTTCTCACTCTTTCTCTCGTGGGAACATTTCAATTTGCGCAAATATGTAACTTAACCTGAAAAATGTGTTCTGTTGCAGTTCAGTTGGCAGAGCATGGCGTTAACTTTAACTCAATGGAACGTACATGGTTGCATACATTATTATCCACAGTGTTGCACTTTTTTTGTCACTAAACATTAGTTTTGATATGATGTATCTTATATCACATACTTTTGACAGGTCACAAGACTAAGCTATGAATATGGCTTGCAAAATAAATCAACTTGTAATACCAAAACAAAGCAGGCCAGCCAGATTTTGTTGAAATGTTCTGCACTGTCATATGATTGGTTGTAGTCGGCTGTGTGTTTAATATTTACTTACATTGTATTATTGTAGCTTTATTTAGTGGAATTTGCAAGTCCTGTCCACTCTCAATACATCTATCAAACTCCATCTGTAAGTGAGCAGCCCTGGCCTCTCATTGAGTATATTCATATTTGGTCACGGGGCTGTAGTTGGAGAACATGATTTGTTTTCAGTTCAATGTACTGTCTGGCTAAGAACCTATAACTGATTTTTGCTTCTGTTCAGGTATTGGTAACCATGTGCCATAATTGGACAAGAGTGTAGGTTGTCATTCCAAAACAAACACTGCACCAGGTGATTTCATTAAATCCTCTTGTCTCTGCTAAGGGTTGTGCTTTTTAGGTAATCCAGCAGCTGTAGTGTTGGTTTAGAATGAAAACCTTCACATTCTTGCTCCTTTATGTCACATTGTTCCTTATCTGTTCTGTAGATTGTCCAGGCTTTTGCAGTATTTTAGGTTAACCTTTAATCCAATTTAATGCAACGCTTTCCCTCAGTGTGACCTGGTGTTGGATGCAGCCCACAGAAAGAGCCCAGAGCCGAGCATGGGCCCCAGGAAAGAGGACATTGTGGAGAGCATCATTTTTAAGGCCTCGGATGTGGTAGTGGTGACCTTCAAAGATGTGGACCTCAATTTTGCCAGGAAAGGTACTGAGAATATTTGTTACGATTAATATGATCTATGTACACAATATAGCTGCCTTTATAAATGCTGGAAATTAGTTGATTAATTGATTAGGTGACTGACAGAATAATACTTGATAAATAGCTTTAAGTCATTTATCAAGTAAAACATTTGCTGATTATAGCCTTAAAACATAAGAATTTTTCTTGCTTTTCTCATTTAATTTATTTTTAAATAAATTTTATATCTGGATTTTTTGGTCAGACAAAATAATGACTGGTGATATCACATTGGGCTCTTGGAACTGGGAATGAGCATTTGCCTTTTTTATTGACTCAGTGACTAATTGAAAAAAAAAAAATCAATAGATTAATGAATGATAAATCCATCATTAGTTGTAGCCCTAGTCTTAATACACCAAGTTGGATTCTAAAAACCCACAAACACTCAGACAATGCAATAAGGTGAGTTTGTGACTTCATATTCATTGCACACAAAAACACATATGCCAGAATGAATGCACAGCAGTTCATACACACAACTTATTGATCTCATGTAGTCTGTATTCACTGTCATGATGTCGCAGAGTCTTTGCTCTTAGTTAAATCTTGTGTCTGCCTCGAGGGGCCAGTCATTGAAGACTAATGTGAAATATTGATTGGTCCGAAGGTTGCTCTGGCACATCAAGGACACTCAATAAAGTCTGAATGAGTCTCCATCTAATTTACCTTGACCCATGCAATTCTCTTTTGAACCATAATGGACCGTTTGGGAGGGTTTTATGTTCTAACAATGAACAAGTGATTAAGTGTGAAACCTCACCACGTAATTCTTATGAATGGCAGAGTTTTGGTGCCATTTCATTTTCATTTCACTTCTTTGCTGAGATATGAGAATGTAGCAAGTCTGACATAGCTTTACAGCCAGGAGTGTAGTGGAGGGGAAAGACTTTTAACTTACCTCTGAAAACCTGAAATACATTTCACATTTATACCCAGGAGCTTTTCTGCATACTGTAGGTTTCACGGTTCAGTTTGTCCTCTCTATGTTTCCTTTTTATAGATTCTGGGATAACTAATTGCGTCATCACATGAGCATGAGACATCAATACAACACTAAGTTGCATACATAAAAACATTTTTTATTTATTTGTTTAATTTTTTTTTGCATATCATGATTTATAATTTAACATTATACACTTTTATTTTTAGTTATGTCTTAAAAAAAAAAAAAAAAANTAAAAAAAAAAAAAAAAATCCAGAATATTAGAAACAGCTCTAACTAGAATGTGTCCAAAACAACGCCGTAGCCTGAAATGATTGGGTTAAGATGCAGAATGTGAGGTTATAATTACACATGTAAAGAAATGTGGATTTGGATGATATTATTTAAAAAAAAAAAAAAAAAAAAAGCTTTAGAGAATTTTTTCCTGTTCTTGGGAAAAGCCTTGTGGAGGTCATAGAAAAAGGAGGTGATTTTAGGTAGTCAGCTCTTAGTGTAACCATTCAACCTGTCAGTCCATCTTCTGACTGTATTTCATCTGTCTGCCTCTCTCTCCAACGGTATAGTCTCCTCTGATGCAGGTAATATATGGCTGTTTTCTGCTATCACACATTTCTGTATATGCCCAAACATATGCATTGTGGTAAGATCTGTTGGGAAAAAAAAAACATTTCATAGGCTTTGGCTTGATCCTTTTAACAGTGTAAATAAAAGGTAAGGTGATTAAACAGGATAGCACTTAATTGAAGGTTAAATTTCTGTTGCATGTTGGTTCTTGCTCAGTTTTTTAACCAGATTTTTCATTATCTTTAGGCTTCATGTTGCTTTCAATGGAGAATTCTACACCAGCATAGCAGTCAGGTGCCACATTACACACTATTTAATGAGGCTTCTAGTTTAGAGGGCTGCACAGACCTAATTTTTAAGCCATAGCTCTAGTCATAGACTTGCGGCCCTCACCCAAGAGGAGGCGAATGCAAGTATTATGGAAGAGAAATTGGGGGATTGGTGCAAGATAGTAATTTTTTGATATGGTCAATTTAATTTAATGTCCAAGCACAACTGATCTAGTGAAGGCAATAGCCTCAGGCTCACCAGGTCCAAATGAGGTTGCAGATGTCTTATTTTAGTTTAGTTTAGTTTGCTTATTTCACTTAGGAAGAACATAATTGTCACAGCATATGTGCTTTATCTGTATGACAGCAGTGATTGATTTAATGACTCTAAGATGAGGAATTATAGAACCATTATTATTTTTGTTGACATAAAAAAAATATGTTTCAGGTAAGCATATTGAACTTTTCTCCTAACTAAATTGTGTTACTGTGGAATGCATGGTTTCAAAGTGTAGTGCACCAGAGGTTGGGTCTAATTAGAACTAATTCTAACAGGTGAAATAATCAGCATCATTCTTACATTTCCACTGAAAGCAACTCGTTACATACTCATGTTGGGCAGCGGTAAATTAATTTGCTTTCTTAAAATTCAAAATAAAGTTATGTCACAATGTCTAAATTTTGTTTGGCCCTTAAGTTCTGTGAAGACAGTTGAAATGCATGTTTGCTTACTCCTTACTATGCCCACTTTTTAGTTTGTATATGTTCTTTATTTCCAATATCGAGTTGCTGTGATGGAGAATGTGCATAACGCATGCCAGCCACCTCTCCTAACACAGTTCACTCCAACTATCAGCTCTCATTTTCATTAGGTTCTAGTTTTTCTGAACTGACATTACTCTGTGCCAGAAATACTTGAATGCACTTCGTATTGTAAAATGAGTTAGGAGGACTCTTATGTCCTGTAACTCCAAGTATCTCCTATGCCTTATGCACATGGTCCATTGGTGCTAAGTCTGGGAATGCGAGAGCAAATTTGGATTGACATGAGATTAGATTTCCTTTAAAAATAAATTAAGTTTTTTTTTTTTTTTTTTTTTTTAGTGTGCCTATCTCTGGCTTAATTGAGCCATCCAGATTATTCTAATACTGCACATGTTTAAAACATAGTGAGTAGTCATGAAAGTATGAATATCAAGAGCCTTGAGTTTTAATTGTGGAAATGTCATGGCTTTCAGATGTTTGCCATTGTGGTGGGAATGACTAATAAATGCCTAAATAAGATTAGCCATTTGTTGCAAGATAAGATAGTGGGAGTTAGTACCTTATTCTGCTTGCTTTACCGGGCTGTTTTTTTTTTGNTTTTTTTTTTTTTTTTTTTTTTTTTTTTTGAAACTCTTCATGTTTAGCTTTACAGAGACCAGCTCAAGTGAAAACTCAAGTTTCTTTGAAAGGATTTTTCCCAGTCCAGGTAGACCCATGTCTGTTTATGAGTGGAACTGCCTGCTGTGCCATCACTATTTCAGCACAGACTTTTACTGTGAGAGCCTGAGGCAGAAGCTCTTAAGGCTTGAGTGCTTCCCTGCATAAGTGGCGAGAATGCTACCATTTCACTGTGTCGTGTGTATATGTGTGGGAAATTTTTGTTTTCTGCCCATTTGCTTTATGTAAATGTGCATTCTTTGTGTGTGTCAGACAACTTCACAGATGCAGCAGTGAGCGGCAAGATCAATGGGGAGCATAAAGAGAAAGATCTAGAGCCCTGGGATGGAGGAGAGACGCACAACTCTGACAGCCTTGAGTCCCTGGATACAGATGTGGTAAGAAAACACACACCACTGCATTTGGTGGCCAAAAAGGAGCAAGATAATACATCAGCACCTCAGGAACAGCTGTAGAGTCATTCTTCTATTCATATTACAAAGTAAAATGTATGGAAATGTATTTAACCAATCGAAATACTGAGCCACATGGCAGGACATCATGTTGTTTAGTTGGTGTTCTCCTGAACTCTGTGCCTGTGCACCACTTATTACATAGTGGCATGCTGACAAAACTGCTTCTTTAGAGTATAACCTGTCAACCAGTGGAACAAGCATAGATGTTTGTGGACTGGAACAGCTAACTAAATAGAGCAAACACATGTAAAATAACAGGCAAAAGTTGTTGGTCATTGCTGCTCTAGTTCATTCAGAAATATAGTTGGAACACTTAACTTTACATAAGTGATAGTTAAGAATAGTTAAACCTCTATTATTGCACCTAAAATGGAATCTATAGCCCTTTGTATCATGTTCTTTTTAAATTTGAGAGAGATTGATGGAAACCAAGTTTATGTCTGTTCTATTTATATTTTGTTCATATGCCTCTGGTAAAAGAGCCTCTCTTAATTTCTCTCTTCATATTAGTCAAACGGATGGGACCCCAATGATATGTTTAAGTACAATGAGGAGAAGTATGGAGTCTTATCTACATATGACAGCAGCCTGTCCACATACACGTAAGCTTCTCTCTTTACATTTTATACGTCTTTCTCTGTGCACTTTTTTTTTTTTTTTTANTTTTTTTTTTTTTTTTAAATCTTTATTTATTCAAGGTTAGTTTCACTGAGCATCAGATGCTCTTTTTCAGGGGCGTCCTGCTCACACGCTCACACACACTTTCACGCCTACAAGTTGCCCAGTACAACCACAGACTTCTCTGCTGGCCACTGAGGAGCTCCACTGGAGCATTTGGGGGTTAGGTACCTTGCTCAAGGGCACCTCAGTGGTGATAATTAGGGAGGGGCAGGCACTGTTCCTTCACCTCCCCAATCCAGATTTCTCTTGCCAGTTCAGGGATTGAACCGGCGACCCTTTGGTCACGAGCTCACTTCTCTAACCTTTAGGCCACCACTGCCCTGATAATGATTTGTAGTGATTGCCCACTTCATAGTGATTGTTCACGCTGTTAGAACATTTAAACTTTCTGTAGATTTCTATAAATAATCTTCATGTCATGCTCCTGATATTTGTCACTGTATGACTCTGCTAGTCTTGCCTCACCTGTATTTGTTTCCCAGGGTCCCGCTGGAGAGGGACAACTCCGAGGAGTTCCTGAAGCGGGAAGCGCGTGCTGCCCAGTTGGCGGAGGAGATTGAAGCCAGTGCCACATACAAGGCCCGTGTGGCTCTGGAGAATGACGAGCGCTCTGAGGAGGAGAAATACACTGCTGTGGTGCGAGGGGAGAGGGAGACACACGCATTAAGCAGGTGTGACCAGCAAACAGACTTAACGCAACACTCACACAACATTGACATGTACTTCTTGCACTGGTTAGCAAATGCCAGCGCCTGCTTCTGCTGTGATGTAATTGTGAGTTGTGAGTTGACCTAATGTTTGCCTGTCAAAATGGAAAGATTGCGGTCTACAACATGCTGACTGTGCACAGCTCATTGTTGCTGATTGACTTTACTTCACAGCATGCTACTGTATCTACTATCAGATCTCTCAAAAAACAGCACCACAAGAGACAAGTGGGACTGCAGATGTTTGCATGAAATGTAGTTTGTAGCCATGGGTCTAATCTCTGGGGAAGTATTAATAAAGTATTTATTCAGTGTGATTTGTGTTTTTATTTGTTACGTGATTCAGCAGCTCAGAGAAATCACAAGAACTAGTGTGAGACAGTATGGTTCATGTTCACAGCATTTTAACTTTATTTTTCAACACTGTGCAAAGATGAAAAGAGCATCATTTTACTAGCAAGCCATGGACTTGTTTCTGAGGACTGCATCGGTAGAGAAGAGGACAAGTAAACTATTTTAGCTTTTTACAGAGAAAAAAAATTTATTTTTAGAGAATGCACCAAGTAGACAGCAGCTGTTCCCAGAATAGGAACATAGTAACAAAAGCAAAAATGTTAATTTGTTCAATTTTGGCTGATGAGAATAAATGAATTTCATGCAGAGTAGAATTAATTCCTGTCTTTCGTTATGTTGACTTGTATGCGTTTAACTGACATCTGCCTGTTTGTGTGTATGTTTGCAGAGAGAACAAGTACATTCCCCCAGGTCAGAGGAATAGGGAGGCAATGTCATGGGGTGCAGGGCGTCAGAATTCACCTCGCCTGGCTCAGGGCTCAGCTGGACCTTCAACTCCTCGACCTGGACCTCATGACTACAGCCCCAGCTCTGGGGCTGACCAGAGAGTGGTGAATGGAGGTATGAACAGTACATTGTGCACAAACCTGCGGTGTTATTTGCCATCTACTACTTTAAAGAAAACATTTATGATGCATACAGAGGAACACTGGTTGGTGTTGTCAACACAGTGGGTGCATAGTTTGCTTCACAAGACCACAGCTTCTCTTTCTGTAGTTTGATCACTGACTGGGAAAATCCATCTCTTTTGTTTATCATCTTTTTTTTAACTGGTGGAATATTGGTGGTAAGCTTGCTTTAGTCTTTCATATATGTTATTGCTGTCAATTTGTGTAATGCATTTCATATTTTTATCATGTCAATTCATTGAATTTATTCCTGCCGTGGCATTTTTTTCTTAAGTTCATTTGTCTTCACATTCTTTCAATTTTTGGTATAACTTCCCCCCCCCCCCCCCC
>VXCM01000320.1:0-265727 GCA_014773175.1 Lucifuga dentata
CATTTATTCGGGCTTGGGACTGGCACAAGGTGGACACTGGCTTGTGCCCCCTTGAGGCTGCATTATATGCAGCCTAATTCTGTTTTAACAGCTATTAAAAACAGAAATGACTAATTACAGCACCATAAACAAGTACACATACAGGAATTCAGACCAAAATCATAATATTTTATCAATATTTATTTTTGACTAAAATGACAGGAGGGCTAAAACATATTTTGACAATTTTCAAATTTTAATGAATTGAAGTTATTACTTTCCACGACATTCTGACCATATTAAAGAGCATTGCAAAAGTGTGTCAATTTTACTTAAGTACAAGCTTACAAAACAAAATGCCTTTCGCACTATGTTATGGATTCTAATCATTGTGATTATGACATAAAATCTTAAGTCGATGTCACATTATCATTTTTATGAACCGCAATTTGGACTTAATGTGTTTAAACTCAATATTACTTACTCTATAAATCTGTTATTAACATATTGGCTGAGCTGTACAGTACATATAGAAATAATCACAATTTGCACTTTATCGCATGAAATATATTTGTGTGTTTTAGAATGGCATTTTCTACTTTTCTTTTTCAACCTATAATTTAACACTGCATTTCATAACTCTATTTCAACTTACTTGGAATAAAAGCTAATATACAAATTTTTGTATTCACTTAGCCTTAATCCATTTTAGACGGTGAAAAAACAAGGGCAAGCAATGAAATGAAAAAATTTCAATGAGTTGTGTATAGTCAAAGTACAATTATTGTTTGCTCTTTGTTGCAGTTAGAAAAGTGGTTATTTTAACTGGGCTAGCAAACTTTTCCAAAGATGACCTCTTGTGTGAAAAATGAAAATGTGTATGTAAAAATAATGTGGGTTTCAATGAGTAATTCTTTCTCAAAAGGCTTGGGCTGTTCTTAGCAACAAAAAAAAAAAAAANAAAAAAAAAAAAAAATCATATTTATTGTTATCCAAAAGGATGCATGATCAGGAAGCTCTGAATTCCATTGTGTAGCTGGTGATGGATTAGAGTGTGTTTACAGAGCCTATCTTGGCCCTGAACTCCAGGCAAGAAGAGAAGATGAAACTTCTCACCACGTGTTACAAAATCAAACATAACCCACCATGGCACAGAAGAGGACTCCCACCTGGGACTTATGACAACACAGCAAGAAATGAAGCAACACATGCAACCCATGGCTAAGAATACAGGAGTGAGGACACACAGAATCAGCTAATTTGAATGATCATACATTCACACAAATCTATATTAATATACAGTAAAACAAAGATGAGAAATGTAGTTTTGATCTTTTGTGGTCTCATTCAGTAGTATCGAGCATATAAATAACATGTATCCAAATATAATTACAGTTTGACTCATAAATAAAAGTATCTTGTTTCTCAAGTGATTATATTAATATATACCTGTCATTCTGCATTCATGATAAAGACAAACAAATGTATAGCAGTAACAGATCACTGCCTTTTTATTCTTTAGTTAAATTATGCTTTTATAAACTGTGATTTGACTCAAAAAAATTTTCAATATTGCATAGACAGTCATTTCTGAACTAAAATTTATCTGTGATAGCAACAGATGCAGCTTTGTTCTGAATCAAGTGAGGCACTCAATACCTAAACCATCATCTTACAGATGTATTCCCTTTTTCATTATGTTTTATAAAAGGAGGGCAGAGTAAATTCATTCCTGTTAGTCTTTTCACATAGCTGGTCATGCATCTTTGTCCTCATAGATGCAGTGCATTAGGCTTTTGTTTAGAGCCAGGGCTTCTTTTATAGTGAATAATGGTTTTCTACACAGGGAAAGAATCCAAGTCCTGCCAATAAAGTGGTGGAGGTATATCATAGCCCTCATTAAGCAGAGCTATTATGAACCTGCTGGTGCACAGTGCCACGAGACAGGATGAAAAACTGGCTCACTGGTCTTCTACTCCTTTGACCTGAGTGAACAATGCAGCTTTTCTGTCCTCCCATGATATCATTTCACCAGCCCCAATAAAACGGTTGTATATTCATGCTGTGACATTTCTGTTCAGCTATAAACCATCTGCTCCTGCTTTTTGTAGATTTACCTATTTAGCAAAACACATGGGCAGACTTTTGCAATTGATCTGATAGAGAACATCATGTTTCAATGGAGGCACTTTGTTTTGCAAACTAAATGGACACAAACCTTTACATAGTGTTTGTAATTTATTTATAACTAATGACAGACCTGACATTGTTGCTATAGATTGCTACATCATTCTGCAAACCATGCATTTTTTGTTACATTAGAAAATTTCCTGGAAAAGATACAGTGTTCCTGTTCCTACATCGCATAATGAAAAATATTTGCAATGCATAACATAAAAAATGAAGGAGAGGAAATTGCATCTTCTGAGAAGTTGGTGACAATTGTGCTGGTGTGGAGCGAAGCTCAACATTCATAAAACCTCAGCATGCCAGTTCCTCTGAACTGAAGTGAACATTATTATGGGTTTTTGCTTTGAAATGTGAATAGTTGACGAATAGTTCATTTGTTAATTCAGGTCAAGAAATGTATGGGAGCAGAGTAAATAGTTTGTAAATTCCCATAGTGAGTTGACATTAAAGAACTATAGATGACTACTGATGACTTCTGTCATCAATATCCACCATCATGAAGCTGAAGTGGTGACTCACTTTAAGAGTGATAATACCGTTATTGTGCAAGACTGTATGATGTTTAATATAATTATATCACATGCTGCATATCTACATAGTTATTGTCAACTAGGCAGTATATTTGATGTATGTTTGTTCCGATTGTAGGTATAGCTTTTAATTATTTAGATTATTAGAGCCATGTGTTTTCCCTTAAATTTAAAATAGCCTATTTCTTATCCCTTACAGAATGTTGTTTAGTATATAATGTAACATAACATGTCTCAGTTAGGGGTCATTTTGTCTTATTTGAATGTTTGAGGACCAGTATTAATAGATTAGTAAATTATTTGGCTCTTGCATCTTCTCCCAAACTTTCCATCTAAAGCAATAAAGCGAGTGGCTGTATTATATAACTAAATTGAATGCTGACTACATAAGTCCCTTGCAATCAGTGATTGCAGGATGTCAACACTGCTCTCTCAGTGTAACATTACTATAGTCTAAATGTTATGTTATGTAATGCTGGTTCCAAATGGCAGAAGGCACACAAAGAAATTACTTATGTGCCTATGAGGATTACATATTCTGAAATTAAAGGTTCACTGCCCTAAAATAGGTTGTGGTCCTCCATTGTCAGCTTAATTTCACTGAAAAAGAATTGTTGCTGTTTTCACTGGCATCTCTTGGTTACCGATTACCAGATCTTGAATGGAGCTTTCCTCCCTTTTGGGCTCATTACCACAGCTATGTTAGAAAGTGTTAGACAGATTGTGGATTTTTTTTTTTTTTTTTTTTTTTTTTAGTTGGTTTGCTTCATAAGACCCTCCAAGGTTTCACAGTCCAGTGGCAGTTAATCACAGAATGTTTAACTGAAGGGTAAACTCCCTGTGCTCCTCAGCATTTATTCTTTTCACTACTATGTTTTGACAGGCAGCTCTCTCTCCTCTCCACCCTTGAGGAGGGAATTTCTACTTTAATACAACAGATATGTTCATTCATAAGTTTTTCCCAATTATAGCAAAATTTACTACTACCAATTTTACAGTCACCCTACTCTGAGTACCAAGTATTTAAAGATAAATGCATGCTAAAAAAAAAAAAAAAGGNTAAAAAAAAAAAAAAAGGTTACAAGGTAATTACAGCTAAATATTTAGTAAGATAAAATACAATAATCCCCAAGTAATCCCTTGTTATTACAAGGAAGGTAGCATTTTTGTGACTACATTGTAGTTGTACTAGATGTTGTAAGTCCAAAATCTCACTTTTGAGTACAGTACATATAGCAAAAGCTACATATACACAAAAAATTTACACATAATATAATACATTTAAAAATAACAAAAATTGCATGGATCACTCGTAAAGGCATAAATATAATGCTGAATGACCAAGAAACATAAGTTAGTGTAGAAATGTTTTACAATACTATAGTGACATTACAAATCACATAAATGGTAGCATTTCCCTTAGCCAAGTGTTTGTAATACATACATAAATAGTCAAAATATGTGACAGAAACCAAAGAGGCTGATTTGTCTGATTTACAGCATTAGGTTGTAAAATGTGTAGCAACAAATTTTATTATGGAGAGAAGATTGAGTTTGTTAAACATAAAAAAAAGAAATGAAAAATCACATCCACTATCATTGTAATTGATCCCTTACTCAGTAAATGTGCTTGTTTATTGGATGACTGCACCTGAAGGGGTGTCACTAATTGTTAAGAAAAACACAAGGGACACATCAGGAAGTAGATAGATAAGAGCCATCCCTGAAACAATAGCTTAAAAACAAAAAAAAAACAAAAAAAAAAAAATTCAATGACTGATACTTCAGACTACCCATTAGTTATCTGAGAAGATATTACTTTTGTCCATTTAATCAGTTTGTTACATGTTTTAGCAAACTGATGTCACACTCATTTCACCTTACAACTGCAATTCAAGGCATTTGAAGAACTTTTAAGATCATTTCATCTCAAATAGGTTGGGATTACACAAATTTGTGTGACTACACAAACTTTAACATATACTACGTTTGACAACAGAAATATGAGTCAGCATCAGGCTTCAGCTTCAAAAATATGTGAGCATTAAACCCATCACTCCCAGAAGATAGGCTGTGGAAGAGGTGCCCACTCCAAGTGACAAGGAGGCCAGAAAACACATTCCCCTGTTGCATCTGAAATGCTCTCACTGACTGGCAGCAGCATCATTTCTGTCAATTTATTCTGAGTGATGCATTCACCTGACCCACAGATGGGGCATTTCACTGGTCAGTGGAGTGCAATCACAACTCATTTAACCTCCACTGCAAAGCTTTAACATGGCAGTGATGCAATAACTTCTATGAAATATAAAGGGAACTTCATTTTTGAACTGGTTATGAATCACCATGTCACAGGTACATCCTATACATCCTATTTATCTCATAAAAGGTGGACTCTGTAAGCCTGTCACAGTCCACTCACAAACTCATTCACTATGATCAAAGTTAAAAATTAGGCCCTGATCCTTTTTAAGGCCTTTCCTGCTTTATTTCACAACGAGTGTGGGAGTGTGGGATCACTTATCATTTATTCCATTATATTTGTGATTTTTCTATTATTTAATTTCTGTTTCAGAGTAGAAAAAGATTGCAACTAATGATCATTTTAGGAATCAAGTAATTTATCAATTGTTTTCTGGATGTGGTCCAATAAATAAATAAATGAATAAATAAAAACATTTCTGTGACTTTGAAAGAGACGTGTTTGCTGATCTAAGTTGATGACCCTCATGGGTTAAATGGGGATCAGATGCTTGAATTTGGTTAAGTGTTTCTATTATGAATGAAAATTTAATTGAACACGACTGATGTTTAAATAACATTTTTGTAAGCAAATACCCAACATGTGCTACTAAAAGAGGTGTGAGAGAGAGAGAGAGAGAGAGAGAGAGAGAAAGCAGGGAAGACTCATTGAAAGATGAGCTTCTGATGGGCTCTGTCTAGAAGAGTTCGTCAGAAGGAAAAAAAAACCAGCATGATTTTACAAGACAAAAATTTGAATAGCTATTAGAGTTACTATGCAGTGCCCGTTCAAAATGTGCCTGTTCGGAATGGGCTGGACTTTTGTTCTGCACGTCCTCATGAGCTACCTTTGTTTGCTGTATGTGGTCGGGTTGAGACCATGCCACTGGACTGGAGCATATGCTGCAGCGCCCGGAGCATATCCTGCTGCACAGACTACTTTTTACCTGCACAGCTCAGTTCAAGAACCACTCATCCAAACAACTTCACACGTGACACTGCACGTCCTTGAGTCCTGAGCAATAAANCAAGAACCACTCATCCAAACAACTTCACACGTGACACTGCACGTCCTTGAGTCCTGAGCAATAAACTTGCCGAGTATCAACTTCATACAGTGCCAGGTTCTAGAGATACTGGTGCCACAGACAGACAGGTTATCAGTCTCCACAGGCTGATTGGGACAGCAATGAAAATCTAGAGTGAACAGTTATTATTATAATTATACTATTATAATTTATAGTACATATATTTGACAAAATGTATTTACTTATGTATTTACTTACTTACACTTAGATGGCACACATACATACGTGTCAATGATGCTAAAAACCATTACAGTACCTATTAAGAATAATATATAAGAATAATATATAATTTTCCCCTCATTCATGGATTTACTTCATTTTGCATAAACAACAGCAGACCATCAGTATGGAGACCTGTATAAGGAAATCATTGAGTATGAAGCTATCATTTGCCTGTTTTCATGGTTAAAACCAGTGATTCATCATGGCATCTGCACCTATGTATGTAGGATGAAGAATGAGACCATAGAGCAACAGTCAATAGAATTCTCATCTGTGATTTCAGCACATTTTTAAGAATGGGCAATGTTCCTGAAAACTAATTACTAGGCCGTGTATGGCATATTTTCTAAGATGAATGGCTATGAAATCACAATTAATCTCAGACTGCCTAACAGATCTGCAATGCCTGAGTCCTAAACTAATGTGCATCAACATATACGCATCCTAAACACACTGACAACAAATATTCATTCATATAAGTCTCTGGTGCGATCACTGCAGGACTCAATCACCTAAGTATGTTCATAGATCAAGTTGAAATTACTTCAGTTAGCATTAAGTGAAGTACATTATGTGGTTCATTAGAGAGAAACTAAGAGAAACTAACTTTAATATAGGGTCATTTCTTATTCAACAGATGATTGATGTGAGATGTTAGGGATGTGGGTGTTGTTTCTGTGATGGATACAAATAACACAGCATTTACCTACCCAAGTCTGAAACCACACAAGCTGAAAATAATGATAATGGAATTTTTACTCAGAAGAAATATCTCCCATAAGGTATGGTTTACAAGTTAAATGTAATTATGTAACTATGTTCTTTTTTTCGCATCACAATAAAATAAATTCAGCAGTGCTAATGGAGGTTCTGTTTAATGACATGATAGCTTTAAAAGGTATTTTTATGAGGGGTTTCTTTCATCATCACAGAGGAGCTCTGGCCGATTATTATCACAGGATTATTTGTTGCTGCCATTCTCCAGCATTGCCTACTTAAGCCAGGAGCTGTAAAGAAGAGCTGTGGTCTCTAAAGGTGGAGATATACAGCAACCAGGGCCTCACATGACGAACGAGGAACTTGGCCCACGCCTATTTATGGCTACGTAAAGCTGTCAGTTGGAGATGATAAAGGGTGACCACTTGATTAGAAAGTGTTAGATCGGTCCAGTCCTTGTGACCCAATACAGGAACAGATGATCAGAGGAGAGGAGGTGATAACGCCTGTGAGAATGGCCACGTTTTCCTTTTCACTGGTTTGGGATTCTTGCAGACAAGAAAAGAGTGAAGAGGATATGGATGTCAGGTTCTCCTGACCGATGTGCCAGTTTTCAGCTTACATTTTTCGATCTAACCTAAATTTGGCCATGCAGTGACAGACATCAGAGGACATGTGAACACTGCTTCTAATGTCATTTCCAAGTTAAATGATTCTGTGGTTTAAAAAAAACCAAACAAACAAAAAAAAAAACACCNAAAAAAAAAAAAAAAAAAAAAAAAAAAACAATGCAAGATGAGGAAGAATACAGCCAAATATAATGGGAGAACGGCTCTGCCTCTCTTGGGTGATAGGTGAAGGAATTGAATTGAAAAATCAATGTGAAATTTACTACGATACTTTGTCAATCTATCATATCAATCAATCAATCAATTTATTTAAAGTGCAAAATCACCATGCATCATGGTCCCGATACACTTTACAGTAAAGGTAAAAAGTAGGGACATTAAAAAGATCATCAAAGCAAAGTTACAGTAAAAACAAGAACATTAAAAGAGCAAAGTTAAAAGGATGCTTGAAAAAGTAATAATCTAAGGTAGGCCGTAAAATAATGAATAGAGGTGGGTTTTCAACCTTGATTTAAAATTTTCAACTGAGCTTGCTTCTTTAACATGTAGTGGTAGTGTATTCCAGAGATAAGGGGCACGGTAAGCAAATGCTCTAAAGCCAAGCGATTTTTTGTTAATTGAAGGAATAACCAGGAGAGCAGCATCGAGAGAACGGAGAGGACGAGCTGGTGTGTATGGTGTAAGTAGCTCAGATAAGTAAGGTGGTGCAAGTCCATGCAAGGCCTTATAAGTTAAAAGAAGAACCTTAAAATCAGCTCTAGCTTGTACTGGTAGCCAATGAAGAGAGGCCAGAACGGGTGTTATATGATCATATTTTCTAGTTTTTGTCAGGAGTCTAGCTGCAGCATTCTGGACAAGCTGCAGACTTCTAATAGCATAGTTTGGAAGACCAGAGAGAAGTACATTACAATAATCAAGTCTGGAAGATACAAATGCATGGATCAAAGTTTCAGCATCACGTAATGATAGAATAGGCCGGATCTTAGCAATATTACTGAGATGAAAAAATGCTGTCTTGGTGATGGACTTGATATGAGGCTGGAATGTTAAACGGGAATCAAAAATCACTCCAAGGTTTTTGATGGTCGAGCTTTCAGGAATAATACAGTCGTCAATGTTAACACTCAAATTCTCAAACAAATGCCCATGCTTTGCTGGTCTAACAACTAACAGTTCAGTTTTATCAGCATTTAACAGCAGAAAGTTTATATTCATCCATTTTTTAATTTCTAAAAGACATGCCTCTAAGTTTCGGAGCTGGGAAAGGTCATTTGGCTTAACAGGTACATATAGCTGTGTGTCATCAGCGTAGCAATGGAATTGAACATCATATTTACAAATGATATCACCAAGAGGAAGCATGTAAATAGAAAACAGCATAGGGCCAAGGACCGATCCCTGGGGTACACCAGACTTTACTACAGAGAAAGTAGAAATTGTATTATTGTAGTATACACGTTGAGTTCTATTTGATAAATATGAATGAAACCATGAAAGCACCGTCCCCTGAATACCAATATGCTTCTCCAAGCGGCTTAGAAGTATGTTGTTGTCTTAGAAGTATGTTGTCCTTTTCTTGGACATGTCAAATGTGCTCTCTAACGCATATGGTTGGTGCAGGATCCCAGGAGGGAAGCTCCTGATTTTTACTTTCCTGACTGACTCAAGTAGAGTCAAAACAGCTAAATGTATAGCAAATTATTTTATATGTAATAGCTTATTCTTATCTCCATGTACATCTAATGAAGATTTCATTTGAATACAAAGCTTTTCCGTCAATAAATTTTGTGAAAATTAATGCAATGAGAATGGCTGTCATTGCAAGTCCTCCAAACAGTGATCCTCTAATCAGAGCTTTTTGAAGTTCAATTCATAGCCTTGGAATTATCTGCCATCTTCTGTATGAAGTGGCTCTTCTGCTGCAATGCAGTTAAGCAGTAGTTCAAAGACTGATAGACACTTTCAACCCTTTTTTCCCCCCTAAACTGCTGCTGCTCTGCCATGTTGTTAAGTGGATGATTAAGTATCAAGGTCTCACTGATGCATGTTCTATTGGTTATGGACCAAGATTTGCTGAGAGACAGAGAGCCACAGATACCACATATTACCAGCAACCATTTCCTTGGTTTGATCACAACTTAAACTGCCACATAAGTCTCGAATTACAGCCATTAAAAAAAAAGATCAAACTCTGTCATTTCCATTTCTTGTGGCGAAACAATCCGAATGTCATAGTGATAAGATTACCATCTTATCACTATGACATTCGGACAGAATTTGCATTCAGTTCACAAAGAATATACAGTACATCCCTTACTATGGTTTACAAATAGCTGGATAATTACTAAAGGTACATGACTAAGTATTTGTTCTGATGTATTTACTTCTGTTAATCTGCTATTCAGATCATCGTAACTTCACAGCCTCTATCCTTACTGAGTTCGTGATGAATAAATATTGCAAATTAAAAGTTTTCTTTAAATGAGGCACAAACTCTAGAAAAAAGAAGTGTCTTGCAGCAAAACAATTGAAAAATGTGTTTTTCCATATTTGTCTTCTTAAGGAGTTCCTGTTTGACTTGTCTGACTTCCTCTAAAGATGACTGACAAGGGAAGCAGAACAAGAATCTGCTGGGGCGTGCAGATTGTGGATAACCTATATACACAGACTGCCCTTGAACAACCAATATAGCTCAGACTGTTCTTCTGAGTGGATTACCAGTAATAAAGTGCTCGTCTGGCTGATGTCAGGCAGATCATGTTCATGTGTACACTGCTCTTACATACTGGAAATGGCTTGCTTGTCATTCACAAAACTGCAGACTTTATGGAGTTACAGAGTCGTTATGGCATGTCAGTCATTTTAATAGTTTTGATTTTTTTTAATCTAAAACAATTTGGCAAGAATTTGCTTTTTTGCAGCTAAATCTTCACTTTATGTGTTTATTATAATATCTGATATTTAACATTGTTTTGTTAGTAGTAGCAGCACCAAGATGGTAGTAGTTGTAGTACTGTTTGTATAAATATTTTCCATTATTACTTACCTGTGTCCAGAATTTATTTGGAATTGCCTGTGACACTTAGTAATATTTGTTACCACAGTAATAATTATTGTAGACACATTTCATCAGAATACTATGTTTGTTTTTTATTTAATTCAGTCATTCTCTCATAATACTGTCAAATCAATAAATTTTATAATTTTAAGGTTCTGATATTTAAAAAAAAAAAAAAAAANTTTAAAAAAAAAAAAAAAAAGTCAGAGTAAAAATTGTTTCTTCTTTGTTAAATCTCTGAAACAAAAGAAAATCAGTGTCATTTTGGTATTGTGTTAATTATGCTATATGCTGTGAATCAGTACTGGGGGTCATAAATGCAGTGCAGATGTCACATACAGCTCCAAGGACAGAAGGCAGATGGAGCTTTAAAATAACACAAAAGCCAAGCACTTATCCATGGCTGTAGTCACTAACTGCTGGGAATAGAAGGGAATGCTGATCTTGATTTTAGATGCCAACATTTTTCAGCTTGCTCCTTCTGCAAGACATTAAAGACAACACAGTAACAGGGAGTGTTCCCTTTCAAATTACAAATGTTTCCCCACAGAGAAGGTCAGCAGTTTTTTCAAGAAATGTTGGTACATTTATTTCAGTAATATATGTACTAACGTCTTTCCAATGAAACATTTTCTTTTTTTATGATTATTTGTTTGGCAGTATATTCCCTTAGTTTACTGTTGCATTTACTACTATTGTAAAATCAAAACTACTGTCATCAAAGTAATCCTCAATCATGTAATCATGTAATAGTGATATCTGTTGTAATAAAACTTATTTAACGTGCAGAAGTCTTGCAAGAATACATTATATAAAACTGAAAGATGAACAGATAGGAAACTTTTAAAAACAGAGAACCAAAAGGAAAATGAAAATACAACAAACTAGATGAAAGTCTATTTAAAACCCCTGTATTGTTTGCTTTATGCAGGCGAGCTAAAAAAGAACAAAACTGAGCACTGATTTAAAAGGAGCAATATGTAATATAGTGCGGACAATAAACACTGATATATGTGGTAATATGTCAAAAGGAAATTTTAAGGATTTTGTACAGCTACAGCTGCTGGGTCATGATCAAAAAACTGACAGTCACACTTCTCCAAACAGGCTTTTTCATTTATTTCACCTGAGAGAGCCTTTTTATATCATCATATATTGCCTTTCTTATATCCAGCAAAATGAAAAGTCATTCAGTGGATAGAAAATAGCCTGAAACTCAATGAAGAAAATTACTGAATTAAATCTGAATTGAATATAATGTAATTATATGTATTCTTCCTCTTTACAACATATTGTTTTGTTTTGTTTTTTGTTTGTTTGTTTTTTATCCTGGTCCAGCTGAATTTATTTCCAGTTTCAGCTGGTAAATTAAAAGGCACTGAAGCCAGGCAAGAAAGGAAATAGGCTTTTCCACAATACACTGATGAAAAACCTTATGAGACAATAAAACATAAAAGACAAAATATGTATAGCTTATAAGGCTCTGCTGCTAAATCTTACAAACTATACTTTAAAAACATGTTGTAACTGCAACAGAAAAAGTCACAGTTTGATGACTGCACCACAGAATATTCAGGTTAATAGAAGACTATATAGAATTGAAAATGTTGTAAAACGATAGAAGATAGAAAAGATAAAAGATTAATTTACATGTTGCATGCTTTAGCAAACTGGTTTAAATTTGGAATTTCATTTCACAATGTTTGCAAAGGAAAGAAATCTACTGCCATCTTGTGGAATCTAGAGGAAAAGAAGGCCAACCTTGTATATAATTTGGTAAAATAACTAATATCAAACACAATCTATCTTAGGAATACCTTGACAAGTACTACATTTACAGGTCATGTTAGACCTGTTTAAAAAAAAAAAAAAAGTCACTGAATGTCTGTTATTATGTGACTGAAACATATTGAACTCTTTGGTGAAACAAATAGCTCAAAAATGTATCTGAAGTTGAAAACTGATGTCAATCTCTGGTTCTTCGACATCACTGTGGCAGGTTGTTTATCCCAATCTGACAAAGAGCCAAGCCAGCTCTTACACACACCTTTAACACTAATACTTCCTGGGAAAATCACACTGACTGCCATTTATCCTAAGTATTGGTAAGGTCTTGAGTTCAAACGAAAGGTCTTGCCAGCAGGCTTAAGTCAGCACTTGAGATATAACATAAATGTAGCAGTACAGAGAAGCACACAGGCAACAATTGGCATGCCAGAGTGTTTTAAACACAGAGATTGTCAGTGAGGAGAATTAATCAAGCAATAGAGTCTTTGGAGTTGTGAGTAATGAGGATGGAGATGGGCCACCACAAAGATGTGATGCGGATTTAGAATGCAATATGTCGTGCTGCCAGGAATAAAATCTCAAATCTCAAAGACAGTCGGATGACTTTTTTGTTAATGCACAATGGACAAAGACACGTCCCTTTCCCTTTCCTCTGATTTATCTCATAGAAAAATATTGCAATAAAAACACCACGTTTCTCTAAATGTGTTCACGATAGAACTCTGTGTAAGAAATATATCTTTATAGCCATCAATCAATCAATCAATCGATAAGCGGATAGATAGGTCGAGAGATCGATACATAGATCAATAGACAAACAGACACACACACACATACACACACACACACACACACACACACACACACACACCCCTAATCCTGATCTTTAAGAAGTTAGTCATTTATACAGCACTTGTTTTTCTCTTGTGGATATCTGACAACAAGATCTAATCAGGTTGTTAGTAATCTCATCAAAAAATAGCTTTCTATTACTGAGAAAAGATGCCTAGGCTGCTCTGGGCTGGAGCCCAGAATTCAGAGACTCAGACTACATTGTACAGATTTCACCCACTGCCTTTCTTATCCGATGCCTAAAAATGGCAATGAACACAATCCACATGGCCACTCCTATCTTTGGGAGATGGCAGAGGGAACACAATAAATCTGAGTGTCACCATCACACACCTTCACCATTTTCCTCTGCACTTTCTACCATGAGTTTACTATAATGTATAAGCATCTATGGCCTATCAGCCTTGCAGGGCCAAATGAAATGCACCTGCTGTCTCAAAGCAATCATAGCTCTTTGAGTAGACATGCTCTGTATAGCAAAGATGAAAGGGTGATAGCACAGAATTAGACAATAAAACATGATGGAGTCAGGCAGTCCTGGTAAGATCTGACTACTGAAGCTATGGTTACGAAGCCTAATTCAGAGCTATCAAGACTACAAAGAAGGCAACTACCCCATCATTAAAGAGTAAGAAAAATGTCATTCACCTGACTGTCCAAAATAATAACTTGATAGCTGTAAAACAGCATGCTTTGGCACAGAAGAAAATAGATCTGTGTAAAGACAAAATTGAGATGCTTCAGAAGGGGCAAGTGGTAGCAGCGCATAGCACGCAGCAGCACTGCATCTTTGCTTTAGTTAATTGATAATTAGTCATTTTAAGTAATTACTAATTTTATTAATTGCAAGTGCAGCTTAAGAAGCTCAAATTAGCAGTAGTACTGAGAGTCTGTATGTACAGGAAATTTACAGTGATACAATTATAATGCACTATATCTTTATATCTTTTTAATGGGTAAATCTGAAAGGAAATATGCATGACAACTGAAAAATTTAATTTACAAAATAGCAAATGACTACACAGTGTATTTATCTTCCCTCCTTGTTGAAGAATGACTGACAAGGCCTCAACTGATGTACTGGTGAGGTTTTCCTAAGCAGAGCAATGTATTGTGCAGAGAGACAAGCCAGGCTATCTAGTTAGCACCTCTGCGGCTGCTCTCAGTGATTCTCTGGAATGATAGCTATGCAGCATGACATTTTATCAATATAAGGAGGTTAGCCTGCAGGGGCTTAATTTCTAATCCAGCAGGTTTATGTAGGCTCAGGGCCCACTCAAGAGCAGATTCACATGCATTAGAGGTACTGCATGTGGAAGGACAAGCATGACAGGACACCGGCACCACCTTATGCGAGAAGATTCTAAAGCTGTCCTGTGGAGACAGATACATCCGGCATTTCAAAAGTCTGTATTTCCATTTACTATTCAGTCCATAAGCAGTTTACAAGGAGTTTTCACATTTACTGAAGCATATTTAGAGAAAATGGCACAAGTCTTTCAGTTGAGACACTGAATGCTACTGGGACACACTTTGTGGTTTTATTAGTGGGTGTATACAGTACAGTAGTACAGTCGCCATGTTAAGCTTCAACTAAAACATACAGTAAATCTGATGTTTCATTAACACTAAATTTGGAGGGATTAGATTCTATAATACGTTTAAAAAATAAACAGGTTTCCAAGGAGAGAGAACAAAACAGAATTAAATAAAGCCCCCCTCCCGTGTGGGAAACAAATGAGCAACTGCAAAAACAAAGTGTGCGAAAGTCAAATGTTATTTTTGATCGCCTGCTTATTGAAGTGCACATCTGTTACTTGTCAATGTTTTCTTACAGTTATGCATTAAAATTAACGTAAATTATATTTCAAGGAGAGAATGTGTGCTTTATTTGCAATGCTGTGTTCTACTGTGATGAATGAAACTGACTTTCACGTACTTGTCCTTGGGACCATTAATGCCTTGTTCTTAATTTGATCCTGCCTTTCCAAAGTCACAACTGTCTCCCACCCTTACAAGAGGAGCTTATACCAAACAAATGTCATACCCTTGATTATGTAATGTATCGTAATATAAGAAGTACTCTTTGGTCAAAAGGATAAGTGCCTTGTTCACAGCGTGTGATCTTCACTAATGTCCTACGCAGGGTAAAGTGGTTTGAAAATGATACTACCTTCAAGTTCAACAGCCTGTTTGACTTCTAGTCAGTCTTTATTGACTTCACAGCTATAACTCACAGAAACAAGGTCACCATTAAATACTAAAGTTCATTATTACAAAATAAAAGCAACTGATAATGCAACATATTTGAAATCATAGTTTAACTATTTAGAGAAGTACCACTTATTGGAGTGACAGCTTAATTTCTAATGGGGTACTCTTAAAATAACAACATAGTATAGCATTTTCATCAATTATCACACTACTTAACTGAAATGACTCTGCTTATGACAGTTATACATGTGCAGGGAATCAGATACCACACAAACCAAATGAGCTCAATCACTTTCTTGTCAGTAAATGTTCTGTGGAAGAACACTAGGTTTTCATCAGTAATTACTGCAGTGAGAGATACACTGCATCACTAACCTGTCATTGGTAGCTCATCCCTCCTCCCTAAGGCTATTCATCCCCCCTCACCTCATCCACTCCCTATTATAATAACCCCTCTGCTTTGAGCATTCATCTGCCTCAACACAAGCCTTTCCTTGAAAGTCGCTGTCTAGCCACATGCTTGCAGCCAGCAAAATCAAACCTGTTTTCACAAAGGATCCAATATCAACTAAACCCCAGGAGACAGCTACCTCATGCCCGATCTATAAACCAGTCCCACTCAAGAGTGAGGACAGCACTATAGACAGGTAAACTATTTTTCCTCTCTTTTTGTCTGAGTCTGTGTGTGAGACCGAGAGTGCTTCGTGATGAAAGGTCAGCCCTCAGTCTTCTGATATCCACATAGATTACAACTTATAAAATGACAGAACTACAAAAATTGGAGGGGGTTTAGAAAAAAAAAAAAAAAAAAAAAAAAAGACCAGGAAAAAAAAGGAGTTGATGGTCATATACATAATCTTTTTAAAATATTTTTTTTTAGGTAGCATAATACCTTACATAATGCAAGAAATTATCTCTTAAGTTAAGAGATAAGGTAAGAGGATTGTATACTAACCAGACAAAATATGAAATTACTTTAACAAAACAAACTATAACTCTGCATCATTACAAACTATGTTTCAGAGTACTGTTTGATATTATTTTTTTTATTAACCTTATATAGGTTAGTAACAATCAAAGAGTAAATAAATAAATTCTTCAGAATTCAAGTAAATCAATTAGTGATACTAATGGTTGTGTTCACTTTCTACTTACAGGTCACCAATTAACTTTAGCCAAAATGTGGAAAGGGGCTAAGAACAAAGGTCCAGTTGGTAACAGACAAGGTACAACACAGGGCACAGTATTGTAATAATCTGATTCTTCTTCCACAACACTAATTAAGTAAACAGACTTGTTTTACTGTTTTGAAAAGACCAAATCACAATTTTCTTTTTCCTTCAGGTTAGCATGAGTGTGTTTACTATGAATAGCTCAGTCCATCATGTCTTATTGGCAGAGTCATTTTACATTTACTGTAATTACTTAAATTCCCAAATACAACTTCTAAAACTGCAACCAAAAACCATGACTCATATTGATGATACAATAAGAACACTGTTTAATTGTTGCTGTTATTTAAGTATGATAAACCCAAAATAAAAGCTAATTGAATATTTTGACAATTTGGTAAGAAACAGTGTGTTCCTGTATACCTGTCTAACTATCCATCTATCAGACAGAAAGATAAAATTAAATCAGATACTTTGCCTAATTAATCACAATAATTTTAGCAAAACTATTACTGGAGTGCTTAATTTACAGCTTCTTTTGAACATTTATTCATACCACTTTTTGATGTCCTGCAACCCTTGCACATGCAGTATTCCTATATGCTTGCTTCCTCAGTTAGATACATCTAACTGATCTACTGTCATTTTCTTCCCCAGGTTTCTCCCTTGTTCATCAATATATTCAGCATTTTAATGAGGTGTCTGGCAACAACTCAGGTAAAATTACAGAAATTTGTATTATGTTATGGGTGACAGATTTATTTTTTTTTTTTACTTTGAAGTTGTCATCTCTTATCACTGTGCTGTGCAGACATCATGCTCAGTTAAATGGAAATCATGGAATAAATATTCATTAACACATTAGGTATTTCTGCATACTGTGTCTGTGATCCATCCTGCCTTTGTGTTTGTTTACCTGAAATGTCTATTTACTGCCTTGTCAAATCACTTGGCCACAGCTGTGTGTTTGACAGGGTGGTGCTTCTCATTTTTGTCCTTGCCATAATAATCAATGGATTAATGTTGTTTTTCATGTTTTTATGTGTGATCCCCTATCTTTGCACATTCAACGTTTGATAAGAAAATGTTTAGCAGCAAAAAGGGTTTCAGGGGATAACAGAGGGAATTTCATTCACTGCTGTTTGCTATACTTAGGCAAATTACTATGTATCCCACGACTGCTATTTTGTGGTCAACAGAATGAATATACAAATACGAGTCACAGTATAGTAGCAGAAGTTACAATAAGTACAGCATGCAATAAGTACTACATGTGTAATGTAGCTAGCTAACCTCTTTTATTTTATTTATACTTGATATTGGCATTGGTATCAAACTAGAAGGTAAAGGCATACCTAATGAAGACATTAATATGATCTCTCTACATGTCACACATTTGCACAACTGAAAAAATAAATTAAGCCAAACTTATATATTTGGCTTGTAGCTACACTGCTGCTATCAGCATATCTAACATAAATAAACTCTTTTCCCCTTTGTTTTCATGTCTCAAAAAAAAAAAAAAAAAAAAAAAAAGTCATGTTTCTGTGTTTCATACAAGAAGCATCCTTGTTTCATCCATGTTTCATACAAGAAGCATCCTTGGAAATGTTATTTGTTTGTTTGTTTTATTTGTTTTTCCTCCGTGCAGGCTAGCTTTGGTCATTTCAGGCTTTTACCCCACTGCTATGACTCAGACTAAAATTTGTCATGACTGACATCTACTGGTAGCAAAAAAACAAAACAAAACAAAACAACAACAACAACAAAAGAAAAAAAAAAAAAAAAAAANAAAAAAAAAAAAAAAAAATCATTCTGCACTTTGATCTACATTTTATGTTCTGCTTTTATTTTTGTTTTGACTTTGTGTTTGAAGGCACTTTGCTCAAACAGTTTTTTTCCTGGCTTTGCTTAGGTGTTATCAGGCAGAGATCCAAGAATTCTGGAGTGATGATCACACAGTATGTGGTGAGCATTCCGGAAGGAAAGAGTACCCCAGATTTCCAGTGCAAACCAATCTCAGTAACCATCCGTGAAGGTGAGGCTCCCTGTTTTATAACAATTATTTGTATTTTGTGTCATCAAATTCAAGTGATTATAAATTATTGGAATTTAGAAAGTAATCGCACAGTCAACCAAAAAATCAAAATGTTTAATTAAATTTCACAGTTCTTTTGCCATTGTCAGCCTAATACAGAATGAACTGAATGTGATATTTACACTTATCCTTCAGGGCAATTAGCTGTTTTCAAGGCCGTGGTTAACGGAGATCCAAAGCCAAAAGTAACATGGAAAAGAACTAAAGGAAACATGTTAGACAAGGACAAATTTCTGAGTAAATATGATCAATCATCTGGTGAATACATATTAGAGGTGAGTCACTTAGAGATTTCTTCCATGGTGCAGTAAAAATTCTGTGAGTGGTGGTACAGTAAAACACAGTGACATGTGGTGGTTGTTGTGTGAATCCAATATGTGTACCACTCATGTCCCCATGTTGTATGTTATTTGTATTGCCAGATACATAAAGTCTCTCATGCAGAAACGGATACATATAAATGCTGTGCTGTGAATGAATATGGAAAGACTGTCTGCACCGCAACATTAAGTGTGACTGAGGGTAAGAGTTATAATTAATATATTTTAAAACATGGTTGTTTATAGATATTTGCCCTGCGCATATAGGGAAGAGTGTAATGTCTGTAAATGGCATTCTAATTCCCGTCATCATCTTCTTTATTTGAAATAAGACAAGTATGAGATTGCATAAACTGAATTGGAGATTTTGCTGTATTTAGTCACAGATCCATCAGATTTCAGAAAACTGTTGAGGAAAAGGTAAGAAAACAGACATTATGATTATACAGTGTAGACAACAAACCAGAGATTTCTGCTTGTGTGCATTTTATCACCAAGTTTTGCTTGGCTCAGTGGCCATGAATATGGTCAGAAATGACATTGCAATATTTTTTCTAATGGCTTCAGGAAAGTAGAGGAGAACGAGACAAATATCACAGATGGGCAGATTGATCAGAGATTCTGGGATGCCAAGCTCAGTGCTGACCAGAAGAACTATGAGCGCATCTGTACTGAGTTTGATGACACAGACTTGCATTTGACAGTCACAAAACTCAAAGAGAAGAAAAAGGAGAGAATA
Organism: Lucifuga dentata; assembly: GCA_014773175.1. Classification (NCBI taxonomy): domain Eukaryota; kingdom Metazoa; phylum Chordata; class Actinopteri; order Ophidiiformes; family Bythitidae; genus Lucifuga; species Lucifuga dentata. The sequence continues at coordinate 19,838 of VXCM01000320.1, forward strand.
GAAGAAAACTTTAAGGTATGAAAAGTCTCAGCTCTCACAGCAAATCTATCTACATCATCATTTTCAAATATATATTATATACCTATATAATTTATTTCATATATATATATATATCACACAAACAAGTTTGACTTTATATATAATGTATATAATATACATATGTACAATTCTTTGCTGATACCTGGCAGGATGGTGGAATTCTCTATTGTGAAGATACAGCACAGAATCACAGAATCAGTACTGAGGACCTGATACAAGACGACATGTTGCTAAAACAGATGGATCTTGAAGAGACCAACCTCTTCACTACAAAATTCCTAAGTACATCAAGAACAATCCCTCTACCCTCAACACACACACACACACTCTTAGATTGTATGCCTTCATTTTTTGTTTTTCTAAGTCCTTTTTAGGTCATCTTTTTGTGCTGTGTAAGGCACAGATTCAATATTTAATTTCCAATGATATCACACCAATGTCTCACTTAAAGATGTGTGTAGTTTTTCATGTTTCATCACAAATTTACATTGAATCAGTGTACATTTTCTTCTTCAGATGTGATAAATTGTGGATTTCACAAAATGCAGACTGTAAGGGTCTATAAATGTAGTCAATCTTATTAATCATAGTAAGCTCGTATGAAAAGACTGATTAAATGACTTAGTTCATTGACGTCTTAGTGTTCCTTTGGTAGTCTTTTTTTCTTTGCACATTTTTGTAGTTTCCAGTTTGGACTTCCTTATCAAAATTGAGGAGGTTCAAGCCCAAGAAGGACAAGATGCCATCTTTGAGTGTGTCCTGACACATCCAGTGCCCAGAATCAAATGGATGAACAAAGGCAACCTCCTGGAGGATGAGAAAAAATACAGCATAACTGTGTCAGATAATAAACTGATCCACAGGTTGGTGATCAAGGACTGCAAGCTGCAGGACAAAGGCATCTACTCTGTTGTGGCTGGCACCTCATCCTGTAGTGCCTGGCTAGTTGTCGAAGGTAACTCATTATGATATAAAGTACTTAAATTAAAGATAATTTGCCAGTGGTTTCTGACAATATGATCTTAATTATTGCCATAATTATAACAGCTGTTTTCTCAAATAAAGGAGTGCGTGTCGTTTTGTAATTCAAAATTTCATATCCTCTAAGATGAGAGTGAACCTATAGCTGAAGGAAAGAAGAAACCCCGTAAAAACCAGTTGGCTGGTGGAGCAAAGATCGACCTTGAGAAAGTGGCCAAAGAGCAGCAAATAAAAAATCTAGAAGAGATGGAGAAGATAGTAGCAGCCATAAAATCAACAATAGGATCAGAACAACTAAGAGAGCAACTAAGAGAACAACTACGAGAAGGAAAGTCATTCATCACTAAAGAACAACTAAGAGAAGGAAAGTCATTCATCACTAATGGGAGTGAGAGCAAAATACATGTTGTCACTGGACCTGGTAAAAACAACGACGAAGCAAAAGCCAGTGTATTGTCTGAGCAAGCAGAGGACAGAGATGAAATCGAAAGCTCTAGACAAGGTGGCAAAGGATCAAAGCTAGAGGTTTCAGGAATGCAGCCAAGTGAAGACGATCCCAAGGACACCATACACACCAAAGCAGGACAAGCAGATTCTGACAAGGTATCAGGTAAAGTAGATTTACGCCTAACCAATGCACTTCCACTGTCACAACTGGCCAGAGGTGGATTAAATTTTTGTTTATGATCAAAACATTTAACACTGCAGGTAATGTTTATAAATATATATAGCATCTTTACCTTTTTATAATATATAATATATTATATATAATAATATAATATATAATTTTTTTTAAAATTTAACTGTTACATAAATAAGAACCAGCCTATATTCCCTTCCCTATGTCCAAGTTTTGTCAAAGTAGGAGGCAAAACCAACTACTGAATAAATATCACATCAGCCTAATGTTGACCCAGCCGAAACGCTGTATTTTAAAACAATTTTTATCTGGCTGCCTTTACTTGAGACTGAGACATCATAATACTAAACATCAAAATATGTCTAGAATTATGTACATGTGCCGCTGCACACATTTTTAAAAAAGTGCAAAAATCAATGTAAAACTCCTTGTTTTGTAAATTTTACTGACTGATTTATTTTGATTTTTTCTGATTTACTGACTGATTTATTTTGTAAGAGGTAAGCACAACAACAGACAATCAAAATTAAGCTCAAGACAGTTCTGAGTTTGCTGAATATTCATACACAGCAGCACAACGATTAAAAAAGAGAGATTGTGAGAGAGCAAATAATATATACAATAAGTACAGTAACTTCTCTACAACTATTGAGCATCTGTATGTAAACCTGTTACTGTGAAATATTCAGCTTGGAATGTTGTCATGTCACGGTTAAAAAAAACTAATCAATAAGTTAGCAGCATGTTTTAGATTTACGATGATGGCACGCATATCTTAAATCTTTTGCTTCCTGAAGCAGTTCGTATTATTCCACTATGTCGTCCTTTTTGAGTGAAAGGAGAGCTTTTGCCTTAAATGTGTATTATCTTGTTGTTTGTCTGCAAATCGGTCTGGATTTATTGTTAAGACTCTCTTCTCTGCTTTCAGATTTCCATTTCTTAGGTTTTTTTTTTTTTTTTTTTTTTAAGTGACATCAAATTAGTTAAATTTCCCCACATAAGTCAACATATATCAACAAACTGCAATGTGGTTATGTGTCAAACCTACAACTTACTACTACAACTTACAACTACAATTGAAAATCAAATTCCAATAACTCTGATTCAAGTTCAGGCAAGAATTTTTCAATCTTAAGGTGAAATTACAGATCCAAATGACACAAGTGAGTGTGAGAGTGAAGATGCCAGTGATTCTACCAAACATTCAAGGCGTAAAAGGCGAAGCCCACTGATACAAGATTTGGTGATTGGTAAGTAACCAACCAAATATATGTCTTGACTGTGTGACCCAGATGGGCTCCAGTTGAGTCTATCTAAATAAATAAAGTGCATTATTTGCTTTAAAAAAAAAAAAAAAAAAAAAAAAAAAAAAAAAAAAAAAAAAAAATCAAGCTTATAATGCCTAACTGTTCAACACTGTTCACCAGATCCAGGCGTTCAGTTCATCTGTGGGTTGTCTGATGTCAGTGCCATCATTGGTGAGGCTGCTGTGTTAACATGTAAGCTCAGCAGTGAAGACTATGAAGGAGCGTGGTTCAGAGATGGCAAAAAGGTAAGCCTTAAAGGATAACTCAAAATTTTCCAATGTTGATGAACCTGAAAGAATTACTTACTTGCAATTTTTGTTGTTGTCTTGATTATTGTTTATTTTAATTTCTCTGATCCCTCTTCTATCAGCTCTCCACAGATGACAATTTCATTCTCACTAAAGATGGTGCAATCCATAAATTAGCCCTAAGAAGGTGTAAGGAGGTGCACTCTGGGAAATACCGTTTTGAGGCTGATGGTCGTAAAACAGAGGCAGTGATCAGCATAAAAGGTTTGAACAAGTTGCCATGATAACAGTAACTACATTTTTCAATGTATCAGTATAAGAGTTCAAGAAAAATATTTTATTTCCAGCCACCATAACAAAAATGTTCCAGTTTAACCAGATGACAGCTAAATACTCCAGTGTTTTCCTTTCTTAAGATCCCCCTCGACTTGACCTTGATGACCTGAATGATTTCACTAAGCCTGTGACAGTTAAAGTTGGACAGAATGCCATCTTCAAAGTGCCTTTTCTTGGCCAAGAACCCATAAAGATTCAGTGGTACAGAGAGGGACAAGAGCTCCTAGATGATGCTAATATAAAGATAGAGAAGTCTGTGAATCACAGCCGCTTGCTCCTGAGCAGATGCCAGAGGAAAGACACAGGAGAGATCAAGATCAAACTCAAGAATGAGCATGGCTTCACTGAGGCAATTTCACAGCTAATTGTACTTGGTAAGTAAAAGAACAACAAGCATGAACACAAGAAAATAATTCTCATTACTTCTTTATTATGCAAAGAGAGACATAATGTCAGCCTAGTTCAGAGGAAATAATTCAAGTCCACAACCAACTGTTGTAAGAAAATCCTGATTTTTTTATAGATGCTAAAAGTGTGATTTGTGCACGAGTGGAAGTCCTTTACTCTTGAACAAGCAAATGCAGTGTGCTCCAAATAATCCATCTTATCTCATCCACATAATATACAGTAAATTAGGCCATTCTACTGCCCATCAATTGAAAAGGCTGTCACATTTCACAAGCCCCGTCTATGCCGAGACAGATTTAGATGCTTATTATTTTCCAAATGCAACTCTCAGCTTTCAAAACCTCCCAGAATGCATGTTATGAGGTGTTTTTGGTAAAGTCTACTTGAAACAAAGTCCAAGGTTTTGACTATGTGACAAGTTAAAGATGTGGTTTAGAAATACACTTTAGAGACTCACATTAGTTAGAATTGTTTAACTTTTGCTGGAGCTGCCATTGGTGTCAACGTCACAAATGCCAAAACTTCCAATCAAAACTATATCTGCTGTGTAAATACTTAGTTTTCCCTCAAATAAGCACTTTTCAGGCTTTAAACAACCTTTTTGTGATGTTTCAGACAAACCTACTTCACCCCTGGGTCCTGCAGAGATAATAGAGAGCTCAGCTATATGTATTGAATTTAGATGGAGGCCTCCAAAGGATGATGGTGGCTCTCCAGTAATTAACTACATAATTGAACGACGGCAGGTAGGACGAAATACCTGGAAGAAAACAGGGGAGATCCCAGGTGTGTCCAGCTACCGTGATACAGATGTGNGACGAAATACCTGGAAGAAAACAGGGGAGATCCCAGGTGTGTCCAGCTACCGTGATACAGATGTGGAACATGGCCGAAAATATTGCTACCGTATCCAGGCACTGACTGAGGAGGGAGTAAGTGAAATGATGGAGACTGAGGAAATGCAAGCTGGAACATTAGGTGAGTCAGGCAGAACTAGTGAATCTGCTGTTGTGTAAAATTTAGATGTAATAAATCATCCATTGTTGAGATACAGTGTAACTTACTCATTTGGATAAAATATATATTAATCTTAGCCTTTTGAATTTATCTTTGTGTTTAACTTTTTGTTTATTATATGTATCTAAGACAAAGAAAGAAAATGAAAATGTAAAGTGAATGGATTTTTTTTTTTTTTTTTTTTGTCAGTATAATACAGTATATGCATATATGCATAACTGCATGTTTGTAAATTGTGTCACATAAAATGGCATCCCCAGCCATTTCAGTGAACCCAGGACCTTCTTGCTGCATAGATAAAAGTGCTTCTGTGTAATGTGTAGGTTATTTTAATATTTTGCACATACTGGTGGTGTGCAACAAGGTATCTAAGGAAGGCACTCAATGTACTGACAACCAGATTTTCTTATTAAATACATGTGCATGGACAATGTGCACTCTTCGATAGTAATTGTCAGCTGGATACATGCAAAAGCTGTGTTTTCCCTAAACTTTTTTCAGGCCTGGTGGTACCCCAAAAAAGTAACATTGTGCACACAATTTAGCTTATTGGCACACTGGCTTCAGTCAGATGGTCAGCAGGCAGTTATAAAGTGTTCACAAAATAACATGGACAAGAAGATATTAAGATTCATTTACTGCAACAGTGTAATTTACAGTTTCTTTCTATCAGTATATTTATCTTCACGACAGGAATTATGAGCACAATGAGCATGATTAAAGTTACATTGTTAGCATTATTATGGTTATCAGTAAGTAGTTACCTTAAGACTGGCAAAGTAATTGCAAACCAGGATAGTCAACGTTGTGGGCAATTGTGTTTCACAAGCAAGTAAAGGCATTTGAAAGTACTCACCACAGCCTCATGTTTTATGCTCAAAACTGGCGCAAAGGCTGTTGTGGCAGTGTTACCTGGACAATGCAGCAAAATGGCAAGGTTTTACATCAAAATTAATTATAGGCATCTACATAATATCATTACAGTCTTACCTTTAACCAAAATCGCATGCCCAAAGACCACAGTTTAATTTTTAAGTGGCACCATGCTCAAGTCAGTTCATGCCAGCTATTGATTTGCCTATAGTAACATGAGATCTGTTCAAGCACAAGACTATACCTTGCAGGCTAGCTAGGTTTCTAATTCGGCTTAACCATGAGGAAACTATTTAACTTTGCTCACTAGGAAGCTAACCTATGTTAAAAAATTATCAACAACAGTTTCAATCAATGCTCATGATCACACAGTAATGCTAACAATATGATGTGACTTATGCTAGAATTAACAATGACTAATACAGTGACGAGACAATTTCAAATATTAAATATCAGAAACTTACTTTCATTTTGAGTAGCCTTGTAGAAGAATTGACAATAAATGGAAGTCAGCATGTACACAGTCCACCATCACTGAGGTTACCTGCATCCCAAACTTGTATTCTCATTGACAGCAGTGGTATTGTCATGGCATGGTCTACACTCCATGCCACTACTCATATTTTAGAACAGCGTCGCATTGCTGCACACAGGGTCCGAGCGCAAGTGATCATTCATTTCCAAATTAATGTATATAATATATTTCATGTTATTTTATCAGTGATTTTGTTGATCTGACAAACAGACAGTTTGTATGTGTTTGACAGCAAGCCAGACCAGTACTATTGCAGGGAAACACTGAAAAAACATGGTCATATCAATTGCCAGAAAGGGCATAAAGACTTCTACCTGTTTACTTAAGCAAGAAAATGCCACTTAACCAAAACAGACCTTGCCGGTCAAAATTTCTGGTATACAATGCAATATACACTATATGCAGCATATTCTTATTTTTCTTGAAATTACCTGAACTCCTACAAATCTCCAGTGTTTTAACTAGTTTTAGTTCTATAAACAAAGATTCAAAGATTCAGGCCAAGTGATGGTATGGCAGCAAAGATTAAGAGAAATAAAACAAGCTTTTGTTGCTAGCTCAATATAAAGACCTAGCTGCACAACAGACAAGCTTATGCATATGCACCCTGCCACACTCAGCTAATGAGAACACACATTTTAGCAGCGTGACAGTGGCCCAGGCCTAATCACAACAGCCACCTACATAAACACAGGCAGACACAGCTCTGAAAGGCCACCACAAGCACAGGCCCAGTGATGGCATGGCAGCCGACTCAGAACTGACAAAACAACATAACACAAACCTAATGCAAATAAGAAGGACTTGCATTTACTGCTTGAAAATGAAGTCCTTACATCAATCTCCCTTTGTGAGGAAGTCTCATCTTTCCTCTTGGGCTTTGTCAGTCTCAGCAGTCAATAGTTGGCTGTGTGTATTTTTCTCTTTTAGCCAGATATGGTGCCCTCTGGTTTTGTTCCATGTCTCTGTTGGAAAACAGTAAACTTTAAACTCAAAAATATAAACTGCTTCTAGCATTGCCACATAATCTTTTTATCTACATCACTCTGAGATATTCAATCTTCAGCATGATTCCTTTGCTGCAAATCAACTAACAGAAGTGTGTGTGTGTGTGTGTGTGTGTGTGTGTGTGTGTGTTCATCTAAAACCTTTCTTTTCCGTGTAATGCAAATGGAGGAACCTGGAGCCTTCAGGAATTAAATTTAAATGCCTTTCATTCTAAATACTTAGCAATGTAGTCCATAGAATCTGGTGTATCTGTATCAGCCCAGTAAGCTTACATCAATGTTTGAAATCACATTATGAACAGGCTAACATACTGTATGTTGGTAGCTAGTCGTTAGCTTGTTGTTGCAACCTGAAACACAGCCCATAAAGTTTAATTCCTTAAAAAACAAATTTTAATGTGTTCATCTTTTACACAGACAAATATTCACATATATTAATGTAAATAAAATCTTGAACACGCCAACTTTACTTGTTCAGCTAGCCAAACATTAGCACGGGTTATTATTTAGCACCAACAAACCGAAAAAAAGAAACAAAACATAAAAATGCCCGTATACGACAAAAGATTATTGTGCCAACAAAAGAGCTACTCACACAGATAAGAATGGTGATTATTTCGGCCGGTAGCGATAGAACTTCTTCATTTTCCGTAGTCAAACTTTTTCTCCCAGTTATTCCTGTCTTTTAAAATAGGCGGTACCGTGAGCGCATGACCGGAACGCCCACTTATTTAAGGTGAAGGTTGGCAGGATAATACTGTGTTTTGTGTCTATGCAGATTGCAAAATGGTTTAAACTGGACAATTAGTCTACTAAATACCAATACCAAAAAAAAAAAAAAAAAAAAGAAATTTCAACTTCAACGAAAAAATATATCAATGATCTCCCTTGAGAGTAGTGAAACAGCTCAAAAAACTCAGCCACAAAGTTCCTGAAAATCATGGTGCCTTCAAGTCATATAGTAAATATTGTTAAAACATGAGTATATTGATACCCCCACAAAGTCGTAATTAAAAGTGAGGAAACTCTTTTTTTTAATGTGAAAAAAATAAATAAAAAATAAAAAAAGTGAGGAAACTCTTGAGCCCCTTTTTCAAGACCAGCACATGCCTACAAAGGATGCTGTAGGTGTTTATACATATATACATATATATATATATATATGTCTATATAGATATATAGATATAGATATAATTTATGCAAAATATACAGTAAATGTTATATTTTAATTTTTTTATTCTTTTTCCATTCGCTTATCAAATACAAAAGAACAGACATCACAGACATCGTGTGAATCTGTCTTACCTTTCAAGTTGTTACAATAGTTTATACAGTACTACCCTCCAAAAACGTTCAAAGCTTCAGACCCCATCTTTCACTTCAGAAAAACTTCAGCTTCCTACAATATATTATGTTAAAGATTTTCAAATATGTATTTTTATTTATGAGACACATTTGAAAGATCTTCCAGATCATTTCATGTTCTTATTTTCATACAAATCTCCATCGTCTCAGTCATCTTATGACTCCGGGTCAGTTTTCAATAAGAGGATAATTCTGGTCTATGTGCCTGTGCAGAACAGTTACAACTTTTCCCCAAATTTGAGTTGTTTTTTTTTTTTGTTTGTTTTTTGTTTCTGTATGTTACAGCTTTTCCTGGTCCCCCAGCACCTCCAAAAGTGATCAGTGCCTACAGTGACTGCATAAACCTTTCCTGGGCTCCACCAAATAAAACAGGAGGCTCACGTATCTTGGGTTACATTTTGGAGAAACGCAAGAAGGGGAGTAATCTTTGGACTGTTGTCATTGCCAGTGAGGAACTAATAAAAGGTCTGGGTTTTATTGCAGAGTAATTCAGACTGATGCAGTTGTAAAACATTATAGCAATATTTTATTGCGTGACTTTTTTTTTTCATTAAATCCAGACAAGAAATATGCAGTGAAAGATGTTGTGGAAGGTATGGAATATGAATTCAAAATTGCTGCTGTAAACCTCTCAGGAGTCGGTGAATTTAGCAACTCTTCAGAGTTTGTTGCTGCACAAGATCCTAAGAGTAAGTGATGCAGCAATTTTCTATACACTACAGTAAACCATAAATTTATTATTGAGGGGAAAAATACAGTAGATAAGAATGATAAGATAAGATTTTATATATGAATCATAAAAAAAATTCACATGAAATATTAAAAAGCTGCAGAACTGTCCATTATTAAATGATATGTACTTTAATTCATTTTAAAATTCTGCTTTATATATGGTATACTATTTCATGATATATGCTTATCATCTCCTCTAGAGCCTCCTGGTAAAGTCACAGGCCTGAAGGTAACAGAAACTTCTTATAACCACTTGGTCCTGGTCTGGACCAAGCCTGAGGAGAAACCAGAGATACAAGCTGAAGCAAAAGGATATTTTGTCGAGATTCGACAGGCTGAGTGCATTGATTGGTCCCGATGTAACATCATCCCCATCATCATGACTTCCTTCACCGTGAAAGGCCTTAAGTCCATGGACATATACTGGGTGAGGGTAATTGCAACAAATGATGGAGGAGACAGTGATCCCCAGGAACTGGCAAACTATGTCCTTGCAATGCCAGCACCTGGTATGTCACTTTCTTACATGAAATTCAATGAACGATAAATAGTGATTTACTTGCACCTTTGTGTTTTAAGATGGGGATTGGATTTTAAGGTCACAGAAATATTTAAAAGTTACTAAAGCACTGACCTTTGCATTTCTTACTTTGAAAATAGTAACTTTGGGGCTGGAATTTTGATAATAATGGTATTTATTCACCTCAACCACACAACTAAACTATAATGTTAAATATTGTTTGACACTCTGTTTTCATAATTTTAACTTTTTTCTGTTTCAGTAAGACCAAGGTTCACACACCACAAGATGAAGAATTTCATGGTGGTGAGGGCAGGAAACACTGTCAGGATCACCGTAAACTTTGAGGTGAGATTTTATCAGGCACTCATTTTACTTTCATCATAATTGTTGTAAACTTAGTAAGGAAACTAATCTTCCACATGCCCAACTACACATGAGGGGAATTTGAGAGTTTCTGTTGTTCTTAATCTTGTGAATTTTGTGTACAATAATAATATAAGTTATCATTTTTGCTTCCCCAATCCAAATTCAGTGTGTAAGGAAACCAGAACATCATTCCTGGATATTGTAGGGATTTAGTGTTTTTATTCAAGCACATATTTTCGTGAAGCAATGTAAATACAGTGTGCAAGACAGCCTACAACAAATCCATGGAATATATTTAAGCCTTAGATATTGAAGCTACTCTCTAACAATCTCTCTATTCTCTAACAATGTTGTTAACAGGCCTCCCCAATGCCAGAGATTATGTGGCTGAAAGACAATGTACCAGTGACAAGGAGAGTTACAGTCAGTAACTCTGATGGCTCATCGCAGCTGCTGATCCCCTCCTCTGAGCGCTCAGATTCTGGCACCTACTCCATTTTGGTGAAAAATCTGGTGGGACAGGAGACATGCTGCACAGAGGTCAGGGTCACAGGTAGAGTAAAACTAAAACTAAGGTATGATTTTTATTAAGCTTAAATTCCAAAGATATCTGTTAAAGTATATGGGTGTAGCATATGTGCAAGTGATTGTGGTTATAGATGACCCAAAGCCTCCTGGACCAGTAGAGCTGGAGGAAAATGTGCCTGGCACTGTGACAGTAATGTGGGATCCTTCTCCTGATGAGAAGCGTGATGACAGACTCCACTATACAGTATCCAAAATGGACTCAACCAAACACACATGGACCACAGTGGCTGACAGACTCTTCAATAACAAGTTCACTGTCTGCAATATCATGCATGGCAGGGAGTATCACTTTCGAGTCTATGCCAAAAATGATATGGGCATATCATTACCATCTGAGTCACCAACTTGGGGAATGGAGAAAAAAAAAGGTGTGTTTTTGTGCTGCACACATCTTGTTTTTCTGTAGTATAGTCTCACACAACCTCAAAGGGTGAATGGTCACTTTTTCTGAAAAACAATCTTATTACTTGCCTTGTAGAAAAAATTGTGGTGAGCTTGCCAACCAGAAAGGAGTGTGATTTGCAGTGTGCTCCAACATTCATTGTACCCTTGAAGCTTCACAGTGCACCAAAAGGCTATGAATGCTATATGAGCTGTGCAGTGAAAGGAAATCCCAACCCCCGTGTCACATGGTATCGAAACAATATCAGTATAAACACCAATGCCAACTATTACATCTCCAATACATGTGGAGTTTGCTCCATGTTAATTCTCCGTGTGGGCCCCAAAGACATGGGAGAGTATACCATCAGTGCAGAGAATGCCCTGGGAAGGTCGGAATGTTCCACTATTCTAAGTGTCAAAGGTAACAGAGAAACTTTCATTCAAAGCTGGGGAACAGCTTTCAGGTAAATAAATAGTTCTAAGTGCTAAATCTCTTTTCTCTCCTTCTCATACAGATTGAAGAAACTGAGGATGGCACAATACGATCAACATTTATTTTAAAGATGAAATATCTAACAGATGATGTTTGCACTTAAATTTCCAAAATCAGGTGGTTGCTCTGCTTAGCCGTATACTTGTTGCACTGAAAGAGATGAGATAAAATATTTATTGAACAGATACTGAAATGAAAATGCATTTATTTCAGTGAAAACATAACAAAGAAAATAATATTGCATGTTTGATGTATTTCATGGTGGAGTTTTAAGGCCAAAAATGATTAAAATCAGAAGATTAGCACAGAAAGTGGACACGGTTGTAGTTTAAACATAATGCAGTTAATTGTTGATAAAAACAGTTTAGGAGGCCATTGGTTTAGCAGGTATTGTGTGGCTGTTATATTGTTTTAATTCATACAGCAACGCACATTTATCTTTCTCCCAAATAGTAAAGCCCAAAATAAGAGAGGAGTATAATAAACCATGTAGTATGCAAAATATTTTTATAGGGATAATATACAAGTTTAAGATAAAAAAAAAAACATTTAAATATATGCAAATCTCAAATGTTATGCCACATAAATGCTGCAATAACAGGAAAATGTAAAGCAGATTAAAATATGAATAAAGAAACTTCTAAGCAACATTACAAAGATTCATATTGTTTTCTTTTAGTGTCAAATGTCCTTCCATATTTAGTGCATGTGTTTTAAATGGAACATACTAGTGGTTTTTTTTCTTTTGCACAATTTACGAAATTTAATTATGCTAATTTTAACTATGAAGATCAACCTGCAAAATCATGAAACTTGCGTCAAATGATAATTGAACACCATCTCTGCGTTTATTTTGCAGTATTTATAGGTACAGTTTGATTTGAATTCTGCATTATAACTGATGTGACCATAATAAAAGCTTGATGTGGTGTTAAAGGACCATACTGGCAAAGCATACTACTGGAACAGCGAATTAATTTTTTTTTTCTACCTTCCAGACCGCCATTGGTTTCAGTTCATTCTGGTACATTATTAAAATCAAGTTGATGATACTTGAAATGTTCTTGCGATAGATGATCCATCATCGTGAACAAAATGTATATTCAGGTTCTTTTTTAAAGTTTAGTAATTTTAGCTTTAAGCGCAATAAAAAGCACGGAGTGAATGTTTGTCTCCACCAGGAGATCTCCTGGTGGAGACAAACATTTAAACATTCAGCAACATTTACAAACATATAGTCCCAACTGAAGACCTGCGTTTATCGAAAAATTTAAACGACTGTGACTTCATAAGGATGCATAATAACAGGCGAAACATCGATTTTTAAAGTGGGTGTATCACGTGAATATTTGATTTTGAAAGATTAAGAGATTTTGCAAAATATCAGGAAAGCTGAAATACGGTTTTATCCTTGGGGAAATGATTGTCAGTACTTAACGTGTGAAAATTTAATGTATTAGGCTCAAACATGCAAAATGGCCGGTATGATCCTTTAAACATGACTGACCTAAATCAAACATCCTCTGCAACTTAGTTTTCATACAAATGAATGGAAGACATACGTTGCTTGAAAGGTGGGAAAACCATTCAGCAATCTAAAAGATCACAGAATACCATATTTTGTTTTTTCTCCCATAGTCGTTCTGGGTTTTTCTTTATGAAATCAAACTCCTTTGTCAGGCCATTAAGTACCGTACAGTGGCTAAATATTTTATTAGAGTCTTGTCATGTCTCGTCAGGCCCCTGCTCTGGCCTCTGCTGAGGTAAAAAATAGCACTGTGTATTCAGGACTGGTCGTGTAGTCTTTCCACTAGTTGATAGCCCAGCAGCAGCGCACATGGTGGCAGGGGCTCGGCCCTCCCTCCCCACAGCGGACCAGCCCCTCACTCCCGCGATTCTTCCTGAATAGACGAACACGCTCCGTTCGGTCCACGCCTCCCTTTCTCCTCTTCAGCTCACGCTCTTCAACAAGAAGACGCTGCAGCGTTTCGGTCCTTTATTGTGCGGTGATTGAATCCGGATCATCCTGCTGCACCCCTTCAGGGAGCCTTCTGAAGTAAATCGTAGCTCACACCTCGGCTCAAGCTTTCTGAAACCACCGGCTCCTCTCACCATCACCTCTGGCTGCTGGAACATTGTGTCCTCTGTGAAAAAAATGACAGCAAAGCATCGGAAAGGGAAAAACAACCACAAACATGAAGATAACTTCTTCAAAAATGAAGTGCTGGAGTCAGAAGTTCGCGCAGGAGGGAATAATTACAGTCTCCTCTTAGTTTTATTTCTGATCATTGTAATTGTCGGTGTCTCTGGCACATGGTTCTGTTTCCAGCAGCACCAAACTTTAACCTACTTATCAGACAATCTCCTGGGCATGCAGATGAAGATAGTGAAACTACAGTCCTCCCATGAAGAATTTCGACAGTCTAATCACAAGGTAAGGACACAAAAATAAATAAATTAATTAATAGCCTAAAGCCTATGAGAAAATGATTGGTCTCCTGAACTCACCTGCAGAAAGCACCTCCTCTGATGGCCTATATACTATTATGAATATACAATAAATCTTAATTTACCCCATAATCACTATGTCCCAACACTTTCATGAAACAAGAAATGGCCTCTCTACATGCCAAAAGCATATGCTGCCAGTAGAAAGGAAAGTTAAGACCTGCAGGCCTCTCTCAAATTTCAAAATGCCAAGACCTTCACTGGAGTGAGTACAAAATGCAGCCATTTCTAACACAGAAAGAACAGCTGCTCACTTTTGTAGGCCAAATGAGGATGATTAATGGCCTCCAATTGCTGTGACAGATTTTACCTGAAAGCTAGTCATATTAAATCCAATCAGTATTCAAGTTTTGTACAGAAAATGCCTGTATTACACCAGTCTATTGCCAGAGGATGCTGCCAGAATAATAATAAACAAGACAGTGGTGTGCCAATGGGCTAAATATAGTCTGTGATTTTGATACTGAACACCAGCTGAGAGGCTGTTTGTAGGGAATAAAAGTTGATGCTTATCTATTTCATAATTTTTATAATGCTGCTCTAAATATGTTTATCAGTTTCTTATCTTATTCTTAGTGATAGTTGCTTATCTTATTCTTTGTGATGTCTGGCCTATTTTTAAACAAATATTTTTATAGTTATTGTGCAATCTTCTTTATTCACAGAATGTTCTTATCTGACTTGTTTCAACCCTCCATCCATCACTGAGAAAATAACAATATCCCATAGTGTATGTCAGCGTGGGCACGGCCTGTTTATGTCACAGTAAACATAAAGAGCATGGTAGCTTTACATTATCGTTAAGACCTCTGTGACTCTTGTATTCCAACTTTTCTGACAGTGCTCAACAACAAACCCACCCTCTCCCTTTCTGCTCTCCCTCATCTTCCAGATAAGGATCATGCTCATCAATGTGGCAAAATTCTTTTTAAATAAAGAAAGGATGGAGGGAAGCTAGTTTAGTTGTAGCTAAAATAAAACAAATGTACACTCTGAGGCCAGACAAATAGAAACACCCATTCACTGTAAACATTGTAAAATTAGTAAATAGTAAGATGCTTGTTGAATTTAGTGGCTGCTGATAATTTACCAGCAGACAATTAGATTATGTCACAAAGTAGCCACTGCAGCTACAAAGCTGTAACTGCACAATACTGACTCCACTGAGCCAGTAGAGTCAATGGCTCTGGATCAACATCTTGTATTATGGGCAAAAACACTATAAAGCTACCATGTTGGTTCCTTACAAACATTTAATCCAATACAAGTATTTAGTTTGTTTCATTTCACCCCTTCTAAGGATTTGTTTAAATTTACATTGAATTTTAAAATTCTCTGTAGTTTGTTGGGAATTAAGGACTAAACTGAGTTGCAAATGTGTGATTAGAGCTGTTCAGTTGTGTGGTGAGATTCAGATTTTGGGGTGTCTAGATACATGTATCTACCATATCTAGACACTGTATCACTGTATCTAGACAGTGGTTAGCACTGTCTAGATACAGTGCTAACCACTAAGCCGCATGGCAGTTTAGTAGTTAACACTGTTGCCTCACAGCAAGAAGGTCCTGGGTTCGAATTAGACTAGGTCCCTTCTGTGTGGAGTCTGCATGTTCTTCCATGTTTTCTCTGGGTGCTACAGTTTCCTCCCACCTCCAAAGCCATGCAGGTTAGGTGAATTGGAAACTCTAAAATTGGCCATAGATGTGAATGAGTTTGTCTCCTGTGATAGGCTGTCCAGGGTGTACCCTGCCTCTTGCCCAGTGACTGCTAGAATAGGCTCCAGCCCCCTGTGACTTTGATAAGCAGGGTAAGCAGGTATGGATGATGGATGGTAGATACAGAGCTTGATCTGATTTTTTTCCCCTCAAGCTTTTGATTATTGATAGGTGCCAGCATAGAAAGAGTAGTGTTCTGTCAGTTTATTAGTAGAAATTTAACATGATTGTATCCCTGGGTGTTAATTAAGGAAACTTCATCTGCACAATTTTAATTGATTTGGTGCACAATTATCATTAAGAGATTATGAAAAAAAATCAATGTATGCACCAGTTAAGTCAAAATATTAGTGAGTAAAAATGTTCAGTTTCACTCATCGTCATTACTCTGTCTCATTACAGCAGCACCTTTCAGAGAATCTGGAGATTCGCCTAAATGCCCTGGAGGAGTCATACGCATTGGCCCAGAAACAGGTGGGCATGGCTTTGGCCACAGCTGAACAGCTTAAGACATCTGACCTCCCTGCTCAGGTGCTGTCGCTCCACACTGAGATGAAAACCCGCCTGGCTGAGATGCAGCAAGACACAGTGTCTCTGGAGCACCTGAGCCATTTGCAGAGCATGTTGAAGGAGAAAAGTAAGGAGTTTGAAGGTGTCAAGCTTCAGGTGGAAGGCCTGGCTGCACTGAGCACAGAACTGTCCCAGAAGGTTGACGTCTTGACAGGAAGCCTAGGTGAAGCAGAATTAAAGCTGGAGGAGAAAGCTGACCAGGTTTCAATGCTAAGCACCACTCTGGATGGACAGGCCTATGAGGTGCTCAGGCTGAAAGAGCAGCTTGCCACCTATCAGGTTCAGCTGGAGGCCAGCACACTGAAGCTAGCTGCTGTCAGGTAGGTTTTAATAAGTATGGAAACGGGTGCAGTTTTTTGTGGAGAAAATATCTTACCTCCTCTGACCAATAACTTTTTGTTGACCTTATTAAAGCTTTCATGTCTGCAACTCTGTACTACCCTATGCTGATGTTGTCAGGCCTCACTTATGGTGTGAGATTGTCCTGATCTGTATAAACATTCCCATAGTAGTAGTGATTTCTGCTGCTGAATGGTTTGTTTTGTATCAGTCATGTAAAAATGGCACTCTGAAGCAGTGTGTGTGTGTGAGAAACATCATAGAAATGTGGTTCACAGGCTATTGTTGCTAAAATGTCAAACTTATAAATCAAAGATATGAAGCCCTTAGTGGCTTTTGTCAAAAATTTACAGTAAAGATTCAGGCTATATAGTGCTCCATAAACAATTGTGTATCATATGATGTTACAATACTGCCATATACTTTCACATGACAGTACCTTGAATCTCTCACTGTGTGCCTATCTTTCAGAGAGCTACTTCAAATTGAACCATCCCCACAGGTGCAGCAGCTCAGCACTGTAAGTCACAATCTGCAGGATTAAAACACAGCCACTCAGTCTGCAGACTGAAATCAGGGCACAGCTCATACAGCAGATTTGTTCAATTCAGGCCACAGATTATTAGGTAAATTATTATTAGGTATAATAGATATTATTAGTAGCAGGTATAATACACTATTAAGTATAGTACACTATGTGAATATAGAATAAAGCTTAGAATAGAAGCAATTGTATGAGATAGGACTATATACAATATAGTCATGACTTTCCTTAATCCACAAATTACAGCATTAAGGAGCACACATCTCTTTACTATTTCTGTTCGCTGTGTGCCCATAGGGAATGATGATGAAATTTCTAACTCATTAATTTGAAAGGGCTAATTGCCTGCCAATGACTCTCGGATGTATTTTTATATCTACATTTACATGTATAATTCCATTCCTTGTCATTATGTCACTATAATTACCAAGAAGCCAGAATGTTGAAATTGCAGACCGAGATGATTTGCTATCTAGAATACCGGCTATTATGATTTCATTTTTATTGCTTTCCTCATCTTAGCTGGCAGATGAAGCCCAGCCTGCTACTCAGTCTGTGGAGGAGATAGAAGAAGAAGAAACTCCTGCAGCTGAAGAAGAGGTAGATCCTACTGCTGTAGAAAAAGAAGCATCTCTAGAAGGAGAGCAATTAGAGCCAGAGGAGGCATCCCCACATGATGAAGCTCCCGTTGAGCTCCCGTTGAGCTCCCATTTCTTCTCTGTGGCAGAAGAAATTGCTCTTGCAGAGGAGGTAGAGGTGGCAAAGCCAGAGCAAGATGATTTGAGGAAGGAAGTGGACACAATAAAAATAGAGGAGGAGAGCCATGAGGGGATACCTGAAGGAGATATAATAGAGGAGGCACTACAGGTAGAAGAGGAGACTTCCAAAGCAGAAGTGGATGCATCGGAAGGAGAGGAGGTTGAGAAAGAAGAGAATCAAACAGCAGAAGAGGAGGTAGGAGATAAAGAGGAGGCACTAGTCAATGAAGAGAACTCCACAGCAGAAGAGGAGGAAGAGAAGGCACCAGAGGACAACAAATCAGAGGAGGCCTCTGAAGGAGAGAAAGGACTGGAGGAGTCACTGCTTGAGGAAGCAGTATCAGAAGGAAAGGTGGAATTGCAGGTTGTAGCAGCTGAAGAGGAGAGCCATATTGAAGTGGAGGCAGAGGCATCAGAGTGGGAGGAGGAGGAGCTGAAGAAGCAGGTTGTGGAGGAAGAAGAGATGAGCCATTAGAAGATGAGATTTGACTGGAGGAAGAATGTAAGTGAGAAATGCATCAAGAAAACTGCTAATGTTTAGTTTTCCATAAATGATTTATTCATTGCATTGAATGAACTATTAAATATTTATTGCCTGATATGCCGAGTGTCATGTTCTTCCTAATATTTTCTCTTGTTATATCTTACAGTGTCACCAGAAAAGACATTGGAACTACCATACTCATTGAGGATGTGGGAGACTTTCTCAGTCTACTGTTACAGTCTATAATTTGACAAACAGGAAGGCATTGTTTGTTGATATTTAAGTGCCGTATGAATATTGGTCACAATGCTGAAGTCAGAGCTGAAACCTGTACCTCAAAGGGTTTACCTGCCCATAACAACTTCAAAAGCCTTAATATATTCAAATGGACTGACGGTCTTTCTACTGAGTATTTTCCACACTTCAAAAAAATGCACTTTTTTTTTTTTTTTTTTTNTTTTTTTTTTTTTTTTTGTCTGCAATGTGAAATTTTTAGTTTGGGTTTTTACTAAACTGTATACAAGAAACCAATATTTAAGTTGTTAACTAATACACTTGAAGCCATAAGTAATGCCTCTCATGGTTCTTAAAATGTTTTTGTTTTATCATTGACTGAAATGGCACCTAGTTGTTACGTACCAGTTTATACAGGAAAGAAACAACCCACTAAAGGACTAATAAAGAAAGAAAATAACCTGGAATTTAAAAATAGAACAATTCCTGGACTTTTTTTTTTTTTAGAATGTACTGTAGTTGATTGTTTGTTTTTTAACTTTTGAAATATGATTGTATTTGCATTTCAGTACATATTGAATTACAATGGGGGGTTTTTTTCTCTTTGTGTAATTTGGCTCACTTTATTATTGGCACTTTTTAAATGCATAACAACTCCAGCCAGGCAGAATACAACACACCTGTACATCTGTATTTAAGATCCAGTGTGGTCCAAAATCTGGTGTCCACTACCAAAGACTGGTTTCATCATTTGGCAAAAATATTTTCTTTTACTGCTTTGATACTTACACATTTCACATTTTGTTTGCGTATTATTTGGCAAAGTGTCATTAGTATATTAACACAAATGCAGTTTAATACCATGAATGTTCCTTCTTGGCCTTTTAACAACCAAGATAACATTGTTGTTAATAGTATATTAACTTTGAAAAGACTTACTGAAGCAATTGTTTCCCTGAGTGCTAAAAGACCATCCCAGTACTAAATTGCAGCCTAATTGAAGGTTTAGAGTAGCACTACTATACTCACTGAGCAGATTTGGACAAACCAATTCATTGTTTATGACAACAAGACTATGAAACCCGACCAAACAATTCTGAACAACAACATGAAACAATTTTTGGTGGTAGGATCAGACTTTTGGACACATTGTATTTCTACCAGGACCCAACATTCACTCTTACAAAATGCACTGTCACCGCCAAGGCTTTGGCAGCTCATTATGACTCATCTCAGTATCTGTTTTTAAAATAAACCCTGGTCATTTTTATATACTCAGTTCTCTGTTCTGACAGTTTTTCTATTGTTTTATTGTAATGCAGCACTGCATTTAATTAGGCCATTTTGAAATCAGGATATATTGCATTCATGATGCATACAGCCAGGTGCAAGTTTCTTTGTACATATTTCTACCTCTTGTTATGTTGTGGAAAATATTTAATAAGTTATTAAATCTCCATGAAATTACACCTCAGCAAACTCATACTCCTGGGGATCCTGATTAACATATCATTAAAATATTCCCCATATTATGACATTTTTACTGTTTGTCAATTAAATGATTTCTCATTTGAAGATAATTAAAGTTACACAAAAAAAAAAAAAAAAAAAATTGTAAAGCACCATTGTCATGGTGTGATATACTAAATGACTGTAAAGTGCTGTCTGAGATAAGACCAACAAGCAAGCTCAGCAGACATGCAGTTAAGAGTAAAAGCAGTCTTTACATGCTCAAATGCAAGTTTAAATTGATAACAGAGAGGTAGCAAAATCCATGAGGCAAGAAAATAGGAAAGGCAAGCTTACGGTCTTTGACAGGATAGCAGGTAGAACAGGCAAATTAATCCAAGTGGCTGAAGGCAGAAAACACAAAACTTCGTTTTACAGGCCTGCAGGCAAAAATAGCACAAAGGCTGGACCACTAGTGCAACACACTACTAAGACAAAATGACTGAAACAAAGGGAAAACTGTCTGGTTATACACAAGGCTGATGAGGTAATAAGTAGCAGAAGTGTATGTGTGTGTGTGTGTGTGTGTATGTGTGTGTGTGTGTGTTTGTGTCAGATGTCAGGCTAAAGTGGGAAACTCAAGGAAGACAGCTGGTGGACAGGTAAGGAATTACAATTTCTGAAATGACAGACAAGGCAACCTGGTTGGAGTAGAATTAGATAAAGATTGTGGGTGAACAAGAGAGAGTTTGATATCAGTTTAGTAGTGTGATGTGGTTTTGTGTGTGGCCTGATATGTGCATTCTCATAATCACAACATATGCATGTATTCTATGAATGAATGAATGTATACACTTGTTTGTATATAAAACACTGATCTTCTAGAACTGGGAGCTGCCCTCTGAGCAAATATATACAGTGAGGTATAGATTAATAATTTATAATTTAGTCAGGACGACAAGATTGCAGCACATTCACATGGGATTTCTTCATGTAACTTATCTGGTCAAAATGCCCTTAGCTCTTCTGAGCTATTAGTGGTAATGTGTTTGCTGCATCAGGCCTTGGTAGACAGAATATCTAAATTAGCTGTGTGTGCATGATCCAGGAAGTCTCTCTCTCTCTCTCTCTCTCTGCAATCTACCCTGTTACAGAGTCACTTCATCCAGCCTCTCCCTCTCATCACTGCTGCAGTGTCTTGGTACCTCCATCTCTGACCTTCCACAGGGACCATGCAAGCATTTCTTCCCAGGTAAGTATCAGTCATGCTGACTCATATGATTCTATTCCTGGATGTTATTTTAAATATTTTATTTTCAGTTTTTGGACAAACTCCAGGATCTTAATGTTTGTCTTTAGGCACAACAACTGTGATGTTGTAGGCCGCTTTCAGTTTTGAATTGATGTAATTTGAGCTTGAAATTATTTTCTTATTTAAGTTGAAATTCTAGATGCTCAATTGTGGTTTGATGGATCTGGTTATATAAATCTACCAAGAGGATGAGTTTGCAGTTTTATTAATTATTTTAGAGTAACAGTGTCGTTATGAATGCATCAAACTGTATGTACTCATAGGCTACATGTTATTTAATTTAAAAATTTCTACAGATACCACATAGCATGGTACTGAGCAGTTCTCTGACTTTCTGTCGGGATCCATGGCGACTCCATAACTGAGGGATCAATACGCTGTAAAAGTGAGGATGAGGAGGGAGGGAAGCTCTGGGTTAAACATGAACTGCCTCACTGATGCTTACTCAGCCTTTCTGTATGTGTGAAGCCAGAGGCATGCCAAAGGCATTTTCACATAATCTTGATTCTCTTATTTAATTTCTTAATTTTTCTATAGAGACAGGATATCAGGGTTAATTATAATACAGGGATGGATTATTTAAAAGAGTATATTAATGAGAAACAGAAAGAGAAGAGCAGTTTTGCTCAAAATTTTCTAATTGTTTTATTATTTGGAATTACTGGTGCAGCATGAGATGACAAACAACAAACAATCTAAATAGTCTATTTATGGCATATTATACATATATACAGTTCATATAATTTATTGTAAATTATATGAACTGTATATATGTATAATATGCATGTTTGTATCAGTACTTGTAAAGTTGTTTTCAGTCAAACCAATTTCACACAGTTCTCCATAATTAAACAAAAAAAAATTAAACTTTTAATTTTAAAATGTCTAAAATTAAAATATAACTTCCACATTTTTAACACATTTTGACCAAAACAAAATTATAATCTCCATCATTCCAGTGGTGTATTTTCTGTTGTCAAAAAAATCGATAGCCATTGTCTTGATAAATTAGTGTAATAACGGGAACGTAGAAACTAAGAACTGCTTACTGTGTTTGTAACATTTTGGAAAAAATTGCTTAAAAGTTTTTTTTTGTTTTTTGTTTTTTTTTTTTTGAAAAATGTGTAATTATAAAAACTTTATGAATTTTTAGTTACATTAAGCAATAATAGATGTATGTTTTCTCTGCTATTATAATTTATTTGCCCAGATACAAAAATGTTCACCATCTTCTATGCTTGTAATTTGTTTTATGGATGTCTTTGCACATTTCTGTGACTGTGTCCCATTGTGGTCTCATGATGTGCAGTTTTTATGTCTTATATTATATGATGCTGCATAAGCATCATATGTGTGTATGTGTGTGTGTGTGTGTGTGTGTGTGTGTGTGTGTGTGCATGTATATGTATATATATGTGTGTATATATATAATATATATATACATATATGCTTTTTAAAAATGTTTTATCTGCTTCAGGTCGTATCTGAGCCCAGTCAGGGATGAGGAAGCAGAGTCTCAAAGGAAGGCCAAGTCTCGTCATGCCAGGCAGACGCGTAGGTCGACACAGGTAAGGAACAAATGGCTTTATATTAAGTTTAAGTTTTAGTGGCTTCTGTTAGGCTGTCGATAGCAATTAGCCATATGTAAATATCTCATGCAGGGTGTGACACTGACAGACCTGAAAGAAGCCCAGAAGACCTACAGCATGTCTCCTCAAGGAAGACAGATGGAGGATGGAGACAGTTTGGAAGACAGGTCCTGTCTAAGGAAAGGCTTGATGGAAGACAGAGGAGTCCAGATCAGCCTGACAGAGTCCATGGAACCAAAGGAGATTACCCACAAATGGAGTAAAATAGATGAGGTTAGAGGACATCCATTTAGGAAGCCATGTCAGGCTGCAAAGAATAGTTCATCTATTATTACTTTGGAGAGAGTTTGTGAATCATATTTTTTTCCCCCTAAATTATCCTGTTATCCATGTACAGCAGGGGAACACAGAACCCAGGTTAGAAACCCATCCTGAGTCTCCAGCAGCCAGCCTTTCTTATTCATCTTCAAGTGGATCATGTGTCCCGCCTGGCTCCTCCAACACAAGCAACAGCTGCTACAGAGGTCAGAAGAATTATTAGAGATGTGCATTAGAAGTACATTAGAGAAGGACATTAGAGATATGTATTTTATATGTACAGGTGGCGAGAGATGGTGGACAGATGAAAATCAGAACCCTGTTGAAGAAGCAGCACACCTGAACTTTTCCACAAACCAGCAACAGAGACAAAACAGCTGTGATGCAGAAGCTTCATATGACAACATTGCTGAGGTATGAGGAACAACTTTTTTTTTTTCTTTTTTTTTTTTTTTTNTTTTTTTTTTTTTTTTAATTTAGAGACAGGGAAACAAACAAAAAATGTTTTACATGTAGTATTTTATAAGGTGTAAAAGATTTCCCCTGTTGCTTTCTTCTGATACCACTAGATGGAGCCGAAAGATTTTCAAATTTATGATTTTGTGATGTTTGACCAAAGGAGAATTGAATAGTTACAGTTCACTTGACACTGCCACCTATTATGGTCATATTCCTTTGAATATCTAAATTTTATTTTAAGGTTAAAATATGTTCATGAAATTGTTTTGATTGTCATCTGCAAAGAAAGTAAAAGCTGTTTTGTTTAGATTTTAAATATTTCACATCTAGTAATCTTAAACCATATGTATTTCACTGTTCTTCTTTAATATTTATTTATTTATATAATAGTTTCATACTCACATCCCATCAGTATCATTGTTTCTCACCCAAGGCTATGGAAGCTTCAAAGGGAGAAAAGCTCTGATGCAATATTTTGAGATGTACTGCAATCATTTACTGTAGATGTGAAGCATATGTTCAGAAGGCCTTTTAACTGCAAGTGCTGGTTGTTGTCAGAGGAAGACAGTCCATGAGGACCAAACCGCCCTCCCTCTTAGTCGCCTTGCTTCTTCACATCACATAGCTGAAGTGTCTCAACATTCCATACCATATTGGGCAAAACTGAGATGCTCTCTGCTTAGTTTTATCCTTGGATTCAAAGGGAGGCTTGACTTTTTCTCTTAACTGATACTGTGCTCCTCCACCTGTGTGCTGCATAAGAAAAAACCTGACCCTCAATACAGATTCCTTCTATAAGAAAACGTCCATGAGCCCTATGGTGCATTCACTTCATCAAAGATATTGCTGGATTCTCTTCTATTAACTGAAAGAACAAAAGGATGTACATAAATAGACACTACAGTGGTTGATGCAGGTCTGTATCAAAGCACAGTGCTATAGAGCGATACAGTATAAACAGATGCTGCAGGCAACATGAACACAAAGTGAGTTCCCTTTGAGATGACTCTAGGTCATTGGTTCAGCTGTCCCCATGGTGGAATCTGAAGCAAGATCTGTTAGTAACATGAGAATCTCTTAGCATTACCGAGGACTAAATCTGTCTGTGATAATCATACCGAGCAGCATGGATTTATCAGAAGCATGAGGCCGCCCATCACCGGCACTGACCTCTGCATGACTCCATGATGATCTGAACAGATTTTCCACATTGCTTTTTAAGAACAGAGAAAGACAGGTGTGCAGCAAGTCAGCTAAAAGCTTTTGCTAATTTTAAAACTTAGGCTGATGATGATGGAAATGATGAATAAAATTAATGAGCAAGGCAGACTGTGCAGCCTGTATTATTACTTTCCTCTGGATAAAGAATGAAGAGATGATGTAATTAGATCCTGATGGAAGTGCTTCCTGCTCCCTCTTCCTTATTTACTGAAACACTTAAGGCAGCTCTGGAAACCAGTACTGTGGCTCACTACCAGTACTCATGAAATACATGAGAATAGCTATCATACAGGAAGCATAAATGAGGGAAATGATTTGCACAACCAAAGACTAAGGATCAATTTTGCTCCACACTTTGTAAAAGTTTCCAAAAGCTTAGATCCTAGCAAAGACAAATGACATTGTCCTTTGCATATCCACATTCTAATGGCCTTTAAGTTGCTACAAATATACACAAAAGATGGCTATCTACAGCTTGTTTTTTTTCTTTTTTTTTCCGGCTCTGTTTTCCTCACTCTTCTCTGCCTATCCTTCTATCCATCCTCTTATCTCAGAATAGATGAGAGAGTTTAGGAACAGCTAGGAGCTGCAAACCTCACTATAAAAGGAAGACAGCAGTGAGCTGGCCTGTGCAGACTATTGGAAGAAAATAAAGGAGCAGGGTTTATAATATCCTAATTTTTAGGAATGAAATGGAGAAACAAATTGATATTTTCACATCTGTACTGTAAAGAGTGCAAAGCTTAAGCCAGTGAAATTAACACTGCTATGGGACAAAATAACCATAATTAGCTGGTAAAATATCAAAGGGCTAAACTGTGAGGTTTAGATGAAGCACATGTTGTGAAGGGCACATGCTACAAGTGCCTGCTGTGTTAGCACCATGTAAAACTCACACAAAACACTATACACTGGACAGAATTAGTTGACAGGTTGTTGTTGTTGGTAACACAGCTGACTGTTCAGGACCGGAGCTTCAGACCCCTGACACTCCTTCCCTTATCCCCTATTCACATCAGCGGACAATTTTAGCCTCAGTGCGGAGTCTGTCCATAGCAGAGACTCTGGCAAGCTGCCATAGAAAGCTGCCAAAGTTGAAGAGCAGGGAGATGAGGGGGGACAGGGGGTGGAGGGACTGGGAGGGTGACCAAGCAGTGAAAGGAGAANAGAGAGAGAGAGAGAGAGAGAGAGAGGGAGACAGAGAGGGAGATGGAGAGAGTGTGTATATCTTGGGGAATCACAGAAAGAGGCAAAGTAAGGAACAAACTTTTCTCCTTTGACTGCTTTTCTGGACTTTAACACTTTTTCACGTTTCATCAAAGACCCGATTGTAGCCAGAGTGGAGATAAGAGCTAATAACTTGTTTGTTCTCTGAGTAAGAGAGCTATTTTTTTCCTGTTTGCATGGACCAGAAAGATTGTTTTCTTTTGTTGTTCTTTTTATTTTTATCTGATTATTGCTTCACTAGTTGAACTTTGAAGAAGGCATTACTGGAGATCAGCAATCCTTCAGCTCTTTCCGTCTTATGGGACTGTGAGCTGGACTCTCTCGCTCCTTCACTCACACACACACACACACACACACACACACACACACACACACACACAGCTGTTTGAGGATTCCCCAGGATCACAGTCATGGGCATTTGCGTTGCTGCTGCTTGAGGGAAATCTGAATCATTGCAGCTGTTAACTGGTCGCTCCAGTGAATGTGACAGTAGAAGTTCACCTGACAGTCCAGGGTAGAGAAAGGAGATGTCATCCTACTACCCACGCACCAAGGACCTGACTCGCACCAGGAAGTCACTGACAGATTCACCGCCATCCTCTCCATCACCTACAGACAAAAACTTCAGAGTAAGGCCAGAAACTTCTTTCTGTATGCAATTCCTGAAGTGCACTGATATAATTTTAAACTACTGCTTTAACAAATTTTCTCATGGGATGTTGATAATTGTTCATCTCAGCAGCATTTGGAAAGGAGTGTGTCTGTTTTTACCCCCTTTCCTGGATGGCACAGATATCATAATTTGTAGCACATATTTGCTCAGAATAGATGAGAGAGTTTGTTTCTTTTGAGGTATGTGAATCCAATCCAATTAAACCTACAGCAATCATCTGATGTAGGTGTTAGTGACTGATTTGTTATCCGGATTAATCTGAGTCAATATTTGTAAGGTGTGTTGGGCTTTTGTTGTTGTTTCGGATAAATTAGCTAATTAAATTGAGGAACAGGTCATAAAAGTAGATTTATGTGTAATATGAACTTTCTGATTTTTCCACATGCCTGAATCACATTCCTTCACTGTACTTTCACGTACATGACTGTGCACAAATATCCGTTCCTGATTCACTGAATGACTCATTAATTTATGTGTTTTGAAAGAGAGGGAAAGATTTGCTGAAGCTCTCAGAGCCTGACTAAATTTTTTCGAAAAGACTTTTGGATTGAAACATTCCTTCTGTAATTTCCTGTTATTTCTTTCTAAGTGGCTTATTCTCATGGGCGTTGTTTGCTTCTTGTGGTCCAACTTGTTTGTGTCAGTACATCAGACTGTACGTGTTCAATGCATGGAAGATGCTTTAAAAGAGTTTAAAAGAATGAAAAATGTGAATGAATGTGATTCAGTTCATTTGTTTTCTTATATAAATTTTTTCACTACTATAGTAACACAATGAATGCTGTCATACTTTTGCTCTGTTTTCAAGAACTGTCATTTCTTATCCTAACTGTGCTGCATCCATGTGAGTCAGGCATGAATTTTCCATGATGTCAGCCTATACTGAATTGGCAAAGTTTTCATGGGAGAGAAAATGCAGAGGGGTAGAATCGGGTTGATGTGATATTTTTAGCACTTACCACATTGTTTATGATGAGAACCTGGTCCGCTTTATTTTGTTGCACATCTGTGCAGAAGGCCAAGCTAAACCAGGAACACATTTGCAACATGGGATGCCTTATTTAGTTAGATCTGTAGATCATCAGGTATGTTTGAAGCATTTTAAGGGCTGTGGCCTGCAAAAAAATAAGAAGAAGTAATTGTTCATGGCCAGAAGGTCATAGAAGGAGTAGTAGTAGGAATGAGGAAAGGTGGGTGAAAGTGGAAGAAACATCTTTTATGGTTCCATCTGCAGTGTCAGTTCCAGTGGTGGGGGTGAAAGGGTTGCTCACATTTTCCTACGTGACACAGAGGGAGAGAGGGGAAGAAATTAAAGAGGGAGAATGGAGATTTCACTGACTGTTGCAAACTGCTATTAACTCAATTGTTTATCCATTGTTGCACTGTGGGATGGCCTCTTTGTATACCGCCAACCACCTGGTGTGTATGAAGTTAGCCCTGGCAGGCCATAAAACTGGAGGCGGTTGTTTACAGAGGTGTATGGTTGACTCATGCACCCGTTCAGAGGCCTGTATGGTCAGTCTGAGGCTTTGTTGTTTTCTCTCCTGGTAGATCGTCTCTCCTGCATCTGCTCTGTCTCACATAGTTTATTGAGCTATATGTGCCAGACTCACTCTCTTTTTCCTAACAAGGGAATCAGATTGCATGCCTACAATGAGAAGAGGACTTTCATCTGTACCGTGATTTAGTTCAGCCTTGACATGTTGATTTGGGCAAATGTGGACAAAAAGTTTTATAATGAAGACATAAAAGTGCACATGTATTTTGTGCAGTATATTTGAGTTTTTCAAAGTTTCCATGTCCAATTTTATTAACCTCCACTGCACTCAGACAAAACTGCCTTCAAATTAAATTTACAAAAGTAGTTTTTCCAATTTATTAGTCCTTTGGCATAAAATAGCTTCTCCTACAGGAATTAATAACCTTGAAAGTGTTTGGTTTTGTTTACCAAGGTCCTGTTCAGGGTTGGTTTACAGTTTTGTTGCTCTGGCATGATGTTTTATTCAGAAAAACACTAAATCTATCCTTTTATACCAGTTAGACACTGATCAGTGAAAAGATATTGAAGGTGGATCACCTTAGTATTTCATGATGAGCTCTTAGAGAAAGCTCTCTTGGCTCCATCCTTGGTGCTTCTTCAATCTGAGGTCATGGGGTCTGTTTTTCCGTGGATACTTCTGCTTAAGCACATGACCACATAAGGACAGGCAGCACTGGCTAGTTATGTAAACATTTGCTGAGGAATCGCTCCTTTAGCACTGCATGAAATATCAGCCAAGTCTGCAAGTGTGAATGCAGAAGTAAGTGTACGCTCTGTTCCTTTGACATAAATTGTCCTAAAACATTCACTAATGCAGCCTACATCTGCTTTTTGTCTCAGCACCACACAAGAAGACTGGAGTCTATTGCAAAGTGTAGCTAAACAGAACCCAAACCCCATGGCTGTAATAAGCTTTTCACATGAAGTGTTTAAGTCTTTTTCCCTGGCAAGAGAACAACTTGTAGTGTTTGGATTTAGACAGATAAAACAAGGAGATCACAGACCACCAGTGTGGTGTTATATTAAATCTTAGTTCACAACAGACTTTATAACTTGACTAGGGGATGCCCTTTCTGTTTCTGTTGTTTCTCCTTTCCCTTCATGGTAGCATCAATATTGGAAGAAATACCTACTTAAGTGTAAGTCCGTAAGTCCATTGTGGTATTTGGAAAATACTCCATTACAAATAAAAGATCTGCATTCAAAATTCTGCTTAAGTTGGGGTAAAGAAGTATTTGCAGTAAAATGTACTCAAGTTTCTAAAGTAAAGTCGCTCAGTATCAAGAATTTTCCCTGTCAGAGTAAATTGTTAACATGTATCTGGTCCATGTTAATCCATCAATGATGAAAAAAGCCCAAAGCTGAAATGTGACATTTTTCACTTGACAGTATATGAACAGCCTTGTAGCTACAGTTTTGGACAATTTGAAAGGAAATAACAAAAATTCTCAAAACTGGAAAAAATGGATAAGATTTTTCACCCTGTTGGTGTATTTACTAATGTACTAGCTTTATGGATTTCTGCAAATCGTCTTCTTACTCTATGTGCCACGTGACAGATAAAGATCAGGGAATTACAGTATGAACTGTATTACACACACATAGGCAGGCAGCAGACAAACTACTATGTATGCCTATTCTTTGATGTTACTGTCATGATTTCTGTGAGGAAGTATGATTTCTGGCCAAATAAATAAGAAATCAGAGAATCATAAATGTCCTGTCACTCACTGAAAATCAACCTTGTGAGGTAGGGCACGGTTTATAATGGACTTTACAATTTATAACATTATGTTCAGACATGTCAACCATGACTAGCAACAGCAAATTCCTGCAGACAAGTAGTCAGCTTCCTGAGGTCACGTGTGAACCTGTGACACTCACAGGAGTTACTTAGCTACTGAAGTCATTCTATCATTTTTATGCTTGCAGGCGTTTGTGGCAGACACACACTTGAGCATTAATACAGCTCACCAGGGCAATTTGACCTGTGTGACCCCTTGTCAGTGTGGTGTGGTGCTGATTTACATCTCATTTCTGCACACGTATTTCCTCTGGGACTTCAGGCCTCAGAACACACTGTGATAAGTCACTTAGAAGTTTTGTTTTTCTTCTGTCTCAGTATGGAAAATATTTCACTGCCAACCCTCTGTTTGTACTTATCAATTAAATAAATCTGGATCTAACTAGAACAGAACATTTTTCACAGTGTTTTTCCATATTTGGGCACTGAGTGATTCACTAACATGGATCATTCTTTATTTTTCAGCATGACAGGCTGTCAAGGTAAGAATTTAGCATGGTTTTATTTCTCCTACTTTACAATGCCTTTTTTCATAACTTGGTTAAAAAAATAAAAACTGGCGTTATGGAATAAATATTACTGTATTAAATGAGACATTTTGTCTCCAGATTGGACTCAAGTGGAACAGAGAGCACCACAGACAAATCTTTGGGCCGTACCAGCTCTTACACAAGGAGAGAGACGAGGCTGGAGAGGCTAAACAGGCAGGAGCAAGACGCCACTACCAAAGACTATAAGAAGGTTCAGAACATGATTCAAACTGATTCATGTGGGGCAGAAATCTGGAATCCTATTTACTCTGTCTGTCAGATCACCATGGAGATATATGTATTATCTCCCTTTAAATCTACTGCAAACAATTGCTGCAATTCTTTTTTTATTTTCTTCAAACCAGCGGAAAAAAATCTCTTATGGTGCTGTGAGGTTATTCAAGTTGTTTGAGGAGATATATTTTTTTTTTTAATGTCAGGTTATTTTTCACTTTGAGAAAATAAGACTTGCAAGACTCACCTTCAAGTTTCCTTTAAGACATCAGGAATTTTATCCTGTTTATAGGTAGGGCACTGCTTTGTTATTGATAGTCAAAGGACAGACATACAATAAATAAAAGTTTAAGGTTAACAGTGAAAAATGAGATGGGGAATAACAGCAGGTAGGCATAGAGGGTGTCTATGGTGTACTAAAATGTAGGCTGATGACAGGTAAAGCTAGTTAAAGTCTTTACTGTGGATGTGGGAAAAAAAACAGAACTGGCAGATAGTCAAAATTAAATTTACAGTATAGGTGGCAGGCTAGTGGATAAATAGACAAACAGATCCAGTAAAGGGCTGAGACAGTTAATCACAAACCTGGGAACAGGCTGACATCTGGATTCACAAACCAATCACAGTCAAGCAAACAGATCTGAAAGGCAAGGGCAGGTAATTACAAAACTGTAGAATGGGCCGAGGTCAGAATCATTAACTGACCACAGGCAGGCTGGCAAACTGACAAACAGACTCAAACAGGATAAAAGGCCGAGATCAGGATTCAGTAACAAATAACAATCAGGAAAACAGACTTACAGATACAGGTAACAGGAAAATGCTAAATGCTTAAACAAAACTCACAAGTTGATTTAACGGGGAACAAAGGGAACTGGCCGGAATGTAAACACACTTGGTGATGAGGAAATTGGAACCAGGTGAAATGGTCAGGTGACTGTGAAATGGAGGGAAAAACTCAGTGGTGACAGCTGGCGGACAAAAGGTGAACTACAGATTCACAACAGAGTATCTGGATAAAGATTTTAGAGACTGATTGAGACAAGGGATAAGCCTTCTTACTCTTTATTCTTTTTTTTTTTTCATTTTCTTTTTTCAGATGTACGAGGATGCTTTGTATGAGAACGAGAAGCTCAAGTCCAGGTTGCAGGACAGCAAACAAGAACTAGCCAAGATACGTTCACAGCTGGAGAGAGTCACTCAGGTGAAGCACAGACTCAGCCAGATGTCTTCTGGCTGGATTTCCAACTTCCTTTTGTCATTATAAAAGCAGTTAAAAACAGGTTTAAGTACTGGAGGAAAGCCACAGCAGTAAAGATTCCTTAATTACAAAATGAATCACAAATGTATTTTCTGCCAATACTTTTACGATAACAACACCATTCTTGCTTCCAGAGACATGACAGGATATCAGAAAGATCTTCTGTACTTGAATCAGAGAAAAGGGTATGTATCATGCTAAACTTTCCTCATGGTTTAGTAATCAAAAAAAAAAAAAAAAAAAAAAAAAAAAAANTTTTTTTTTTTTTTTTTAAGATTTGTGTACATTTTTGCAACTAGAATTTTGTTTTCTTTACTGACAGGAAAAACAAGCTCTTGAGAAGAGGGTATCAGACATGGAAGAGGAGTTAAAGGTCAGTTCATGCAAAATAATGTGTTAAAATGCCGTCTAATCTGCATTAAATACTTTAGTTGCCCTTTATTTTGTCTCACAGATCGTTTTTCTGACACTTTAACACTAACAGTCCTTAAAAGTACCCACCTCACTCAGCCAAGTCCTCCTCAGCCACGCTAAATCAAGCACGCCTAAAGTGTTTTCACACAGAAAAACACACGTGTTTTACACTCCAGGGTTGTGGTTTTACAGGTGGGGTGGGAGTCAAGGAGAGGGAAGGTTAATGCTTGAGGCTCATTAACCACACTGTTCTGCTGCTCCCCTGCTCCACTTATCGCACTGTTGGGGTGAATGCTGCGACCTAGTTCCAGCTGAATACCAAACCCCGTCCAAGAGCAAAAGACCAGCTTTCGTGAGACGTTCCAGCTTTGCACTGTCTATTTTGCTTGACAAGGAAACACAAGATAGAACGGCAGAGACATTTCAGAGCTGAGAAGACTATTTCAGATCACAAAACACACTCCAAGATTAGAACTTGATGGTGGGAGATTTATTGTGTTCCTCATGTGCCTGAGGAAATACACTTGTAGTGAATGTTTGACCTCATGTTGTCGTGGTTCCCTCAGCAGGAAGCCCCACTGCGGTTCCGCTGTGGGTACCAGCCCTGAGGGGAGGGGGGATGGTGAGTGGTTGATATGATGCAGAGGACTGACACCTGCTTGACACCTCACATTATCCTGTTCTTTCTGAGACTGGGGCATGCACACACGTGTGGGGCACACACACACACACACACACACACACACACACACACACACACACACACACGCACACACACACACGTACACATGTCACATGATTCAGTGAAACATACAAAAGCTATACAGAGATGCTTCCTTTGAAATTCTATATGTGAGTTAGTGTCCAAAGTTTCACATTACTTTGTAGTTTGATGTTTAAAGGACCCTAAGTGATTTTTGCATGTTTGAGCCAAATACAGCCTGCATACATGTTTAAATAATTTTTTTTTTTTTTTTATTTTTTATTTTTTTACAAAAAGCATATATCCCTGAAATACAGAACAAATTGGTATTTTTCTTAAGATAAGTCAGGACACTTAGAAATGGCCTAAAATAAGGGAAAAAATGAGAAAATGGGGAAAACAGGGAAAACAGGACGTCTGGTCAGTCTAAGCTACATGGAAGACAATATGTCTCCACCAGGGAATATAGTCCCAGGAGGAGAAATTAAAACTGTGTATGTTAGCAGGTGAAATACTGAATTTTAAGGTGGGTTTATCACCTGAACATTTGATTTTTAAAAGATTAGGGAATTTAATCAAATAACACAAAATCTAAAATGCAAGTTTTAAGTTTTGAAAAATGGTTAGCAGTAACGTAATGCGTATGCAGGTTGTATTTATTGGGCTCAAATGTGCAAAATCATTGATACAGTCTTTTAATTACTCCTGACATCTTCTAAAATTTGATTAATTGCAACTGTGGAATTAAGAGTGAAGTCACATCTGATTTAATGTCAAAGAGCTCAGTAGTAATACAGTATAATGAAGGAAGGATAATTATGCATTCTTCTCACGCTCCCCCCCCCCCCCCNCCCCCCCCCCACCCAACCATTGTTTCCAAGGGCAGAGTTCCATGGCACCTCTTTAGGCTTTTACTAAGACATTATACGCATGAGCTGTTCAGTCCCAATCAAAAGCCAACTTCAAATACTCCTCATGAATGTTTTTTGGGGCTGGAAGAAGCAGCTGGATGACCTTGTTACCTCATTCTTGGACATGTTCACCTCTGTAGACTCATGCTCAATTACACTGGAACCCTACACGTGAGCTGGGTGTGTATAGTATTGTGTGTGCGCTGT
This sequence comes from Lucifuga dentata, assembly GCA_014773175.1. NCBI lineage: Eukaryota > Metazoa > Chordata > Actinopteri > Ophidiiformes > Bythitidae > Lucifuga > Lucifuga dentata. The sequence continues at coordinate 54,684 of VXCM01000320.1, forward strand.
GGATTACCTTGCGTCAAACCACAGACATCTCCACAGAGCCACACTGAGGTTTACCTCAGAAAGCCAGGCCAAGAAGTGAAGGAAGTGAATCATTTCCATTCTTTTCACTTATAACTTGTTAAGCTGTTGTACATGTTAAAATTTTCATCCATGTGAATGTTTGTGGATTTATATTCCCTCTCCTTTGCTTGTCTTTCAAATTACAATTTATTTATTTCAAATTTCAGTCATTAGAAAAAAATATATAATTAGCACTTCAGCACCTCACTGCAGTCCACAGCCCATAATAATTTGCTTTTTACCTCAGCTGCTGTGATTTCTTTTCAACTTTTCATGTTTTACAGATGAACCCGTCAGATGGTCCTCTTTCTTCTTATATTTCCATGTCTGTCTATGTGTGTGGGTCTTAGCATATGTGACTGGATGTACATTCTGTACGTGTATTTCTCTTTGCACATGGCCTGCTTCCCTGCATGCTGTCTGTCTGTCTCTGTCTCTGTCTCTCTCTCTCTCTCTCTCTCTCTCTCTCTCTGTCTCTCTCTGTCTCGCTATTTCTGTCCTGGTCTGTGCAGGCTTTCCCCGCTCTGGCTCAGGTCCAAACCTTGCGGAGGGTGAATGAGAGTCTCCTGGCTGAGAATAGAGCCATGCTGCGCGTCCTTGCCCGCCTCTCTGAAACGGCCTCCCTACCTGAGACAGAGGACCTCTGATCCTCTGACAACTGCTGTCTGCCTTTCCCCTTCCTCTTTCCTTCTTCTACACTCCTCTCTCCCCCCGGTGCCTCAACAGCCCCCTCGTCCTCTGCTGTTTTCCTCTCAGGCAGGTCCTGCATCCACCTAATGCTCTCCCCCCCCCACACTGCAATGCCTCTTCCTTTGCACCCTTTTAACCCGTTCTGCTTTTTGGCTACCAGAGGGCAACCTTGCTGACCCTTCCCTCAGATATATTTTTTTCTGTGACCTTCCTTTGAAGTCTTCATGTTGCATGGAGCTTCACATATCATGAACACTGTATTTATGCATTTTTGTCCTTTGGTGGTTCTTTAGGTAAATTAAACATCTGACATCCTGCACTTTAAAAGATTAAAGCATTTACAGCAGCTATTAATCTTAGTCAAATATATGCAGGGTCTATGTTTCTGTAATGACTGGGAGAACATGTACTCCAATACTGTACTTAAGTAAAAGTAGTATTACAACAATAGAAAAATAGTCATTTACAAGTAAAAGTGTCACATTCAAAATTCTACATTAATAAAAAATAATAAGTATTATAAGCATGATTTAATTCTCTTTTTTATTATTATTATAACTAAAACTATTCTTTGGGTGATCAATTATTCCTGTCAGTAAATTAAAAATCCTCAAAAACTGGAGATACAAAGTTTTTCACCCAACAGTGGCAGAAAAAAACACATATCTCCAAATTTGGAGCTATTGGAATAAAATGTTAAAATGAAAAAATAAAAATCTCTGAAATATTCAAGGTCCTCAAAAATGGAGATATAAGGTTTTTCAACAGGCAGGGTTTAAAAAAAAAAGAGTTGCAATTCAAGTTTCCTCTTTTACATGAATAAATATACTTAGTTACTGCCCCCTTGTATGCAGTCAGTGCAAAGTCTGTCACCAAGGAAACAGCCATGTCATTCAATCTGACAAGCATGTGAAATATGTGAGCTTTAGCTTTCATAATGAGCAAATCCTGTGCTACTAGGTCAGACATAACGAAGTTATGTCCCTCATTATGCATGTGTGTGTGTGTGTGTGTGTGTGTGTGTGTGTGTGTGTGTGTGTTTTTCTTTGCATCCATGCACTAAGAAACAGACACATAGAGCTTTGTTACTTTAATTGAATTCAGCACAGGGCATCACCGTGACAGTACAGCATAGGATTTCCACAATGGGATTGTGGGTCATTATACAGTTGTTCACCATGGACACTGATGGGTAAAATGAGAAAAAAGGGGAAACACAGGTCACGACCAGAACTCAGACCCATTCATCTACACATTCACTAATTATCAAAGCCACCGCAGGAGCATTATTGAATGCCATTGTGTCTGTTAGAGGAGAAATACTTTGACAAAGAGAGGCGTTATTTTTAGTAATTATTCCTCCTGAGAGACATGACCTACATTTAAGAAACTGACCGTCTCTGTTTCTGTTTGACTTTCTTTTTCACTCTTTCACGAGTGGAAACATGATGCCAAAATCACTCCTCACAGTGCATGAAGCATGTCCTCAGTGTGTTATTGAAAGACAACTTTTAGTCCATTTGTTGTCAATAATGTTAACACAGTAATTTATTGGGATGATTTTTGAGATACTGAATAGAGTCATTTTATCACCTGAAGATTCTCACTTATGTAAATTTCAGAGAATGTATGCCCATGATGTTCTGATTTTAATATTTCCTTCTTTCTGCTCGTAGGTCTTAACAGAGCTCAAGTCAGACAACCAGAGGCTAAAGGATGAGAATGGGGCTCTGATTCGTGTCATCAGCAAATTGTCCAAATGAAAGACATCTGAGTCATAACCTAAAGCTCCTGTTCTGTCTCTGTGGACGTTCCAGCCCTAATATGGCAACATAATTATCAGTGACAGCCTAAGTTGTAACTCCTTCCTCAGTTATGGTATTGGGCTATTTTGCTTTCTTCAGAAATAGATTCTCTTAATTCCTTGTTGGACTTTTGATGATCCAAATTTCGCCCAGTGTGTGTTGGAGTTGCAAAAGTTATTTGTACTTGATTAGTTTTTTTTTTGTTTTGTTTTGTTTTTTTTTTAAANGGAGTTGCAAAAGTTATTTGTACTTGATTAGTTTTTTTTTTGTTTTGTTTTGTTTTTTTTTTAAATATATTTTATACCTGCACAGAATAGGGACCAGAATGTTTGAATGACATTTCCAGGTCCAGTCCATACATGTCCAGGATTTTGCATGAAGATACTGTATCTTAAATTGTAACCACACATCATGTCATGATACCACGTTTGAAGTTACTTTGTGCACAGTAAAGTATTTTCCTCCGGTTTTAATTATTAAAAAGAGAGAAGAAGTTTATGTAATAAAAAAAAAAAAAAAAAAANAAAAAAAAAAAAAAAAAAGTTTATTTTACAAACTAATGAAATAGCAGATACTACATACGTGGATTTCTCACAGGGCAAATGAGGCAGCTTGGGGCCCCAAAGCATCAAGGGCTCCAAAAGCTACAGTTCTGCTTGCAGTTATTTCAATCAAAATATTTGCTCATGAAAATTAAAAATTAAAAATTGAGCCCAAGTCAGAAACAAATAAAGGCATCAGTTCCAGAAACAAAACCTTAGAGTTTTAGGTCACCCAGCAGCAAACACCATGTCTGAACATTTAAATCTCTGCAGATCTGAAACAATAATAATTTCTTTAATAGCAACTAGATGTTTGTTCCAAACTGAAACTGCTAAATAAGAAAATCTTCACTTTTTCTCACAAGATACATTTTTACACAAGACATTAAGATCATATTATCCAATTCCACTTCTTCTAAAAAGACAATTTTTAAAACGATTGTTCCATTAAAAAGATCTTAAGGCTTAGAGACACTTTTTGTACTGAATTTTCTTTAATTGACATGCCTCACAGGTTATCATATTGCTCCATGCTTGCTCACCACACCTCAGGCTCCATATCATGATCCAGACTTGGATGTTGTATCTCCCGCTGTGTTGAACAGATGCTATGTCCATGTTTATGTATAATTTATGAGGCTAAAACAAAATTCTGGTTTTATGTATTAGGTCTCTGGGATTAAAGGGGACATATTATGCAGATTTTCATGCTCTAATTTTCATTTAGGGTCTATTTTGAAATATTTGCAGTGCTTAAATATTTCACTTTTACTCTCCTTTGCTGCAACACCACTGTGCATACTGAGAGGAAACGGGCCATTTTAGATACTGTCCCTTTAAGGCACTCTCTCAAAAATTCTTCTGTGTTCTGATTGGCCAGTTGCAGATTAAGAACCATGGATGCTACCCTCTACCCTTGTGGGCACGTCTAGGTAGGCGTGTAGGTGGAAAAATAACAATGTCTTACATGTTGACATAAACATGTTACAGGAGTAAAGAACCAATCAGAAACCAAAGTTTTCAGGGCAGTTATGGGTTGGTCTTACTGGATGCATTTTTATAGGCTTCAACCTCAACTTTTGCTCAACAAGGTTCAACACATAATCCCTACTACATTAAACTATATATATATATATATATATGAAAATAAAAATAAAAATGAAAATATGAAAATAAAAAGCAAAATATGTCCCTTTTAATGTATGCAATGCTGTAATGTTCTTCTGCAAAACTATTCAAACTAAAGCTGAATAGACATTACACTTTTGCAACAATTCTGCCCAATCCCAATCATTTAAGAGCATGCTACTAATAGTAGTAATAGTGACACTTAGAGAAATATATTTTATTGTTTACGTAACTTGTATGATTATGTCCACACTTATTTGCTGGGTACTCAAAGGGGACTGGGCGCATGCTCAATATACAGAGTCAACAGTGCAGAGCTCTGGGGCTTAAAGGTTCATTATGGAGCATTTCTTTCACACTGGTGCAATTTTTTTTTTTTTTCTTTTTAGTGTTTCCAGATCAATTCCTTTCCTCAGTCTCTTTGTGTGTTTCAGTTTGTCATTTTTCGTTTGAGGACTTTCTTCATCCAGTGGCTCATCGACCTTGAAAACAGCAGAAAGGCTAAACAGAGACATTGTGTGTGTGCATATGTATGTGAATGAGAATTTCGTATGTTATGTTTATAACAGACATATTTATTTATTTATGCTTTTCTTAGTTTTAATCTTTATACTTTGTTCACTGAAATGTATTTCAAAGGAACACACCAATTATTTTTGTGAATGAACAATCTGGACTTCTTGCTGTTAAGTGATGAAAACAGACACAGAAATGATCCCTGGGAGATGGTTTGTAATGGAAGCCAGAACTCACACTTCTATGATACGTAGATATACAATATATTGGATTATGTTTGTTATCCAATATAACAAACCTAATCCAAAGTAACATGATTCTTAAATGTTAGCCAAATGCGTTGGAAACATAGTGTTATTTTATTTATTTTTTTACAAATGATGCCTTTTCTTCAGCGATCCTGATATCTGTCTTCTCATCACTTCATTGATAAGTTGACCATGTCCCTAAAAGATGTTATGTTCCTTTAATTGCTTCTAGTGGATTTGGAGTCCAATAATGACAGCGTGCTATTAAACCAATGTTATCTTTGGTCACATTCAGTTAAACTTCCTAAAATATCAATACTTGTGCTGAAATACAAAATATGCAGCATTTTCTAATGGAAAGTTTGTGTTGAATACCAGTTTCATAAATGCATTTTGGTTTATTCACTTTGCTTAATAAACTGTAAAAAAGGTGAAAATGTTTCCCTGTGTGACATTGATACAACATGTCAAAGAGTTGAACACAATGACTCATGGTAATTAAAAGGCCTTTATTTCCTATTTGTTTTTTTACAGAACTGGTAACACATATGATAAATTTGTAATAAGTTATTTTGGTTCCCTTGATAACTTCATAAGGATCCCCAACGCTTGTCCACACAAGGGTCAAGAGGAGTTTGTGAGCAACGTTTGTGTCCAGTCAAGGGCTAAAGCATGCGATCCACAGTAGGCACAAGTACTGACATGAACACACGCACCACGACATGAGACACGAAGAAACACAGCTAGAGGACACAACCTGACTGTCCTCTGATGCTTAAAAAGAGGATGAGGAGAAAGAGGTGATGAAGGAAAAGAAAAGTCTTGCCATCAAGGATGAGAGGTGGAGGACTAAGCGCTCAAGAGGGAAGTTTGGTACGGTCCTACATGTTTGGCAGTATACAGTTTGTCCATGTTGTAAACATGAAGGCCGGCATTCTTTATGCTCAGAACAAGCAGACTGAATGGAGAACTCAGTGAATTGCTTCCTATTTAGTATATTGACACTGATGATACATAGCTGGATACACAGAAATGAGACATAAGACATAAACAAAAAATGGGTAGATATTCAAATACAGTCCTACATTCTAAAAAATACTGAAGCAGTGATTACATATACGAATACAAAGAAGAAACAGAGAGTAATAGAGGAGACAAGACAACATGTTTCTTCACCCGCTGAGAGGTTTTCAACTCATTCCACAAGATGGAAAATTATCTACTGAGCTTTGGACAATTTCCCTTTTTAAATCCCAGAATTTGTTTAAAAAAGAAAAAAAAACAAAACAACTAAGTATGAACGCTGATCTAAAACTATCTCTGCACACAGTTTTAGATGTAGTGTGCATCAAGTTTTGTACGTCTACATAGCTATTAAAAAACAATCCTATCACAGAATATACCCACATTTAAAACAACTAAGATTGTTACAGTCATACACACATAGATGTACATTTATGAGTAATGTGTCCCATGCATGCAGATCTATAAGTTCTAGCTCTGTGTTTTTGCACCAGATCTGCTAAAGGGCCTACGCTTCTCTCTCTCTCTCTCACACACACACACACACACACACAAGCACGCACACACTTCTCAGTCTCTGTCCCCCGTAGAATTTAAATGTCCAGTGGTGATGGGAAAATCAAAATAAACCTCATCAATGTGCTATAAGTTTATCTGTAATCATATTTGCCTCTGTGCTGTTTGCCTCTACATTAATCATTATTTTGGCTTTGTAGATCCAAACAGTATTGATGACTGCAGGCAAATCTAATTAAACTTTAGTACTGGCAGTATTTCTGAAACACTGAAATCATATATTGGAATTATTCTCAGTGTGTTACTTGGTCACAGTCAGTAGTATCAATGGGATGCTGAATAACAGAGATTGATTTGTAATATTGCATCAGATGACACGCTGTCTGATTCCTGTGGCTTCAGACGACACGTTCACTTGAATATTTGCCAGTATAAATACATAATGGCAGTATGACATTTACCTCAGAGATAATTCAGTGACTGAGGTAAACTTAATTTCATATCATGTGCACAAAATTATATATAAGTTGATTCAACAATAAATGTGGCAAAATGAGTACTTGTTATTTTCTGCCACGTGTTGGTGGGAGAGATTCAGGTATAAAACATGAGTGTCACTGTTAAAGGACCATACCAGTGGCTTTGCAGGTTTGAACCCTACATACACACATTACTGCCAAATAGTTTTTCCTGCCTTCTAGGCAGCCATTGATGTCAATTCATTTCAGTACACTATAAAAAATCAACTTGTAGAGACTTGAAATGTGCTTGATCTTAGTAATCCATTACAGTGAATTGCACGTTATTGTTATTCTTTGTTAAATTTAACTTAATTTTGGCATTTTAATGCAGTTAAAAGACGGAGTAATCTGAGAATTCTTGTGGTGGTCCATTCACATGCTCTGGTGAAAGACTGAAAGCAGAGATTTAACATTCAGCAGGCTGAACAATATTGCAGTCACGAGCTGTGATGTTGGGAATTTGAACATAGAAGACAAACAGTTATCCAACTATATATATATATATATACTATACAGTAAAAAAAAAAAAAAAANAAAAAAAAAAAAAAAGATAGCATGAATTAGATTGAAGAGGCAACAAAAATCCTTTTAGCTAACTTCCGAGTAGCAAGACTGTTTTTCAGTATAGTTTATACGACGGCATTGAATGTGCCACTCCTCTACATCGAACTCAAACACGCAAAACCACTAGAATGGTCCTATAATTTTCTCCAAACTTCTGTAACATTGGTAAAGCTCTAACAATATGCTTTTGTTGCTTGAGTAATTTCGTAGTTCTACTGCAGTACAGGTGCAAGAGAAACTTACAAAGTGACCCAGTTTGGTTCATAAATTGCACTCAGCCCAAGAATAGAACATATGCTCATATAATTTTTGCAGTATTATTGAAAACCTCTGGTGATATTATACCAATAATTCATACTATCAAAACAAGGCATATACATTACTAATCACAATACTGTAAAATCAGTTATCTCTATATGAAACAAGGACATCAACAGCTCTGAAAGTAGAAAAGGACACACTCACTCTACTAAAGTCACAGCTGTTCTCAGTGCTCATATATAAAGCAGAATGCATTTTGCCCTCTTGATGAACGAAGACCTCAGAACGGAATGTAGAAGAGGAAATGAAGACGTTACATTTTTTTTCATAAATCAACTGTACTTACTCAGCTGAACTCTAAAGAGTTACTGCTCGAGTCTTATGGCTTTAGTTTTATCTTATTATCTTGTATATACGTACATATATCCTATAATAAACATAGTAAAAGATACACAGCCGTGAAGGGGTTCAGGTCATTTAAATAGAAGTTAAAAAGTAAATAAAAGGAGAAGAAGGGATTCCAAGCTATTTGTGTACACAGAATGGATTTTTGGACACACATATTGTCCAACATGTTGGGTCCATGTCAATACTTTAACAAATTATCACACCTACAAACAGCCAAATTATTCTACCAGAATTCGGATGAGATGTTTCAGAAGTAGTCGAAACTGTCAGTTATTAGACTTGGAGACCCCCCCTCCTTTGCAAAATATCAACAAATCAGAACAGATTTTTTTTTTTTTTTTAACAAAACAACAGTAATAAATCATATATTCAGAAATAAGTCAAACATTGGCTTTCAGATACATGTTAGAAATAAAACATATGGTCGATAAATGTCATTAAATCAAATTTTGGATCACAAGGAGTTAGATAGCAAGCATGCGGCTACATTTTCATCCTACATGAACTCACACACGGTACTTGACGACACACACTTGCTTAAGAATTTCAGGCGTGGAAAGGTTCTTATTAGTAATAGTACTCTAATATCGTATGACATTCTCTCCAATGACCCTCATGGAAAATAAATACACATTTGTTTCATTTAGAAAATATACAGTGCATCTTTTTTCCTTCATTGTGTTAAAATGACAAATGACACCCACTTACGTACACGAGATATTTTTGCTTTGTCTCTAAAACATGCTCTTATGTACAGTATTTTGTATAAACATGCAGTATCAACGTGTTTGAACTATGTATATAGGCAAAACTACACACCGATGAGTTGTTTGATTGCTTCCACGTTGCCTTTTCTTTAGTGTTGTTTTATCAACAGAAGAAACTACATTATGCGAGATGAAAAACACAAATCTGAACATAGTTTCTGTTGGATATGAAAAAGATAAAGGGATAAAATTTTCAACTGAGAGAAAGATACAAGCGCCAACATTCATTAAATTCCAAAAAGGTGACTGTTTTTGATGTATATTGACTTTTTCTTGCTTTTTCCATGTCCTGTGGGACAAGTTGGTGCTAGAGAGCGCTAATTATAATTTTCCAATTAATTTTCCCACATGAATGTGAATAAAACCAATTTATTCAGATGATGTTCATTCTCAAAATTTATCTCCAACAGAATATCGATTCATTTGTATTAAGGAGCCAGGGAGCAGCATTAGACTGAAATATGCCTGTTATGTTTGTTATGGGGAGACCTGTCCGGCATGCCATATGTGCCACAAAAAGTTCAGTCTCACAATATTTCATCACAAAGATGACACAGATCAAAGAACAGTGTCAAATCACCACAGAACAGAATTATACCCAGTAGTGCAATTAAATTCAGCAGTTTGGTAAGCCGTGTATAAAATACACATGGATCAGTGCCTTCTTCCAGACTGTATCCTTGCAATCAAATGAAAAATGTAACATCCAAACAAAATATACAAACAAAAAGCTGAGGATAAACACAAATTTAAAAAAAAAATAAATCACATAATGCACTCCCTTGCTCTTTTTCTTAAACAATTACTCCTAAAATAAATAATTAAAGCTCTGGTTTCTGAGGGTACTCAAACATTTGAATTTAAAGTGCTTAAGGATGAAAAGTGTTTGAAGTTAAATCAAAGTAAATAAATAAAAGAGGAGAATATAGAAAGAAAGAAGTGAAGAGAACAACACCACTAACTGGAAGGCGTCCCTGGTAGTTGAAAATTGCTTATTTTGTTACTTGGAAGGCTTGTCTCCTTTATGACTGTAAGACGGTTATAGGGATTCCTTTGAAGTACAACCCTTGTTGTAAGTCCATGACTAATGGCAGTAGCACTGAAGGAGTGAGATACAGAATCGGAGGATTCAGGAGGAAGGGGTGTGGGTGGTAGATTGCAGGCAGTACATGACGCCTTGTAAATATCATGTCATTGGTGGTTAGAATCAGTCCGTATCGAAGCCGCTGTGGTCTTTCCTTCCTTTCTGTTTGGACTGTGGGCCATGATGACAAACAATGCAATCCCAGTCCCTCCTGGCATACCACTTCATGGAGAAACTAATACGAGTCATCTACACAAGCAGTCCAGATTTAGAATCCAACATTTCTTTCTTAGTGAGTGGAGTATTAGACTAATAACAACCCGTTTAGAAAAAAAGGCATGGAGTTTCAGCTTTCTCTCAGTTTTCCTGAGACTATGGATGGAAGTTTAACTAATTGAAAAGGCAGTGTGTTTGTAGGTAACTGGATATGTGCCTATCCCTACGCGCTACCCAACTCTAGGAATGTACTTCAAACTAAGAGAATTATCTAGAATGATAATTTGCAGGTGTGGAACATGGTGCACAGAACACCTAAGGAATGGACCTGCTTGTGTTGTTTCTCTATCATATGGCAGTATAAAGCATTTTATTATTAAGCACTACTTTAAGCATAAAGGGAAGGGGTGAGAAGTACAATATGAGTGGATGTATGTTTTATCACCTCTATCACTAGATTCACTTTGCACCCCTACTGAGCTTCATAGTCTACTCTGTATTCTTATTAATGTAACCACAACCCCAATACAAAAATATATTTAAAGGAAATCAACGGAGCATCTGTCCATCCTGGAACTTGTCTTCTTTTTTTTTTGTTGTTGTTTTTCAATGACATGATTTAATATAACATAATGCTTTTTAAACACTATTTCCCATCATGTCAGGTATCTATGTATCTTTTGCATGGTGGTGGTGGTGGAAGTGGAAGAGGTGGAGGGGTGGGTGTAGATTTGTTGTGTTCTTCTGGAATACACACTGATATGTGGGACCTGATGGGAAATGTGTGGGGATATAGAGGGGGAGGTGGTCGATGTGTGTTGGTGGAAGTTTACTTCTTGGCAGTCAGGGCTGCGAGGGAGGCGTCCACCTCCTCCTCTGGCTGCAGTGGATGCCACTGGGCAATAGGGCGACGTGGATTGGCCAGCATATCGGACCAGTGTTTCAGACCAGCTCCCGTGGCCTTGCTTCCCACCCAGATCTTCCCAATGGCATCGTTCTTGCCAATCTTGTCATAATCCAGTACTGTGATCACAGCTTGGATTTTCTGGGAAAATGAGTGGGGTAAGGGGTGGGGGGGNGGGGATTACAACAAGGTTCAAAATGCCAGGAAGATTACATGGATATTATGAGGGGTAGAAAGCAGTAGAAATATGAATTAATAAACAGGAGTGCCGTTGGAGATTTTGGACCCCATGAAAAGACCACTTTGGACCCCACCATCCCAGCATGGATTGATGGGTCACAGGCCCTTAAAATCTAGAATCTTAGAAGTTTATGTGCGTTATAACCTTACCCCCTTTTTGGTCCACCGATAACAAGTATTGTCATTACAGTAACTGATTAGCTACTCAATACGGTGGTACTTTCTTGAGTAAATTTTAAAAAATTTGAAATTTTTTCACTAATGGAGAACTGTACTGAACTACTTCTAAAGGCCCCAAACACCCGCACAGGTATTTTCAGTTATTTTGATGAGCTGAAGTTAGGGCAGAGCTAAGATGGGTGTCTGATGAAGTCAGCAAACTGCATGTACAGTATGACAGAGGTGTGGCCGGCCCAGCATGACAAGTGCAACAAACCTATCAGGAGACAGGAATATGTCTCTACACACCCACACATGCCCAAGAAGTCAAAATAGGTGAAAACACCTGTGTGGGTATGCCATGGGTGAGCGGGGCCTTTAATGGAGCTTTCTCACAGTGGATATTTGGACTTGTCAAACAAATGTGTAAGTAGTAACATTAAAAAAAGCTGCAGTCCATTTTTGGCGTCAGGGATAGAATCCTTGTCTTGTGCATGGTGGCTCACTAAAACACCTTTTTACAGCTTTTTACCTTTTTAAAGACATTGTTAATATTAGTTACACCTGCTTTAATAAGTCAACATGTCAGCTCTAAGAGAGGTCTATAAGGTAAGAATTACAAGGTAACCTATATTTATGTTTCTATCGCACAATCAGAGGAAATTTCATTTACGTTTGAACTTTTTCCTTGGATACAATAAGTGAGGATTCCTGCACACTGTCCGAAGTTGACTCAAGAAAGATTCTTGTCAGATTAAGTTATCTTTAGTTAGTAAAATGCTCCAGTTGTAAACTTCAGACAATGTATTGGATCATTCCTTATCTATAATGTCTGATCTTTTGGCCTTTCCAATAGAAGTACACCTTCTGTACGGTGCTCTTTTCACCCATGACAGAGCTTATTTTTTAAAGATCTACCCAAATATGTCATCTTTACCTGCATTTGCTCAAGAGGAATCTCAAAGCTGAAGGACTCATTGTAGTAAGGATTCAAAGTGTTCTTCTTCACTGTCGTCTTCTTCTTCTTCAGCCTCTTCCCATTCTGCAGCAAGTTAATTTTCACATAGGGATCTGAAAACAGAATGAAGGCAATACCACGGTGAAGCTTTTTAATTCTCGACATAAAAAGGACTTGCACGTGCACTCTCTGGGGCTGTAGTGCTATAATGTGCCAACAGATGGAGCCGATGCTGAAGTCAGAGGGAGTGACAGCTGCTGCATGGTGAGTACTGCAGCGTCAGCACGTGAGCAGAGCGGGAGCGACCTAATGGCTGTGCTCCTCCAAACACTGCAGCACATCACAAGCACCCCAAATTTCACCCAACTGACCTTTGACATAGTGATACCTGTATCACATTCAGTTACTTCACGTTGGAGAGGCTGCAAGTGGCATCAGCCGCTTCTTTATATACCTGACAGACCGCCCACGTCCATTTTCTTCAGGTTCTTGGCTTCCAGAATACAGATAGTGAGTTTGCCGGCAGTGGGAACGTAGCGCAAGGAGATGCAAATGTCACCCAGCTTCTCTGGCTTTATGAAGGAGGAAAGTGGAGAGAAAGTTAAAAGAGGTATGAGGCTGAACTGTATGTTCTTGCTCTGGTGTATAACACACAAATACACAACCTGTAACTTTGAAATGACATTATAGACACACACGTCTAATAAAAAATACATATCTAAAAATGCAAAAGGAATGGCAGCAGGAATAAATTTTAAAAAAAGCAAAGGAAACTATTACTGTGTAAATTTGCTGTACTTCTTTAGGCTTTCCTATATGAGGAATTCAAGGCTTAAAGTCTGTTTTCCATATTCTGTGGCAGCTGACTGCTGATGTACCACATTACAGACTGTGTGGCTGCAGAAGAAGCAGTGAGTTTGATTGAAAGACGAAAAAAGATGTCCTTTAGTCCTTCGAGTCTCATTGGCTAATAGCCACAGTCACCTCCTTTTGCACTTGTGATCTGATTATTTGTCTTTGTACAATTTCATCAGCTGAGTGAGTGTTCATGCTGCTCTACACAGAGGAAGAGGTTTTGTTTTAATAAATTCTGTCATCCTGCTGACAGTCTGATGTCAGAATGTTTATGATCTGCTGCCTGACTCTTACCTCTTCCTGATCTGCGCTGTCCAGGTCTCTCCACTCCTCGATTGGTTTTGCCAGATCAAGGGTGTTCATGGGTATTTTAATCTCCCCGATGACATCATGTTTTGAGAAGCGATCAAAGTCATAGACTGACATTACCAGAGTCTTCCCACCCATCTCTTGGAATGGAATCTGGAAAATAACATCCTTTCCTATTAACAACATACTCTTATCCAAAAAAAAACAAAACTTATTTATTATATTTCACATTTTAAAGATAGTTTCTTTGAGACTGTTCAAATTTTGACACAATACACTTCTTATGCTGTTTTTAACAAGTTCCATATGAAAAATCAGCCTCTCAATGTAGAGATCAAAAGACACAGTAATACTGTTTGGCCTCAAGCTCACAGCTAGGAGTCCAGTGCCTTAATAACATGCTGTTTCAGCAGAACTGGCCTGTCTTTGACAGGGTAAAGCTGTTTGATTCGTTTCTCATTGAGCTGTGTCAGCAGGCAGGGTGAAGTAAAGGTGGCCTTCTCCTTTAATTTGATTCCCGATCACACTCTCCTCGCCAGACAGCTTCAATCTATTTGCTGCCTTTTAGCAGAGGTGGCAAAGTACTGATTGTTTAAAAAAAAAAACTGTTTCAACAACTATAAAGATACAAATACACTACAGAATGACATTATAGTTAAAGAAAATCTCAATCTGACAGCTTAATTCATGAGATGAGATGTTCAGTGGCAGATGCTGAATATCATATCTGAAGAGGATGTAATACAAAGCAAAGCGGCTATGATGAAATATGCAGTAAATATCCTTGTTTAAAACCGCACATTTCCTTGCTACTATAGCTTCCAACAAATGCAGGTTAATTCAGCGGCATTTTACAGAGCAAACTTATGCAGGGTATGACATGAACACACCATATATTTTTCTACAAGCACAACAAAAAGTACACACTGTTAAGCTCTCAGGGAAACAGAGAGACAGGGGAGTGTGGGTCAGCTTTTTAACAGGACGTGTCCGTCAATAAAACAGCTAGCCATACACTGTAAAAAAAATAATGTGTATCCGCAACAACAAAAATCACTGCAACAATTTGCCTCAAGCTTTTCGCATCATCTGATAAAATTAAGTAGACCCAAAAAACTATACTGAGACACAGCCACATCAAGACACACTCATGTAACTAGAGACACGCCCACATCAACCTACAACAAGAGCCCACAGAAGAGGAGAATGGAGAGACACTCCCAAAAAAAAGGAGAGACACATCTACGAGCAACAGGCACACCCACATCAGCAGAGATGCGCCCACAACACAGACATGCCCACATCGGAAGAGACATGCTCACTTCAGTAGAGACACGCCCACATTGGCCCACAATGGGGAGGGACACACCCGCAGAAGAGGAAAATGGACAGACACGCCTATAATGGACAGACACGCCAACATCAGCAGAGACATGCCTACAATGGATAGACACCACCAAAAGAGACACACCAACATCTGCAGAAACACACCCAGACATCACAATTGTCTGTTGTAGCTATTTCAAGGTTTTCTTGACAAGGCAGGATGTTAGATCCTTAAATTGAAAGACTTAGGTCTTCCATCTTACCTTGAAGGTAAAGGTCTCGTTAAAGACAGGATTGAGCGTTTTCTTGTGAACCTTTGTGTCAAACTTCTTCTTCTTGTCAGGGAGGACAAAGACTTTGACGTAAGGGTCAGAGGTGCCGCCGCTGTCCATGGAGAGGAGATCTGCTGCTTGTAGGATGCCGACGGTCAGCTGGAGAGGGAGGAGGTTAGAAAACAAGTCAGGCTGAAAGCAGGAAACAGGAATTCATTTAAAAAAAATTTTTGTTATCCAAGTAAAACAATTTTATCGCTCACCATGTGTACTAGATTATGAGACTCTCTTCAAGATAATTAGTCTTCATTGGCCTTAGCAAGTTATTCAGTCTATTTTTCAGCTCAAGTGGATCGGATGGTTAACTTGAATTGCCAACATTTCATTATTCATATAAACCTAAATGATATTAAATGTAAGTCTTTTCTACGAGTTTTGAGATTCTTGCGGTAATTTTAGGAAACTGTATTATGTAATTTCCTATTATGTCAAAGACTGATATGTTTTTTTTTTTGGNTTTTTTTTTTTTGTGGTTTTTTGTGGTTTTTTTTGATCCTAGAAAATTTTAGTGATGACAGAAAATCTCGCTTGTTTCGGTTAGGAGATTCACTTACCACCTGACCAGATCCCTGCACTGAACTACACAAGAGCTTACCTTGTTTTCCTGGAAGTCATAATCAATGGAGTACTGCAGCTTCCCAAGTTTTTCTTTTTCCTTCACTTCTTCCTCTTTCTCATCTCCAGTCAGCCCAGGCTCTACATCATCTTCCTCATCATCATCATCCTGTTGTTTCTGCAAACACAAAAGAGAGCGGGCAGCAGAAGGAGGAGTGAGAGAACGGCTTGAAAATGAAGACCAAACCTTGGGCATCACCAGTCGGGTTAGTCACAGCACCTACCTGCCACTTACCCCTGCTCACCCTGGTGTTACTAGTGCAATCTGTTCATCGATGACCACGGTTGCAACCTGACTTGATTTCACTTTTACTTGGGTGACACCATTTTGCTGTGTTGTGAATGTGCATTATTAAACTTTACAAATGTCAGCAACAGGAAATTTCTCCTGGACTGTAACATGTTGTTAAAATGCCATTTCAGTAGATCTCTATGTTGTTATGCAATGAGAGAGAGAGAGAGAGAGAGAGAAAGAGAGAGAGAGAGAGAGAGAGAGAGCGAGAGAGAGAACAGAATGAATAGCAGCTCCTACTGAAAGCACTGAAGAGACAGATCTATTATATTATTAAAACAGTAGATGGTGATATGATCAAGCCACTGATTGTGATTCCTGACAGTCTTCTTGAAAAACTCTCAAAACCTGTTAGTACTTCAGGCCAAAATCCTCTGATAGCACATTCAGTGCCAACTGACAGTGTAAGCTTTCTGACAAATGGCTTTATTTCAGCCAGAAAATATTACTGTTGGCTGTTTATTTCTTTCTGGGAACAATTACCATTCCAAATTTTCATGAGTATGTTTACAGTATTGTTCACACTGTTGTTTTGATGACTGTAAGTCATGCCTCCTGCAAACTGTGTGATAACAGCAAGTTTATTGCATGTCACACTGTGCAAGAGTATAATAAAATCTTAGCCATAATCTGTGAGGGACTGTACGATCTCCAGTTTGATACACGTTTGGTGACTATATGAAGAATGCCTGATGAATTGTAGCGCTACAACAAGCAGGAAAGAAACCTATGCAGGTAGAAATATGGGGAGTGTATCTATGTTCCCAGGGTCTTATGTTCCCCAGTTCAATATTCTGTTAACACACATTAAGTGTGTGTTAAAAGACTAACCCTAACCCTACCCCTAACCCATAATGTGTTCTATTGTGCTATATAGAGCTGGGGAACATAGGACCCTGGGAAAGGGAAAGGAATGACTCCAAAATATGTCTTCCATCCCATCTGTCCCAGCCACCCGAAAATGAAGTGCAAATTATACAAGCTTTGACTGTATCACAGCATAGAAGTGCCAACGATACAGTCAAAGGAGGAGGAGAATATGGACCTGGTTGTGGCTTGGGAAAAGAGGGCATCATGGGATGCCAATTTTGCAATTGTTGTTCAACAGCAAATTAGCTAGCTAGCTATATTGTTGTTTACACTCTCTCTCTCTCTCTCTCTCTCTCTCTCTCTCTCTCTCTCTCTCTNACCCCCTCCCTCCCGTCAGTTCTCTTAGTTGATTTCAGGTGGAGTTTGCAGCAGCAGTCAAATTTTGAGATTTTGGTCTAAATGTCTGAAATTCTCAGAATTTTGTTGCAGGCACAAGAGCGCTAAATTGGCAGTCAGTGAACATGATACTGCATCTCATACTGCAATCAATGACGACTGTTTTGGACTGATGACCCAAGATTTCATTATGATTTTCACACAATTGTTTAACTTTCATCTGCAACATCCCAAAACTGCACAGTCTGTAGGAGACTGAACTGAATTGCATTCCCTTCTACAAAGAATACAGGTCTGAGTGCTAGTATTTTAAGGCAGAATATTCTTAATCATATGCCAACATTCAGCATCTTATGGAGAGAAAGCTGTTCATGAGAAGATCAAGGCTTGATGAAGATAAGTCAAGTTCCATGTTATCATCTTGCTTTTTCTTTATATCATTCCGCATAACTCTTCAGTTTTTCATCTCTTTAGAGACAGTCATGACTAATCGAGCTCTAAATATCAAAGCAAACTTTCATTCAGATACTGTATGATGCTGGATAATATCTCTATGGCTGTCTTCTTGAAATGATACTTCTTCATAAGACTGGAGCGTCCAGCTACTCACCGTGAAGCTGGAAGAGGAACAGGGCACACACACACACATGCACACATGCACACACACACACACACACACATGACCCAGGAACAGGGCACGCACACACACACAATTGTTTACATGCAGACTCTCAGGCATGCTTAATCTCTCTCTCTCTCTCTCTCTCTCTCTCTCTCTCTCTCTCTCAGTAACAATCTCATACATCTAAATCACAACATCACACTGCACCATATTGTAATTTGTGGCATTCTCTTCCTTTGTAATGGTAAATGCTTTTCATTCAAGCATGCCAGGCTACACAATGCAGGATTCAACAAAACATTTCTTTATAATGGCAAACGTGAATGAAGGACCTTGTCACTGTTGCTGATAGATAAAGTTATGCTTTGATGTTTCTGAAACCTTGGTGACTGATCTTTTTAGGCCTAAACCTTCTGGATATATGTGTTCTGAGTGAAATGTGCACATCCATGCAGGGACCATGCCATAGTGAGAATTTAATTTTTTTTCTCAACTTCTAATGAGGCTCAAAGATAAATGCTATGTCTGAATGTATTTCCTTTGGTCCACCCTGTAGGGCAATAAATGAAATATTGACTTAAAACAGCCAAATCAATGTAACCTAAACTTTGGAATGAGTGAAATTGGGTCTCTGAAGATCATCTGCAAATGTGAGCAAACATTCTGGCCCACCATTTCTCTTCAGTGAGACCCCAGTGCATTAGGGAGAGAGGGAGTCAATGACTGTCACCTAATGAGTCAGCAGCATGGGTCATCCAAGAAAGTTACTCTCAAGTCAAGTTGTGGCCATTCAATGGTACCTACTGCAAGGGCATATTCTGGTCTTTGTCAATTCACACAGTTTTATCTATCAAACCCTCTGAGCATGTTTGAGAGGAAATTGTTGCTTAGACTTTACTTTTGTGTTGCACAATCGAGACCTGTTGAGGTGGGAACATGCTCAAAGCTCTCACTTAGGGAAATTTTAACCAGATTTTTGACAAATATCCAGCTTACCCCTTGCTCATGCATGTTAGTGATCTCTAGTGAGTTGCTGAGTGCACTCATCATTCAAAGGCTCAACCATAGGATGAGTTTTCATTTCAAACCATAGACAGCTGCACTTGTGCAGGTCTTTTTTTCTGCTGTTTGGCCAAAAAAATTGCAATCTCTGGGTATTCAAGACATACAGTAGCAGTTGGTGCGGCATATCAGTTCAGTGGATTTGCGAAGCAGCTTTAACACTCCCATAGGTTCCTTAAGCACCCGCAGCACCTAAGCTTGCAAAACTAAGGAAGCCATAGCACTCATTGTCATCACTGCAATCCATCCCTTCAAGCCCAGCCCACCCACCACTTCTTTTCCCCGCCCTGGTCTGTGCTTACAGAGGCCAGAGAGGAGCGCCGCGTGCCATCAGACCTACCGTAGGCAGAGAAGTCCACCACAGTCAAGATACACGGAGCACACATAAGACACAAAGCAGGAAGGAGGAGAGCAGAGACAAAGGCAGAGATTGAACTCACAGCAGACAGCAAAGAAGGTAATCACAGCAAATGCAGTCAGCTACACTGTGGGGAGCGAGGAAAATGACACGGAGGAAAGCCGCCTCATTAGCACAATCACATCTTCAGCAAGAGAGTCACTGTGTTTGAAAGCACTTCACTTTTCCATGTATTTTTTATGGAAAGTCAATTTGCCTCAAATGTACTTTATCAAATCATCCAGCATGTACCAAAAAAGTTCCCCCACTGTCATTACTCTGTAAAGACTCATAGACTGAAAACAAAAGAAGTGAACTAACTGCTGATTTTCATAATTACTCTTTAATGGCTGCAAAAACAATTGCTGGGCTGAATATATTAAGAGTTGTGTCATTTTCCACCCAGATCCCAAAGCATGAGGGAGAGAGAGAGAGAGAGAGAGAGAGAGAGAGAGNGGAGGGAGGGAGGGAGGGAGGGAGGGAGGGAGGGAGGGAGGGAGGGAGGGAGGGAGGGAGGGAGGGAGGGAGGGAGGGAGGGAGGGAGGGAGAGCAACAATAACACAGTAACATTCATTACAAGTACATTAAATATCAAAAAAAAAAAAGATAAAAAAGACATGGTGGGTAATGAATGCATTTAACACCTGCGAAGAATACATTGACTGGGTTAGATAGTCATCAAAAAGTTAAACAACCTGCAATAATGATCAATCTAATGAAATTCATTTTATGAGCATCATTCATTCCATCTTTAGTGAGGTAATGATTTTCATCTTATATACTTAATTAAAATGCGTGTCGTGTGAACTACTGATCCAAATTTATGTAAGTTTTATGTTTAGTTAATATTAGGATTAACTAAACATAATGTATGTTAGGATTTTATTTAAGTTAAATTTGGCTGATGGTTGGTGCTTTGACATGAACAAGACAAAGTTTATGTACAAGTGTAAGTGTGAGTCAGGTCCCTTGGTCATGACACGGCTTCCCATGATGAACATACCTCTCCCCCTTTCAGGTTCTTCATGCCCATGTCACCCTTCCCCTTCTTGCCCTTCTTGTTCTTCTTCTTCTTGCAGCAGCATTTCTTGATGATGCAGAAGCAGCATGTTAGAATGAGTAAAGCAGCTACCACGGCAATGGCAATGATGGCCCAGGACGGCACTGAGGAAAATATACAGACCCATGTATAGATGCACATACACACCCAGAGAAGAAACAAACTTTGACATTTGACCAACCAATCATTTAGCCTGCTTGATGTCATGTCCTGGGCCAAAGATATTTAGGAAGATGTGCTAAGTTAGCAATTAGACTGAGTGAAAATTAGATTTCTTCACCATTAGGAAGGTCAGCTACTGATCAATACAGAATAAAGACATTATGGGGCTGCCAATGCCTGCAGCAAAACAGGAAATCTAATTCCAAAATCCCTGCTTAGAGTCATGTCGATAGAAGTTGGTCTGGACAGCTTCGGGTTTTGTCTGGTACTCACGTGGGATCTTGTCAATTTCATTCAAGAACTTGTTTTTGATCTCATCAAAGGCATCGTTCTTGTTGACGGGTTCAGTGGAGTTTTCGGCGGATACCAACGCGACGGGAGCTGGAGTCACAGTCAAGGCACTGGCCCCTGTTGGCTGAGCCACCATGGCCTCAGGTTTGTTCTTGAACAAGTTCCACTTGTCTGACATTTGGGCGGCACGCAGAGTCCCTGAAAACAACAGTGAAGCATCACAGTCAGGAAGAGATGCTCATTCTCAGGTAACATCATCACCAACATTTTTCCAACTGCACATAATATTCCAAACATGTGCCACCATCATATCAAAAGCCACAAGCAGAAATCAACAGTCACTCAGTACTGGGCATTCAGTATAAAACAATTCATGGAAAAATGTGATAACATACATGAAAACTGCCTTCTGAAATTAAAGTTTGTGGTTAGCTTCTAAAGTTGCAGCTTAAGCTACTAGAAAACAATCAAAATGAGACCAAATTATGGTCTACTTCTAAAAAAAACTACCTGTTACACCTTGTTGAAATTAATTGCCTACACGGATGAATAAGATTTAGTGCATTAAATTTTAATAGAGCTCGAAAAGAAAGCAAAGACATTCAAGCCTCAGTAACTGAGGTTCATATTAAACACTCTCTAAAGGATAGAACGGGAGCAAATTGAGAACATGAGCATAAAATACATATCATATACAAGTCATATTGAACATGAAGCAAATTATGAATGAAGACATTTATTCAAGTAGAGAGCACCAATTAAAACATTAAAATTTGTTCCTCTTTTTTTATGCTTGCCAGAAGGTTAAACATCTGTTGATGCTGTTGAGATTCAATATTTTCAGAAGTCTGAGTTGCTACTTGCAAAGTTTTTGTCACTTTAAAGTAAAATGGCAGGATAAAACACATCTGCAATCAGTTTATGTATAGATTTTGATAGATTTCTGAATGACATCTTTCAGTTTCCAAGACTGTGTCCTTAGTACTAACAGTTTCCACATCAGATTGCTGGACTGTGCAGAGCGCCCTCTGTAGCCACAATATGCCGTGTACAATTGTTTTCACACCTCATAGTGCTCCCATTACCAATAACCTGAATTTGATACGTAAAATTGGTGGAGTCCCCCTTTAATAGCAGAAACCCCAGATTAAAGTCCTTACTATCAAATTGCTCCTTAGCCAAAGGCCTCTCTGAACCAATTTGCATAGAAATTCATGAAGAACTTTTCGAGATATCCTGCTAACAGACAGCCAACAAAATTATTGCAAAGAGGTTCCTGCTGCCCCAAGGTTTTAACAGTATGATATAAGTTTACCATATTAAAAAGATGATATATTAAAAAATCAATTCATGAAGGAAGATGAATTATGAAAGATGATTTGAATATTTTGCCTTAACTGAGTAATAGTAATATGCTTAAAAAAAGTGAAAAAATAATATGACACACTGAACCAATCATATAGTGGACAGAAGTTTTGAAGACTATATGGTAAAGCTCTTTTTTGACTCAGTCTGAGTCACTGGACCGCCTCACATTCAATCCATTCCAACTGAGCAGGAATTTATTTTTTACAATGATTGATTATGGTTGTCTACATCTGACTCTACCATTTGCAGCAATGCTAAAATCTTTCACAGAGTTGTATGGTAGATGGATGAAGAGTTATGCTCAGTTACCGACAGTATTTATGAGAAATAACCATCTATGACCAATTTATCACACTTTTGTTGTTTCCTGAACCTTCCCAGAACCCAAGCCAGCAGCATCTGGCCAGGATAAGAGTGTTTAACTATAGACAGAAGGAAAATAAACAACTCCAGCCCATTCTATAGTGGTGTTCCTACAGGCCAAACAAATGTTCAATCAGCTCTTATCAGTTCCAGAAATCACACTGTGACAAAAGCAGTTGAAAGCAACCTGGCAACAGAATGACGAGTAAATGAGCGAGACCTCAATTCAGAAAAATGACAAGCATAATAAGAGGAGACTTCTCCTGTTAATTTTATTAAAGTCAGACTGATATGGGAAGAAAGGGAAAATTCCCCATTTTTCCCCCAGTTCTCCATGTTGGGGACAGAGATTCTGTCTCTATTTATTGCCACATATAAATTATTCATATTGAGTCTGACAGCAGGCAGGATAAGATTATATTATTCAGGGGCCAGGGCAGTTTGTGCCTCTTACACGTACAGTATCTCTCAAAAATAACCTGTGCTGCTGTATGTTATACAGTATTGTTATATATACAGGAATGGCAACTGTACTGTATGCAATGGTTTGAGTTGAGGAAAATGAGAGTGAATCACATTGCTCCATCACACATTTGATAAAAAAAAACAATAAAAGGACTAAAACATGTTGACTGCATAACTGTCTCTGCTCTGTAGCTTCATTATACACCTACATGTCAGAAGATTAACATTCATAGATATGTGGTCGAGCATTTTGTCTCATCCACTCTGAGGCGACAGAGAGGACGGGCAGAGAGGACACAGAGTTACACTATTGTTTAATGACAGCCATTAGTCCTGCTTCATAGCTGGCTCGCACCAATCACACGGTGTAATAAATTATATAAAGTGTTTTTCCTAATGAAGAAGTCAGCAGCACACCTTCAGACAACGTGTCTGAAAAGCATCTGAGCGCATACACAGTGATGAACGGACAGAGGGACAGATGGAGAGACAGCCAGATGTTTAGACAGCTGATAGATGAGACAAATTTGAAAATGAAGCCCTTGTCTCTCCCGTTAACAAGTACAGAGGTGCCCTTGAGCAAGACACTGAATTTTAATGGACCATACCAGCGATCGTGCATGTTTGAGCCCAATATACACAATCCACATACACATTACTTTACTGACAACCACTTCCTAAAATATACTACTCTAGCGGTAAATTTTAGAATATTTTTCCCCACTTCCAGACTGCCAGTGGTTTCAGTTCATTCCAGTACGCTATTAAAATCAACTTGTAACATGCTTGAGTTTATGATTAAAAACTTGAATCCAGTTGACTTGATTCAGTTTTCATATACCCACCTGGATGACTGAGAATCTTCAACAAAACACTTTGAGATACACAATCCATCATAGTGAACACAACGTCTATTTGTTTTGTTTTGTTTTGTTTTTTTGTTGTTTTTTTTTTTTTTNTTTTTTTTTTTTGTCAAAGTAACTTTATTTAACCGATCCAACATGGAACTGCACAGAAGACAATGTATATGTACAGGAATGGCAACTGTACTGTATGCAATGGCTTGAGTTGAGGAAAATGAGAGTGAATCACATCTCCATCACACATTTGATGAAAAAAAACAAAACAATAAAAGGACTAAAACATGTTGACTGCATAACTGTCTCTGCTCTGTAGCTCCACTAGGGAATATAGTCCCAGGAGAAGACGGCTTTTACCAAAACATTAAAAAGACAGTGCCTCCTACAATCATGCATAAGTTTTAGCAGGCAAAACATTGAATTTTAAGGTGGGTGTATTTCCACAACATTTGATTCTGAAAGACTAGGGGATTTGAAAAATAACAGCAAAACTAAAATATGGTTGTACGTTTCGGAAACTGCTTGTCAGTAACGTACCGTATATGCTGGTTGTATATATCGGGCTCAAGAGTGCATAGTTGCCAATATGGCCCTTTAATTGAATAAGCATTTATATAATACTGAAATACTGTGAACTGTGTGAGGTTTGAGCTCCATCTCCCGATGTGCATCTCATTTCGTTGGTGTTTGAGTCCTCAGTGTAAGTTAAAACAAAATGGCTCCGCTTCATTGCTCCGAGCAGCTATGGGCATGATCCAGCCTTATCACTCAGCACACTGCTCTGAGCTGGATGGCAATCAAGGACTTTTTATCGTTGGTGAACAAACAAACTGTTTCAACCAATCCCATCACATCCTAACTGGGCAGTTTTACTAAAATGTAAATGCAGAGAAAGAAGAATGTGTCTAGGTTTAAAGTATCTAAAAACAAAACAAAACAAAAACAAAAAAAACAAACAAAAAAAATAAAAACACAATGTTCACAATATCAGGGACATCTTCCTAATATTAGGACTGCAGCTATTTTTTTTTTTTTTTNTTTTTTTTTTTTTGTTTGTTTGTTTTTTTTTTTTGCATCATTAATCACAGGGCTGGAAGAAACATATGCTAATGAGGTTTAGCAATAAGTGAAATTAGTGAGAGAAATATATTCACACTTTAAGAACTCCATCAGTGTTTCTTAAATATCATTGTTTAAGAAACACTGATGGATTAACACGTTGCATGTTGTATTTGTTACCTACTACAGAAGAATATCATTTAGAAATTCTCAAATATGCCCAGAATACCCAGAGGCTGAGTAATCTTACTTAATTACCCTGCACCTGTCAAACTCTACCAATAAGAACTGTATCTCTTTACTCCCTCTACATACATAAACAAGAAATGTTGCCACCTTATCGACGTCACGTATGCAATGACACACCGACCATACAGAGTGATGGAAACCCCAGCCTGCAGCTGATTGGATATTTCATTTAAAAAGGGTTTATTAATACCCAGGTCACTTCAGAGAGAAAACAACCTAAGGAGAGTAAGCGGAAGACATACAGCTGTTTCATTGCACAACAACAAGTACCATAAACAACCATTAATTAACAAGCTACAACCAGACCACCATGTCCTTTGTTTTCCCCCACAACCAGTTCACACAGCTGTCTAGTGCTGCCATAATCTGCATTTACACATCTGTGTATGTGGGTGAGTGTTTAAATAAATGCAGTCATTTTTATCCATATTTGTCTACTGTTTATAGTATGATTCAACCCTTACAATCATCTTATTACTCGCTGTCATAATGGCTTCTTCAAATGAACTGGTAAAGGCAGCATGTGACTGCAGCTTGGGGCAATTGTCATGAGCATTGGGCCGGCAAATTAATTATTGAACATGGGGCATTGTGAAAAGGTTGTTTTATTCAAAGACATAGCATGGCAAAACTATAGCAACAATTACTTGGTTGTCACAGGTCATCTGACAGTAAAATGTTAACAAGGTCCATCAATGCTACAAATAAATCTAAAAAATGTGCCCGCCCCACCCCCACCCCCCACCCCCCACTGAGGCTCTGTGACATCTGTGACATTACGGGTTATGTGTGGGTGGGTGAAGTTTGGCCTCCAGCTGAACTAGCATACATCCTGTGCAGCTTCATTTCCTCTAAATCTCTCTAATGTGATTTCTACAGTAAGCTGCAGTTCAAAAAAAGTACCCAATTAAAGAAGTTACTAACTTGCCAGGATTTACATATTAGAGAGCGTCTTAATGTTCTCATTTCATTTGTAGGCTATTGCAACCTTTACGCAAAGTGGTGTTTCTTTCACAGCAGGGTAGATTGTTTTTCTGAGAAGCTGCATGTGTGTGCTCCGATTTCTGTATTTCTACGAGTCATGCTGAGGGACTATATTATCTAAATCCCATTGAGCTATTTTAGATGTGAGTCAACTTGAATAAGACATGAAGGAAATTTTTCAAAGGATGATTATTCAAAGCTATAATAATATTGCACTTGCATTTAGGATAAACACTTGAAGGAATAGAAATAGAATATTGGCTCAACTAGCAGTGAATCACAGCTGACAGATGAACTTTCAGGACTTCCACCTCAGTTAAAAGTGTGTATTGGAATATTTAGAGAACAAGGGCCATAGTATTTTTTGAAATACACCAGACAGTGCATTACAGTACCCAGACAGCTGAGTTGAGATATGCTGTTGTTTCAATTAGAGATAATGTGCAGCTTTGTTCCTGAACTCTTGCTGCTTTTTGGTAATTTACTCCTGCTGAAATAGACTTGGGGCTCCTGCAGTCATAATGGTTTCATTTTGGCCAAGTTTTAATGGGATTACAGAGAGATACTGATGGCTGCCTTGCTTCTTATTTACCACTGAAGAATGAGATTCTCTGTGGAAGTAGGTCCGAGTTGAATTTATTACTATAATTGGATGTATAGGCTGTAATATTGTTAAGAAGATAAAATTGCAGCAATTGACATTTCTTCTTCCATTCATCAAGTGAGCTCTGAGCTGTTAAAATCTTTGGAAACATTTACCTCCTTACCTCAGTTTCAATTGGTTATACTGTAAATGTCAAAATGCTAAATTGAGAGTAATTTGAAAAAAAAAAACAAACAAAAAAAAAACAAAAACCAGAAAGCAGCATTCAATGATATTGTTGTATCATTCACAGTTCACGTCCTTAGCATTTTCCTTTGTATTATCTTCTTGTTTTCAACCAAGTTGCATAACCATGCATGGTAAATCTCACAATCTGTCCTTTATCACTTAGTCTATGCATAGTCTTGCAGCTATACAGATTTGAGCTGTCATGCATGGTAACATACAAAGATGCTACATGTAGGATCAAGACAGACTGCTGCAAGCTAGCTTGCTATAGCTGCAAAAATTCCATTTTTTTTCATGGTCGAGAGCCAAGAGTCTGATAAAACATTATATTACAGAGTGCTGGAATTTGAATTCATAGTATTTAAAACTTTCTATTCATTAAAATCAGTTTGACCTATTCAAAAGGCCCCCTTACTTATTAAAAAAAAAAAAAAAAAAAAAAAGCTGCAATTTAAACCTAGTACAATCAGAAATAGCTGAACCCAACATTTTCAAAGTAGGAATGATAAAATAATGCATCTTGCATAGCACTTTTAGGACAGCACCTTGCAAAACATATTTTTCTCTGCTGTGATTTCCTCGCCAACTAACAACTAACAGTACACCAGGGTGACAATTACAGATTCACTGAGCAACTGATCTGTAACACAGTCAGCAGAACTGCTTATGCAACCATCCAAGAAAGGACATTTATTGAGGCGTCAAAGCCTTGAGTTTAGACTCAGAAATGCACAAATGCTTAGAAAGCAAGTTGAAAAGACTGTGGCCAGTATATGCATGATTCAGAGATCACAACCCAGCAATTAATGCTTTAATGTCCATTAAATGCAAACGCATGAGGGAATTCTGCCAGTGTATTTATAACTGTAGTTCTCAGGATAGTGCCTGAGATAAGGATGTCAAAAAGGGGAGGACTTAAAGATCATCTCATTGAGGAGAATTAGAGAAAAGCCTTTGTGTACTGGCCCAAAGGGCTGTCCCAAGAGACTCATTTACAAACCTGCTTGTGTAGATAAAACAATGCTTATTCTCACCTGCAGCTGAATGTGACTCAGCTATTATCAGGAGGGATCCTTGAAAAGGAGGTGGGCTGTGCTGATGTTTAATGCCGAGCGAGGAGCAGCAGGAATCATGTACAGCCAGTTGCCATACATTCTCCCTCTCTCCCTCAGCACAACCCCTTTCTCTGTCCCCTGATAGGCCGATTAATCATTCTGTCACTGAGATACTGACCCAATCTGCATGTAAGGCTGAGTGGAAAAATGTGAAGGAGGAGAGGGCTTCTGCAGCACTGCAGATAGGCCACACCTACTCACATTCTAGCTTCTTGTTTTAAAACAACAAATGGCAAAAATATGCAACTAAGAAGAGGGTGAGATTTCCAGCAAATACAAAGTCTTATTTCTAGTTGCAACATCATTTATTCCAACTATCTCACTCTGTATACGTGTGATGTTTTGCAAGAAAAATCCTAGTAAAAATACACTAAATTCACAGGTTTTGATGTCACATTGCCAGTAATACACATCTCTCGTGATGTGTTAAATTCATGTCACACTTTGTATTACACATGTCTATGTTATGCTTTCTCTGTCCATCCTAAATTCTCTCCTCAGAGATGAAGCTGAGAATGAGAAAAAAAAAAAAAAAAGAGCTAGAAATGGCACGTTTTCTCCTCCTTGTTGTAAAAATGAAAGAGTGGTGTAAATGCCCCGTCAGTGCAGCAGGATGCTGTGACTGGTGACAGCGTCTGACCATTTAACACTGCCACTCTCTGCCACCGTCTGCCAACAACATGGGCTGGAGCCAGCAATGAACACACTCAGCTCTTTCTCACCTGGAGTGAGAAGATGACAGCAGCTGAGCAATCATAATGTTGGTGTGTTATGCTAATGTGTCAGACAAAAGCACTGACTCACTCTCTGAGTCCAATACAGCTGACATCCTATATGGACATCTTATAAATACATATATATGTCCCTATAGAGCAGCGGGAATCATTTTGGGAAGCCAGAGATCCAGGATTAAAAGCCCTTTTTGTTTTTCTGACAAAGTTAGTTTGAGCTTGTGCAAGCCTTGGATGGACATGAAACTCACCTAGCTGAATCATTAATACACACAATCAGTAACTTTGTCATCAGTAACTGGGTCATAGATATAAGAGCAAACAGTACAAGGCTGTGTAGATTAAAAAAAAAAACAACAACAACTTTGAGTTAAGAAACATTCATCCATCTACTCATTCATCTGTCCATCATTTTTCCAACACTTCAGGTTTGCATCTTCTCCACACAGTAATGGGTGCTGGGGCTCATGGGTAATGTACAATTTAAAGCAATATGGCATATTTTGACAGAAAAAAAATGTGATTTCTCAGAAAAAAAAAAAGTTGAAGTATTTTTAACTTATTCCAACGCAACATCAGGAGACTCCTGTGTTTCTATATTGAATAGTAATGAAGTTGTACTTAAAAGAAAAGCTTGAACCTCTGACTCCACCCACTTTAGTAGAATATAGGGGTAAATACATATGTTGCATAGCTGACTACATGTAAAACTAACATAGATAGACCCTCTGGATTATGTATAGACCATGTGTGTTGTAACTAATCCACATTTTTATACATCAAATATGTTGGTGTATAAAAATACAGTATGTTGTGCAGATATGTAGCTAATAAATATTAAAAATATCAAGTATGTGCAAGATATATTTCCCATATATTTTTGCAACTGGTGACATGCATAGATAAATACTATACTGTATATGCCAAATATATAAAGATACCATATAAGTTTGTATGTTTTGTGTTCATGTTCCAGTTTTGAATAGAAAAATTCTAATATATATCATGTATGGCCTTCTTGGAAAGACACGTATATGCATACTTGGCTCGTGAATATACTCAAATATAAGCAGAGATTAACTATTTCAAAACTAAGAGACAGAGGAAACAGTACTGCTCATCCGGAAGTAGTTAAAGGCTAAGTACATTATAGGTGCAAAGGTACACATCTGTGCACATCTGCATGCATGCACACGCAGACAAACACACATACACTCTCTCTCTCTCTCTCTCTCTCTCTCTCTCTCTCTCTCTCAAGCAAAATGCTCTAAGATGGACAGAGGATGCACAGTTAGAATAACCTTCTTTACTTTCTCTCTTTCTTTGAGAAGTTCCAACATTCGGTCACCAGCTGCCTTCTTGGAAGGAGCCAACAGAGAAAAAAAAAAAAAAAGNAAAAAAAAAAAAAAAGGAAGATTGGTAGACTTCAAAGCATTTCTCTCATCTCTCTGGTTATGTATGAGAGACTCAGAGTATTTCTCAGTGTGAGAGCCATGGGAGCAGCAGCCTGAGGTACGGACTTAATGAGCCTGCCTGAATGTTTTAGAGCCTGACAAAAAAAGAAAAAAAAAAAAAGCTGCTTCAGAGCATGCTCAGTATCAAATAGTCTTCTGCACTTTGGATAGTGGAGAAGCAAACCATGAAAAGAGGAAATAAATAAACCTAAGTGCTTGGATTGATTACAGTTAAATGAATGTTGTGTGCTTGGATGCCAGAATATGATATTCTACAATCTAGCTGTATAATGCAATAGTATCCATCCAAATATATGATTCTCACATCCTCCACACTGTTTATTTACTACACTGTACCTATTTTGAAACCAGAGTGATCATGTGACCACTCCAAATACAGACCTTCAACTGTCTTTGATAATTACAACACCAGAGACCATCTCTGGGGGAAGAATATAAACCTGGTTTATTTTTCAAAATGTTACTTCGGGACGCAGAAGGGAGTCTGAGGAATAAATCATTGTGGTGTAATGTGATGTGCTGAAATGTGAAACTCTTTTTTTTTTTTTTCTGGATTTCTTCTGAATGTGCATACGTTTAAAACCAGACCACAAACTTCAAACATTTCAAAGATGAATTTCACTGTTTATCTCATATGACAATTCTTAGTTCTAATAATTGCCCGACGGCAAAACCACAAGAGTCAGCACAAAGGTACACTCAGCCAAAGAGGTTTCGTCCTTGGTACTGTCCCCTTGGTACTGCCTGAGCTATATGTCCCATGGCAGACAGCACAAAAAAGAGCATCCTGCAGCACTTTATAAAATCCCCACCCCTCTCTATACTCCTCAGCACAACTGTCAGCTTCTTTTTATGTCTGACTGCTCTGTCTCAGAAGATAAGATGCATCATGGCGTGTGATTGTGTTACTACAGATTTGCATGTAGATACAATAAAGAAGACCTGTTGTATTTTAGTGTAGCGTGCCATTTTTGGCTCCACTTGGTTGTTCAGGGAGGTTATGAGAGACCGCTGGAGCTGGAGGAGTGAGAGCAGCTGTCAGCAGGACACCCTCTTGGATACTCTCCAGGAAAGAGGTGCTACACCCACTAGGCTGTGCTAAACAAGGCATGATCAATGAGAATAATCTTCATCCAGAGTTAAACAAATTCATGCAACATTCCCTGATGTGGATCTATAGCAAACTGCACACAAACAAGATCCAAAGATAGATTCTGGGGCAGACCAGGATCAACAAGACATGATACTTTTTCTGCACCAGAATTAAGAATTAGCTTTCAGTAAAGTTTGGATCACATGCATCTGCATTAGAGCAAAACCAAAAAAAATTAAAACCTACATTAGAATACAGGCAACAAACCTCCTCAACTAAATGTAACAATCCCCAGCCAAAATCCCTGTAACTCTCAAGTATTCCACATCATTTCCATGAAGAGCAAACCTGAGAAGAGAGTTCAAATCTGCCCTTACCAGCACTACTGTATCTCCTTAATCCTGTTCTCCACAACAGGCTAACCCATTCACCAAAGAGGCACTTGGGGTTAATGTTACAAAGCCTTAATAACGTCCCTCTACCGCTCTCCCATCAGCACCAGAAACTGCAGTCCTCTTCGCACTGTTTCCACTGCAGCACTTCTTGCTCTCCCATACACACACACACACACACACATATACGCTCACTCATTCTATGTGACTACCCCCACCTCTGTTTCTCTCAATCCCCTCCTCCTTCCTCTCTCTCTCTCTCTCTCTCTCTCTCTCTCTCCACTATCTCTGTCTCTTCACTCCCCCCTGAATGGATCCTCTCCACCTCCCCTCCATCTTCCATCTCGCTCTCCACTCCACTGCTCACTACTCAGCCTGCTGATTTGTGATGCTGCTCACAAGGTGCTGTATGCAGCAAACTGTGCCTCAGTCCAACAAACACGTAAGGCCAATCCAAAAGAATGCATACGC
Organism: Lucifuga dentata; assembly: GCA_014773175.1. Lineage (NCBI taxonomy): Eukaryota > Metazoa > Chordata > Actinopteri > Ophidiiformes > Bythitidae > Lucifuga > Lucifuga dentata. The sequence goes on from VXCM01000320.1 coordinate 87,280, forward strand.
TTTGCTGTCTGACCAACACCTGCAGCCTGCTTTAAACCACACCGGGACTGCAGACCCAATTATAATCCAGGGCATGCAAGGCAGCAACTGCATATATACTGTAAGACTGGATGTAAATAAAAAACAAAACAAATACACAAGAGCACTAAATAGAGAAACGAGGAGAAGCCTAGGGTAAGCTATTGGCTGATCACAGATATATACAGTATATAGGGTTCAGTGTATAAGTATGAAGATATGTATGAAGAAATTCCACTGCATTAATGTTGAACAGTCTGCCTTTTATGTATATCTGATGCTTGTTTATACTTCTTAGTATTAAATTTCATTTTCAAAGAATTTTACAGTTCCAAATTTAGTCAACTGACATTTTTTGAGAAAACAAAAAATAGTCCGCCCCAATACATTTTTTTTTTTTTTTTTNTTTTTTTTTTTTTCTTTTTTTCTTACTGTCAAAAATCTATTATCGATCTGGCTCCTGTGCTGACGGCAGCAAAAGCCACTGCTGAGTGTTTTTCTTTAGCCATCTCTATTCATTTATCTGAATTATTACTTTGGACTGTCAGGAAGATTTTAACAATACAACAATGGTACAAGCATTGCATAGCAATAGATTGTATGTATAAGCTTATAAATAACTATATGAGGATTGTTGCACAATGTGACTGAAAACCTTTTGCTGACCATCAATTTTCTGTTATAAACATAAAGTTCTCTAAGCAGTGGTCTTCAAAAAGTTTAAATATTTTTAACAGAAATTATTAGTAGGGTCTCCCAGATGCCTTACTGCTTTCTTCCCTCACTGCAGGCATAGAACAGCGTAAATCGTTTTTTTTTTTTTTTTTNTTTTTTTTTTTTTTTTGTTTTGTTTTTTTAATGACTACATGTGACAAACTCATTTCTTTAACACCAGCGCTGAACCAGACACTTTGGAGCCCTATGGGTATTATTGTGTATCACAGAGAATTGTCATCTTGCCTTAAGCGAATCATACTCCTTATTGGCCAGCGATGAGCACTGAAACAGAAATCAATAAGGTTTCAATCAATAAAATGGAACGGAGAGGGAGAGATGGTGTTTTTTAATTCCAAAACAGAGAAGCACAGAGCACAAGAATGTAATTTGTTCACTGTCTCTGTCCAAACCATTTCTCAGCACAGCACAATATGTTCTAGGAAGAAGTATATGGCTGCTGGTTTTGAATGAGAAGGGATTAAGTCATTATAGCAGCCGTGAAGTTTTCTTAGTAATACTCGCACAAAGAAAAATGAAAGCAGCAGAGTTGTGTACGTTTCAATAAGCTAGGAATGGATTTATCTTCACCTAACATTTGCTTCATCCTGAACACATTCTAAAATGTCTTTTCCATGGCACACAAGTCTGCAAACTTCCTGCTAAAAGTTCTGCTTTGCAAAGCAACTGCTGAAAACCTTTTGAGGTCATTCAAGCAGAATGAACTTTAAAGGAATACTCAGGAATATTTGGCCATCTTATTTGCTGTCTTACTAGCAGGAGTTAGATTACAGAATTAATATCAATGTCGTCTCTGTTTTCAGAGATAATACCAGCGTGTTTAGCCTAGCTTAGCAGAAAGACTGGAAGCGGGGGGAACAGCTAGCCTCAAAACAACACACAATTACTGATCCTCTCATCTACCTCCAACAAATACATATATTTCCCCAAAATGTTAGATTATCCCTTTAAAGTTATAAAAGCAGTCCTGGAATTTTCAGTTGCTCTTCCTGTCTGTCAATTGGTAGTCTTCCTCTGCAAATTGGCCCTAGTTAAGCACCATTTATCTACATTCTGAATAGGTGAGAATGGAAAACTGTGAAAAAATAAGCATCTACCCATGCTTTGATATGGTGACTAGTCAGCCCTGTATTCCTTTGTGCACCTTTTTCCACACTTACAGCCCAGTGCCCTGAAACTCAGGCCGGTCTGAACAGGATATTGATCCAGATGAGATTCATTGCATGCTGAATAAACTCATGATGGGTAACACTGGAGACATGAAACTGTAAAGGACAGTGATTCATTGTGACACATAACAAATAGGAATTTTCTCACCACTGTTTTACTCAAAGCATTTCTACATTGCCACAGCAAACACCACACACACGTAATCAGTGCTGTATTTTCATTGAGTACGAAGTTTTAAAATAAACTCCATCAGACCTTACTTTGAACTAAACAGGCCACGTCTCCAGAGAGATTCAGCATAACTTGGAATGCATATTTAATAAGGTGTGTGTGTGTGTACTGTGAAGTCTAACTACATGGAGCCAGCTTACAGCAATGTATTAAAGCCCCTCAGTCAATGACTGTGGGAAGCCATTAAAATACAGTTTGCTCACCAGCCTTTTCTGCAAAAATCACATGTACCACCATGTATTTTTCTGTGCATCGATTAAAGTCACATGGCTACGTTTTAACAAAGTGATTGTGTTTCAGATGCAGTACAAACATTCAACATAATCTAATGCCATTCCACGTGCCAAAAGGCTTGTGTTTTATGAAGATTTGTTTTCAAAAGTGTTGTGTGCTGATATTATATTGCACACACAGCGTACATGCACAAACATAAAACAGTATCTATGGTTTCTTTTTAATCAAGTGAAGTCTCAGGATTAATGTCCTTGGTGACTCTAAACGTGGAACAGTGAAGCATTGCTGCTGCTCCCCAGTCTCCACCAAATCTCTTTAGTGAAAACCTCCTACATGCAAGTGTGTGTGTAATTTACAATGCCGGGCAGGCAGCTGGGATGAGATCTGGTTGTGTGTCTGTGCTGAGATGTTGTGATGGCAGAAATGAGGAGGTGCAACAAAGCAATACTTTTCATTTGGCTCACTTTAGATCAGGCAGAGCCAAGAAAATCTTTAAGCTAGAGCCACGTTTCCATAATGTGTCTCCACACCATTACTGTACTGAGTGTAACTAAAGCGCTTTCACTATGTGAAAAGGATCATTTTGGAAGAAGTGGTCAGTTCTGAGATGCTATCATCAAATGTCCTCAATAACAACTGTAGTTTAATTTCTAACAATAGTCAAACAAGTACTAATACTCTATAATAGCCTAACCTTATAATGCACCTTAACCTCGTCATTGTATGTTGTATATTTTTATAGAGTTTTTTGTATTTGTAGTTTGAATTTTGTAGTTTGTATTTGCCTTTGGCATTTGGTACTTGCTTTTATTGCTTCTATTGCTTCTGTCACTGTGACTAAGCAAACCTTGGCAAACAATTTCCTTCGGGATAAATAAAGTTTTATGTTATGTTATGTTGTTATGTTATGTTATGTTGTGTTGTGTTGTGTTGTGTTGTGTTGTGTTGTGTTGTGTCGTGTCATGTTATCTTATCTTATCTTATCTTAGATAATTAATTCATGTATTATCAGATATGTATATGCATAAAAATTGTTTTAGCAGCAGGGGAGGCTAGCTTCTTAAAATGATTTATACTTTTCAAACACAAATTGTAAATTTTACATGCTGTTTCTTTAACAAAGATGATAAATTATATGTTGTTTTGATTTTTGTCATTTATTTTTGAGATATTCTATATGTAATATGTAAAAAAAATTAAATTTCCACAATAGTCAGTATTTGTCGACAATTCATCACACATTTTGATACATTTAAAGATTATTAGTTACTCAAAATCCAATGCAGAAAACTGAATGTTTTCCATATATGGTAATATAAAAAGTGCTCATCCAAAGCATCTCTGTGTTCTTATTCATCATATTTCATCTTGATGAAAGGGCATTTTGTGTTTGATTCATTTATGTTGTCTGGTCTAAAAACATAAGCTGAGGCTGAATTTATTTGCCATCCTGCATTTACTCTGAAAAATATCTCTAAGCAAAAACTCCAGCCTCTAATGCATATTCAAACAACAAATTGTGCACCACAGTCCCCAGGGTTTAAATTCTCATTTGGTAGATGTTGGGCTGATCAATGTTAATAACGACATGGCTGACGCAGGGCTCTGGGGCTGAAAAATGGCAGACGGCTAAGTAACACAGCTGGTATAAAAGCAGAGACCAGTATTGTCCTTGTGGGTGTGGCTGTTGTCTGCTGGGGTTTATTAGCCCGCCATGGCTCCTGAGGCACGAGAGCTTCCATCACTCATGAAAATGAGTCTGATTAATCAGCTGAGTGCTGGAGTGTGCAGTGTGTGCTGCATAAAGGGCCAGTCCTACAGTAAATCATGCCTGTTCACAGTGGGCTGCACCTTCATCGTCACCACGCCTTTCCTCCTTGCTACACTGCAGTGGGCTCCCTCCTCCCTGGCACACACAAGCCGTGTCTAAGAACAGATGGAAGCTGGGAAAACCCAACATGCAACGCTTCATGCTGACATCAAGCAGGGCCCAAAACATGACTACACAAGACTCAAATCTTTGCACACACATGGTACTACACTGTAGATTTCAGATTTGGATTCCATGTATAAGCTCATATAAATAGTAACTTGGTCTGAATTTTTGTAACTACCACATTTGACACAAAAATTTGTTTCTAGTTTTTCACATTATCAACGAATCACCAGAATTTGGTCATTTACATCCTTTGTGTGTCAGTCTGTAGCCCATCAGTGTTATGTAGCTCAACGCTTTACTAAAACACCAATTCAAAAAAGTCTCAAGGTCTGTTTTAAGACGATTCAATCTTATTTTTCCCATCCAAGGAAAGTCATCTTATCTAGTAGCATTTTTAGAGGTAAAGTAGACTGTAAACAAGTGACAAATGGAAAAATGCAGTTTGTGAGGCATTGAATTGTTACTGTTTACAGTCTTGCCACATTAAAAAGATTAGGCAAATAAAAATAGATTTTTAACTAACTTTATTAACTAACAAAAATTTGTTGTCTAGTTTCAAAACACTAACTCCTGAATTAAAAGACCAATAATCTAGCTCAATGTCTTTTCTCCAAAATTTCTAAAATTTCATTCCATACATGAAGCTAAACAGGTATAAACTGAGTTTTTTTGGTAGGAGTAGAAAGGTCTGTCAGGGTTTGTTTTGGCAACATTTTTATGCTAGTTGCAGTAAATCTTTTTAAATTATTTTGCTTTTTCAAGTGGCAGATTTGTTTGACTTTGCAGGAGAAATTGACACAAGAATACAGAATATTTTGCTGCTGCTGTTTTGTTGCTGTGCAGTTTCAGAAACCATCCAGCCACAGACAGCTCCCCAATGAGGGCCTTCAGTGGACATATTGACTTTGCTGGTGATACTCACTGCCAAATCTCGAATCTTGAAAAGTGGCTGGATTCAATCACAGTCAGAAGAAGAAAACCCTGAAAGAGAAAGACAAAGGGGACATGGTTCACTCTGTGATTCAATATAAGGCTACAGACAGCTTAAAAATGCTGAAATATAATTCTACTATTCAAGCTAATAAATGGTTTTAAATTACACTGCATTTAGAAGATAAAGATTAAACTTCTTGATGCTGTATTTCTGCAGAACATTGTTACATCATTTCATCTAATCTGCATTTCACTGCATAACTGTTGAGCATGTGATGAATCAAGCCATTTGAATCATTTTGAGCCATGGGAAAAGCATTTATTGATAACTGCTCCCTCTCACATAAACATGCTGATCTATGCCTGAAACAAACTGGAGGGCTAATGAATTATAACTGACAGCTCTCCACTGTACAAATTATAGCTCAGCACAGTTATTGAATTAATTCATTGTCATTATGCCACCCTAATGAATGTCTAATTGACAAAAGCCTACGAATCAACATGAGTCAACAGGGTTTTGAGTTCACTGCACAAAATCTTAAAATATTAATTTTCTATGGTGAAACGTCTCCACAAGGGTCTCCCCAGTTTACTAAATTAATTCAGCAGTCATATGTGCATATTTCAGCATGTCAAAGTCCTTTATTAACAACAAGCAGGTGTTGACAATATAGTAGAAATGAAATTATAAAAGTATAACATTACCTAATCATCCCCTTACAGCAAGATTCTTTAGTCAGTGTTAAATTTTATCATCAACACGAGGGTTTAATTATTTATTTGAAATAGACAGACATATCATATTTGCAATCCATGACTGAAATCGTAAAATACAACAGTCAGAATCTATGAGCCGAATGTAGCTACAGCCTGTGTTACTGAATTTTTGGACTGTGTCCTTGTTTTCTTGCTCTGACATGAGAAGGAAAGACCAAGCAATGTTTTACAGTAAGTCACATTCTTGTTGGTTCTCTTCTACAGAGCTTTGAGAGTTTTCTATTTGTGGTCCAATCTCCTCCTATTTTGGCAAAACAATCAATTTCATGACTCACTGGATTTAATTACTTTATTGTAAATGTATCATGAAAGACATCCATGGGGACAGATAACAAACTCCGATTTGTGCAATTCAGTGAATTCACATGGTTGAATCTGGCGTCACCTGAACAGCATTTCAAAACACTTTACTTTCACTATTGATGTGAGTATTAATCCATCACTTGGGCTTGCTGATGTCATAAGATCTGCACAGAAAAAAATATTGCTTAAACAAAGAATTTTCAACATCAAGTGCTGGTCACCCATTTATTCTAATGTACCTAACTCAAACATTTCTACACGATAATATCATTACTGGACTGTATCAGCAATAAACTTAAGAGTAATTTCATAGTACATGGAGTGCAGCCTCAGTCTTCAGAGCTCTTTAGGTTCCTGTACAGTGAAATATGAACATCAATCTGCCTGCAGTCTTCATAGAAACACCATGAAAGTGTCACAGTGGGCTGTTTGCAGCTACCTAAGGGGACGCAGTGACAGGAGGGAAAAAGCCAAAGTGATGCTTTGGTAAAAGAGCCTTCAATTCATGTTAAAATCCTCTAATTAAATAACATAAATGCAATAGAAAGAACATAAATGTCATCCCACAAGGACAAACAAAAGGGAAAATCCCCCCAAAATAAAATAAATAAAGTTTCTTGAGAGATCATAAATTGGCTCATTGACAGCAGAGACGGGTGCTGATGTGCAGATCCACAGATACAATCACGTTAAAGGGAATTGCCTCTTGGTGAACATAACTGGATCTTTCGCCTGCCTATTTATTTCCCCAAGAGACCAAAATACACAGCAGAAACAGGAAGGAAAATTAAATGAAGAGTCTGTCCTTTGGAATCCATCACAAGATGCCACTGATCCATGATGCCAGAGCAGTCCCTTCAAAATGAAACGATAAGCCTGTTCTCTAAAGGTCACGATGCAGCTGTCACCAAGTAGCACCAGTGTCTTTTTACCACACCTAACCAGTGTGTGCATGTGTGTATGCACATAGCATTTGTTGTTTGCTCAGGCTGTTGATATTCTGAGATTTTTGTAAAACTGTACCTAAAATAATTGAATTCCCAACTTACTGTAATATTATGATCCATCTTTGACTTCTGCCTGTTATCAGATCTTATTCATATGCAGTAAGTAATGGTCATTACTTAAATTAATATATTCTAGAAGTAACAATAATATCTGTTCACCATCCATTTCCAAGTATTGTGTAAAAATAATCATGTTTCTTGGTTTTCTGTTTCACTCAGTAAGTCATGAAGCAATGCGGTAGTTGACTCATGCTCCAACCAGCCTGCATGTCTGTCAGCTTATTTATGTTATTAACGGAACAAGTCCATACTGACATGCCGAAAATAAAGCTTTCTATTAATATGCCAATTCCAACATTCCAAGCTTGTAAAACCAACCCGCTATCTAAATGTGCACATGATGCACAGTGCATGCGAGATGACGTCATTCCAATTAATCAAACTAAGTAAATTTTTTTTAAATATCTTCACAAACGTAATTCCAAAAGTATCTGTTTTTTTGTTTTTTTTTAATTTACTGTGACCAGGAATTACTGAATGTGCAGCAGTTTTTATGAAAAATAATTTAACGACACAATGCAGAGTTATTACCATTTTGCAAGAAACTGTAGTAATATTATGAGGTCGTCCATAGCCTGGGAGTAAACTCTGCCTGAGAACTCAACTTCAAGGGAAGTTGAGTTCTGAATTGAAAGAAGCTACATTAAACAAGACAGAATGGAAGGAACTGCAAGGATTCTTCCAATTTGTACAAATGTTGTTGGGACAAGTAAATTTGATGCTTTTGGAATATTATGGCAATTAGTTGAATTTGTGTTTATTCTTCTAGGACTGCAAAGAGACTAACTACACATCAACTAAAGTGGACCAGTTACATTAAATTTGGGTGCATCAATAGCTGCATACAGTATATGAATTCTCCCTTGTTTTACACTGAAAATGACAAAAGGCACCTCTGCCTAAATTACAGTATTATACAGTTTTTGATACAGGGTTAATTGCTAAAGACAATTAACCCTGTTTAACGAAGATGACCATTATGTCCAAACCAGAAATATCACTCAGCATCAAACCACAGAGGTTTTTTTATTCTTTAACGCTACCATGCAAGCTTCTCTGAGAGCACTTGAACTGTGGAGTCTCTGAGGAGCCTATGTTTTCTTTTTCTCTCTCACTCTCTGTCTTTCTGTCTGTCTCTAAGACACATGGCTCTTTGTGATTGTTGCTCCCACACAGATCGAGGAGGAGGAATTCACGTGGGGCAAAAGGAGCCTTCAGGAGCCTTTTGGGGGGCTCTCAGCTGCCCTGAGCTCTCTGGAGCGAAGCATATGAACACTGGAAGATGTGCACTTGTGAGTGCAGAGCTTTTCACGCAGGAGGGATCTGGCCCAAATTTAATCCCTCTATTGTAAGGATGGAGGGTTAGAGAAAAAAGGGCTGTGCCTGCCGAATCCCACTGGCAGTGCTGCAATGCAGGGGTTTAACACAACGCAGGAAGTCAGATGAACACAAAGAAATCTGGCCTTCTGGTAACACATAATACACATATTTGTGCACATAATACACATATTTGTGCACAAGCACACACTGATGGACAGATCATAGACACCCACACCTTCCAGGACGATCTGATCAGAGATGCAACTATTGTAAAGAAGTCTGACAGGCAGGAGAAAAGTCAATACAGCATCCGAGGAGCCTTGAAATAGTTTTATAAAGTGGCTCATCTTTGTAGGACACATTGTAAGACTACAGAGAGAACTGCAGCACTGTCAATCCGACATCATTGTTAATCCACACAGTTGATGATGTGTGGTTGCCTGCATGACAGACTGCTGACAGTGGGCGTTTTTTAACAGTCATCAAAAAAAGCCAATGTGATGACACTTTGGCTTCTTTACACTCTGATAAAGCCAATATACCGTCAGAAGGGAGTGGGGGGAATGTGTTGTGCTGGGATCCTTTCTTTATATCAATCTTTTTAAGGGCTGTCACATATACTGTATCTTTGAACTGTAAATATGTTGTTTGAACTGTACACTTTGAATTGAGTATTGCACACATTCTATAAGTGAGCACGGGAACGACCGTGGAGTTGTTAGTCCTGTTGATGTACAGGATTTCTCCCTGTGAATTTGTCACAGCTCACACTGCTGATTCTTGTTCAGGAAGATTCATAAAATGCAGCTCTCCTGAGAAGAACCTCTTAGCCCTGGGCAAAGCCTCTGCTCTCTCTGCCCTGACACACAGTGCACGCTGTTGGTTTATCTGTAAACCCACCAAGATCATCCTGTCATTTTGCTGACCTGAAAAAAATCCAATGATTGATCCATAAAAACGGAATGGGATGTCACAGTCTTTAGCAGGGATCTAGCCCTAATTCTGACCCGTCACACTACATACGTTATGTAAGCCATGCATGAGGGAAGCGGATATCTTACTCAGTTTAGAGCCACAACTGTGCTGGATCTATCTGAGCTAAATTTAAAATGGCTGCATCCAATCAATTTCGCTTTCCCGCCAGGCAGCAGTTAAAAAGTAAGTGGCCCATTGACTGCATGACACAGCATAAAGACCAATAACAAAGATTTAATTTTGTGCTTTTAGGGAAATGATGATCTTACGTCACTTATTTGACCCATGTGCGATTTTTCACAAAGCTGCTGTTCATAAATCCTGGTGGAAAGCCTTTACTTCCCTCTAGCAACCTGCTTCACTGGGAGACGAGACTGGTGTTTATGTGTGGAAATAAGGTGATCCGTCATCCAGTCAAAGAGAAATGGTCGACATCAGTTACGAAACAGCACACACTTTCTGATTAATCGCTCCCCTCCTTGCTTGCCCAGTGAATGAAGCATAAACCTCTAAAGCATATTAGACAAAAGATTAAATATTATTAAGGAAAGAATGATTTCTCTAAATAAATATGCTATGTTGCTAAATCAAATTGCAAAATACAATTTTGATGAAAATTACTGGATGACTATAATGGAAAAAGAGAATCTGAGCAAAAACAAATGACAATAGACTCATCTCAAAAGCCTGCAGACCTCACTGTCTCAGAATTACACACTTCCTGAGAGCACTGTAGTGACAGAAAAACAACAAACTCCCCAGGGAGCCTGAAAACTCTGATAAATGTCAAACAGATTTCAGCAATGTGTTCTGCAAGCAGCCATTTCTTTTGGACAGGGCCTCTCAACATAAACCATATTACCTACCAAGGTCTATCCACAGCCAGAGGACAACGAAGATCCTGCTTAAAGAACACTGCCGATCGTGCATGTTTGAGCCCAACATATACAACCCGCATATTTGGTGCATTACTGACAACCAAATTCCAAAACATAGAACCATATTTTAGTTTTCCTGTTATTTTTTCAATCTCCTAATCAAATGTTCAGGTGATACACCCACCTTAAAATTCAATGCTTTGCCTTCTAACACTTATGCACAATTGTAGAAAGGACGGTCATTTTAATTTCTCAATAAACGCCGTCTTCTCTTCAGACTATATTTCCTGGTGGAGACATACATTGTCTTCCATGCAGCTTTGTGTTGGATCAGTTAAATAAAATTACTTCCACAAAAACCTAAAAGATATTTATTAGCTGTGATGGATTACATATCTCAAGTGAGTTTCAACACTCTACAAGTTGATTTTAATAACATAATGAACTGAAACCAATGGCAGTCTGGAAGGTATGAGAAAAAATCTAAAATTTAACGCTAAAGTAGTATATTTTGGGAAATGGTTGTCAGTAATGTAACATGTATGGGGATTGTAAATATTGGGCTCAAACAAGCACAATCGTGGGCATGGTCTTTTAATCTTCAGCCTCAGGAACCTGATTTTTTTTTTTTTTTTTTTTTTTAAACTTTGCAGCCTTGTGTAATTTAGTAGTTGCTAAATTTCTGTATTAAACCGGTGCTAGAGTACATCTTCAGCTTATATATTTTAACTGTATTTTGTTGTGGCAGTCTGAGAAAGAAAACAGCCCGAGTCTGTTTATGAACAGTAGAAGTAAGAAAGCTGTCAGGGGTTGGCAGATGTGCTTCTGTTCCTTGTAATGAGGTCAAAGGTATTGTAGGACAAATGATAGACAAGCCACAAGTGGCACAGAGAGTGGCTGCTTGTGGGGAGATCGTTCACCTTCACATCATCAGCAAACTCCATTACAAGGCAGAACCCAAAACTTCGAAACCACTGCGCCATCAGTCAAATGCACTCTGAGCGTGACAGCAAACTACTTGTACCACATAAAAATGGCTCTCATTACTCATGGTTACACCAAAGACATATTTTTGCAACCACAGTATCACTTCAATATGTAATAGAAGATTTTAACAATCTTTAACAATCTTTAATGATTTTAACAATCTTGCAAGCATTAAAAATCTATCGATTAAAAAAAAATGGAGAATATTCAGAAAATCTCAGAAAGTCCTTTCTTTAGTCAATGCATAATAGTTACACTGATGCATACAACTCAGCTAGCTTGCTGAGTTTAATTATATAGCGTACAAATACCGGGGCTTTTACAGGCTTACGTGGGTTGCTGCTTCCCACACCATTATGATCTCTCATTTATAGTCCTTTATGTCAACATTTATGGGTCCTTGGTGAGTAAAAAACATTGGAATTTTAATGGTTCTCTTCAGGGGGCTTATTGTGTAAGAGTATTTTCCACTTACATTTCAAAATGAATGGCATTAATTTTTTAATACATCTCTCTTGTCTTCAAGAAGTCGTTCTCTCTCTACATGAATGACGTAGAGATTTGACCCGAGAATATTGTGATAATTAACTATGAGATCAATTGTAAAGGAGAGAAAGAGTCTTTTTCAATTAAGCGCTCATCTCAATCTAAATTAAGCACTGACCTTTGAAACACACTAGCACAGGGAAGACGAAAGAAAGGTGACGTGTACTTTAATACATCCATTTCTAATTAAGATGAGAACTCTCAATGTTATCTTTGTAAGGTTCTTCTCTTATCATCACAACATTGCCTCCATACAACAAACAAATCAGATTTCCATCAGTATAATCTCATCACAAGTGATCAGATGCAATTTTCTCTTCTTGTGCACTGCAAAACATCTACATATTTGTCATTTTAATGTCTATGTTGATGTTGAGGGAGAGAAAAGTGTAGGAGAAAAGCTGCATGGATGTCTAATTTGATTTAAAAAAAAAAAAAGAAGAAGTTTGTCAGACTGAAAGAAATACTTCAGGTAAATTACTCAAAAAATCACTATAACACAACAGAGACCACCTCTACAGCAGCTAATAATTATTTATGAGCAAACATGTGCTGTACCAACAAAATCAAAAAGCCAAAAACACATATATTAGGGATGTTCCTGCAGACACGAGTGCATTATCACCTGCCCTCACACAGCTTCGTAATCTGAGAGCTGCATCAACAATCAATGCAGGGAGAAGAGAAGACAAGACCAATCGATGCCTGTTAGAAACACCAGCGTAATCGTGCACTTATCAGTTTCCAGCAGAGAACTGCTATGAACTTCAAAATGCCTGAATTGGAGGAAGATTCCAAAGATAATGCTTATGTTCACTTTCAAAAGATTTCACACATTTCTTTTTATTTTCTTCTCAGGCTGAAAGTAAGATTTGATTATTGTTATCAACACCAAAACAAGGTGTACTATTTAGAGTAATATGAGTAGTCAACAGAATAAGACCATTTGAGGATCATCATTACAAGGTGTCAAATGAATCAATACCAACATGAATCTACTGTATATAGACACAGTTCACCTCTTACCCACTCCCACTACAAGTATGTGCTGTATATGAGTCTGATGAGCAAAGCTATCATGGAAGCTCAGGACATATTTCAAACACGGTGTTTCCTAAACATTTTGAACAAAGTACCACCTCTAAGCAAATCAAAATATAAAAGTACCACGTACCACCAACTCAAGGAAAAGCTATACGTGTGCGTGCATGTGTGATTACATTCACACCTTGTACAGGAAATTTCTTCTATTAAAAATCACTCATCCAATAAACTACAATCTCTGACCGCTGGACAATTTTCAACAAAACTCCTAATTCCTAATTAAAAGAGAATAAGAATCAAACTTTTAAACAAACTATTGAAAATGAATGAAATGAAATCAATTTTATTGGTGAATAAATTATCACAATAACAACATTTCCACTGATTTTAACAGTTTTGATCTTCTTCTTCTTCTGTAAAAATTTCCAGTGTCATCAGTCTCAATGTACCACCTGTGATACTGGTACCACAGATTAACAACCACTGTTCTAACACATTAATAACTAGATTAAGATATTTATAACATCGCCTGTTGGGTGATTTCAATGTTTGACATCTATAGAAAATGTGTAAATCTAATGTGGCAATCCAATATGGAGAACACTTTGTTCTCAAAACAAATAAATAATAATTAAAAAAAAAAAAAAAATTCACATTGATCTCAGTATGTGATGACAGGTGAAAGTCTGTATAAACTCTAGCATGAAATACCTGAATGGATAAATTTTCTTTTTGATTTAGAAATGAGAATACTTGTTATAGCCTTCATATTGTGCTACAGTCGAGCTGCTGTTGGCAGTCAGTCAGTTGGCTAGAAACCACAAAACAGCTTCGTGGCTTGGCTGGTAAATCTTACCACAACTTGCCTCAATTCTTAGCCAAAGCACAGTGAAACAGGCCACACTTTAACTCCAGTCCATTTTATGAGCCCATCAAATTATCCCAGCATGATGTTTCACCACTAGGACGCAAAACTATTTGGAAAGGGAGTTATTAAATGTCACTTCTGGAAGCAAAAAGCAACAACTGCAGCCTCCAGGCCTCCTGTGATACAGCTACTCCAGCTAGGAAGGCTCAGTGGAATGAACGCAGAAAATTAAAAAAGGACAAATTACTGTTTCACTAATATTTTCATCAAACAAAGAGTGAAAATTAAGATTTGCAACACATTTGTATGCCTTGTTGATAAGAGCAAACTCTAATTTAACTAAATTACACAATACTTGTGTAATATCTGTCTCTCTTTATACAATATAAATGCTATCTTTAGCCATCTTTCCTCAGTAATCCCAGGTTTATAAATAAGCATTTAAGTGGCCATCAGATTATTGCAATACATGAGATTTACTATAAACATTTCCATAATTTCTGCCTCCATCTACGCTGTAACAGATGTGAGATAATTCCCAAACAATTAAAAATCAGAATTCCATGAAGAAACGTACCATGTGCCAAATCTTTCCACTCTATTGGCAATATGTGAAATCCTACACACACAACTGACAGTATTCTATCAATTATTCAGGAGGAGAAAGGCTTGAAAAAAGTACCTCACCCCCGGCTATGCAGCAATAAATCAGTGTACACGCACACCATCTGTTGTGCTGAAGAACACTGATCCTTATAAATCTGGGTGGATTCCAGTGTGAGTCATGTATTACAAAGAGTAGGTAAGTCATGTGGGTCAAAATGAAGAAAGTTCAGGAAAAAATTTATTATATCAAGGTATTTATAATGCCAATGTTATGATTTAAAAGTTATGGATGGAGAATTTTACATCTCACCCACTGAAGAGGAAATGTGTCTTTGGAGGTTACTATAAAATGAAAGAAGCATCATTAAATATTGAGCATCTACATGAAGGGATGTGAGGGTGATTTTTTTTTTTTTTTTTTTTTTTCTGGTCCTTGGCTCCTTCACCTTCATTGTGTTTCAAAGCTCCTCCAGGGACAAAATGTCCTGTCTTCACATTTCCATATTACCGCACCATTGTTTTGAGGTTCTACTGTCTGACATCTGACTAATCGCTGGCATGTCAGTGGATTCAGTTTGCAGATTTGCTGTGTGCTGAAATCAACAACAGCATTCTGGACTCGATGCTGCATAAATTGAATCTCTCAAATTAAACTTGGTGTCTCTGGAGCCTTATATTTGTGACAGGTTTGATTAATTGGCTGTCTTCATTGTACATTCAGTATAATTAGTATCATTTCCATTTCCTATCTGTCAGAGGACTAATGGCTTGTTCCAATAGTAATTCAGCCATCTGAAGAAATGATTGGGACTATTTAAGGAGAGTTTTAAACCAGCACAGGGCCAAAGAGACGCCATTATGTCCCAAACTGTCGATATACCACAAGGACCAAGTCACTGTGGGTTTTCATTACATTGTTGATCATAACTTATTCTGCATGTCAGACTTAATACTGAGCTTTGTCATTCACTCAGCACAGAATGGCCATGCTATATTTAAATTTACTGATGTGAGAATATTATCATGTGAAGTGCTCAAGGATCATACCAGTGGTTTTGCATGTTTGAGCCCAGCAAATACTACGTGCATGTTTCCTACCTTCTTCCAGGCAACTATTGGCTTCAGCTGATTCCAGTACACTATATAAAAATCAACTTGTATAGACTTGAAAGTTGCTTTAGATAGATAATCCATCACAGCAAACCACACGTCGTTATTATTTTTTGTTGAAGTTATTTAATTTAACCAATCTATCACTGAGCTACACTGAAGAAAATGTATGTCTCCACTAGGAAATATAGTCCCAAAAGGAAACTGCTTTTACCAGAGACATTAAAATGACTGTGCCTTCCACATGCAAACGTGTGTGTTAGCAGGTGAAACATTTTAAGGTGGATGTATCATCTGAACATTTGATTTTGAAAGATTTGGGATTAGGCAATATAACACAAAAACTAAGATAAAGTTTTATGTTTTGGAAAATAGTTGACAGTAATATAATGTATGTGGACAGTATTTATTGGATTTAAACAAGCAAAACCACCAGTATGGTCCATTAAAGTAGAAATGGTATGAAAATATATCACAAAACCTAAAACATCACAAAACATTAATATTGTGACTTGTTTTTATGTTGTTTTTTTTTTTTTTTCAAAATAAGTTTTCATCCTTATCCAATTACATTGGACTTGGCAACTAAATAGATGATTCCTTATGCTTCAGTTACTCAAATCAAGAGCTCACTTTCTATCTTATTCATAACAAATCAATGAAAAATTGCACAGATGATCACTGCACCCAAATTGATGCAATTAATCATTAGCTGCAACCATTTAACACACTGCGTCATTAAGAGCAGCACCATAATGCTGGCAGATTTTAATGATTTCCAACACTTTCCATTAAATATAAATACTGAGTTTTCAGGGAGTTGGAGGAGAAATAATACTGCATGGTACCATCTGTCTCTCATACCTGCCTGATCTGTTTGATGATGAAAATCAATTTTTGCTTCTGCATGATAGTATGGACAAAATATTACTACACATTTCTGCAATTCCTAACCTTACTCTTCCTCTCATTGCATATGCCTGGTGAATAACTTTACATTCTGAATCTGTCATCATGTAGAGATGATGCAAACTTTACACAATGCAGAGACTTTATGAATCATTGGATGTGTTTTGCATCCATTAAATGCTCCAGCATTATGTCTGAAACACCCACAGTGGAATGTTTTAGTGGCAGCTCAGCTGGCAGCACAAGCTGTATATCAAAATGTGTTTATTTAGTCGCATGCCAATAGATAATACACAGTTAGCATAACTTCTACAATGAATAGCTTTCCATTTTGGATTAATCTCTTTGCTTTCTAATATTAAAATGGAGAAGCTGAAATGTCTCTAAAGAGATTCTTTAACATTTCTGCAGTGTGTTGGAACTAGATAAGGAGAAAATGTCATTTTAAATGTTTGACTATACTCTCTTCTCTGTAATGGCACTATGCAGTCTGTGTTCATTCATTTCTCACTAAGCTAAGCCACCAGAGAAACATGGCCAGTGTGGAGTCAGACAACAAGCCAAGAAGTTGTCCCTGGCTGAACTTTTACTAATCAAGGATTTCAATCTAAAATGGTGCCTGTCCATCAGCATACATCTGAAAAACCATGGATGTTTCCTCTCCAAAAACAAGGTCTCAGGAGGAAAATGATGTGCTTTAACATAAGGCCAGCAGTCACTTTTAAAGAGCAGGGTTGTAGTTTCTATTATCTAGTCATGGCAATAATGAAGTAAATATTTTCTGAATTGCACTCTAATGTTTGCACCATGTGATCAGCAGAGCTTACCTGCTATAGAAGAAAAGAAGCTTTGTTCTCATTGGCTAAAGGTTCTGCGGTTTAGTCTCTTGTGTGTTCAGTGCAATGTTAGCTGTCTCTGAAGCCAAATATGAAAAAGCGTTGTTATTCCTCATGACCATGCAAAGGACAATCTGAAAGTGTTTGAAAAAAAAATGAAAGAAAAATCTTGCAGAGTGGCAGCAGTGGAAAATGAAGGTGAACACTGCATGGCCTTTTAGAGATAGACAACTCTGAAGATGGACAAAGGACTACTCTGCTGCCTGTTTTCTGTTGAGCAGGTGAATCATTAAATTCACCATTACGTTGATAAGTATCAGCACAGTCCAAGAACAGTCTGATATTGATTTAGAGGACGAGAAAGAACTTCCAGGCAAAATAAAAATGATGGGGAAAGTGCTTAGAGCTCCAATAAATGCTTAAGGTAATGTAGAGGACAAATTTCAAATTCATTAAAACAAAGTGGAGAGGAAATGTTGCAATAGCGACTAATGTCATTGTTGTTTCACAGAGCATGATACAAGGGCAAGGCAACAAATGGATGTTTTCCCCTTTTGTTTATCCACTTTTCCTCCTGAGGTGTCAGACTATACAGACACTGTCACTTTCAAGCTATAATAATATGAGACACATAAAATGATGTCCAACATGATATGGATCTGACCGTTGTGAGGATTATAGCAATGATTCAGGAAAACTGTCCAGATAAAACTGAAGATTACAGAAATTTGTGAAAGGCTGTCCAGATGCAAACTGCTATGAGCAGGTTTAGAGAATTGGACAATAGGATGGAAGCAATTATTTTGATCAATATAGTTCAATGAATATCATGTCCCTCTTGCAAGGCTCTTGCAAACTATTACCAGCCTTATCATGGGAGGAAATGGATTTTGCAATCCCTCATCACACTCTTGGAGACCAATTTGGTGTTAAGTCAATACAAGTTTTAGTCTCTCTAGGAGAGATCAAACCCGGACAATTTGTCGAACACACATCTTGAAACATGAACGTAAGAAATGAACATAACACAACTTTCTCTTTAAAATCCAAGGGAAGATAGTTAAGCAGATGATTGTTTTTTGGTGGGTGTTTTTTGTTTGTAACTTATACACTTTCCTGCAATGCAGTCTCAGTCACAACAGACCTGCTGAGTGCAAATCAACCCCAGGAGTCTTTTATTCTCAGAAAAACAGCAGCACAATGACCAGACAGACAAAGAAATAAGAAGATGGCTCAACACTCAGTGAAGCACCTTCAGCGTTACAAAGTACCATAAGTGAGCTGCCACTCACACAACCTGACTTCATTTAAGCCACAAAAACCCCCCAGTTCTACACACACACACCTATCACTACAGATGTTTTGTTTACCGTCTTTAGTACTGAATCAATATTCACACAACATTCAACACAATATCATGTTGATCACATTCACTTAGGCCTGCGGCTTCATTAACAGTTATTACTGCTGCTCAATTAATCAAACTAGAGCTGCCTCACACAGTTTAGAAGGAATTCAGTCACTTCAAAATGGCAGCATTCTTTGCCTGGGAAGTTTGTTTGGTATTGCCAAAAAATCAATCACAAATGACACTACAGATACTCTGGTTGTTAGTGAACAGTTTGTTCGCTAAAGAAACAGCTAGCGGTGGTCAACGTTTATTTCCGGCCACATATAGATGCTTCCTTGTAACTGGCTTAATTTAGCCACACTTGCTAGGATGTTAATCACAGTTCAAATCACAACTGTAATATGTGTGACTGAAATTGCAAAATGTTTTTTTGGGTCAAATCATGCAAGCCCAACAGTTAGATTTCCATTGTTTATAGAACAGTTCATATGTTTATCCTGGAAATATAACTACATCTTGGAAAAATGATGCCTTTCATCAAAACCGAAACTCAAATTCATTTGTGAGACTTTTTTTTGTTTTGTTTTCAATATTTTATTCTTTTTTATCTTTCAGCCATGCTAGAGAGAATGTGGCAGCAGTGATGTTAGCACCCACAGGATTATTCTATTCTGTGCTGTCCTTCGCCTGCACACTGGCCTCAAAATACAGAGAGAAAAAACATCTTAAAGAGCACCTACTCACAGCTCAACTATCCATCCCTGCTCCTTCTCTCTCTCTCTGGCTGTTATTGCATCATACAGTCTTCCTCTCATGTAAAACATTAATTAGCCCTTACAGACCTCCGATTTATAAAAGAGTCACACAATGCACAATTGATACAGGTTGGACTTATGGCAATGTGAGTCATACTCAAAAACAACTTCAAAGCCTGAATATATTTTAAAGGAGGGAAAAAACATTTTTTTTTAAAAAAGATTTGCTGTTGATATTTGCACTGCTCTCAGCATTCTAAATGTCAGATGGGTGGATTCTCACGTGGCAATGCTAAGAAATGGCAACTCAGTTCTCCCAGTGCAAAATCCTTTGGGAGTGGAGAGAGAAAACAAAGTGTCTCCTCATTTCCAAGACTTCAGGGGACAGAGAAATATAGCTAATGAGAGCCTGTGTTGTTTTTATAAGCAAAAAATATTCTGGACTCAAACTGCCCTGCCAGATGCCTTTCAGACAAAACAGGCAGAAGGAAAATACAAGAGAAAATGCATACAAACCCTTTGCAAACCCAGTAGGATCCTAAAGATGTGTTTTCACAGAAAACTGTCAGGCTGCCATAAACTCCACAATCATGATTCAATGTGATGAAATGACAGTACCCAGACAGGATTGATACTCCCTCCATCTTTCTGGGGACTCCACCTCTGAGGTTCAAATGTATCAGCATTTCCTTGGACTTGATTGCTGAGGCTGTAATTTCAGGTTTTGTAGCTCTTGGGGGACTGGAATAAAACGGCTTTCATTACCAGCTTCCTAGCTGTGCATGCAGAGGTTTGGAACACAGGGCACATTTCAAATGCTTCTGTGTGATCCTTCAGCCCCCCTGACAAAGACAGATTCCAAAGCAGCACTTGGCATCAAATCTCAAAGAAGACCAGCTGAAGTATTTAAATGTGGTGCTGCCTTGAGTAAAAACTAAAAGCAAATTGAGATGAAGTGTAAATTTCAATCCATTTGTGTTTTTGTTATGCTGAAATAAAGCATGTGGAAGCCTCTGTGGGCCATTCAAAAGCACTTTGTGGGTTTTACTTTACTCAAATGCAAAGCTTTAAGATCTTAAAGTGGTAAAGACATTAAGACTGTCCTGCTGCATCGGAATAAACGTGAAGCACTGAGAAGAGATACTGTGATGATGATGATGATGATGATGATGATGATGATGATGATGATGACGTTGATGCTGATGATGATGATGATGATGATGATGATGATGATGATGTGAGGTGACAGGAATGATATAGATGTGGTCACCAGCCAGGAAACATCACCCTAGAGACAGTGGAGCCAAACAGCTCAAACACAGTCATACATGCAGCAGCCAGCCTGCACCCAAAACAAACCTCCAGAAAGACAAATCAGTAAGAACACGCACCTATTCACATCTGAGGCTGATCATCAAAGGATCCAACTTCATCTCTGTCAAGCAGACGTGTATGCATGTGTGCTCCTAAATATGTATATATATGTATATGCACATTACATGGAAGGTGAATGACCAGCTCAACAAATGACTGATGTTTAGGCATTTATTCAGTCCTGTAACTCAGATTAACAGTTAAAAACACACACACACATACACACACACACACACACACACACACACACACACACACACACACACACACAAAACATGAGGCGACAAGAACAAAAGAGATCAAACATTGTTTCAGCAAGAGACAAAGAGCCTAAAAACAGCATCTCTTCTGTAGGAACATGTATTCTCTTTCACCATGTACACAGAACAAGAATGAGTAAAGAAGGTGATCAAATATAACTCCAGCCTGCAGATTACAGCCACTCCTCCTTCATTATGGTCCAATTTGGATAGACCAAATCAGAGTTATACCAGATGTGTCATATAGGAAGGCGTTTTGCTACAAATTGGATGATTAATAGAGATGGAAAACCTGCATTGAGGCAGTTGGCTTTGGTACGCAGCTCAGTGGAGAGTGACTGGCTTGTGGGCTGAAGGAGCAGATGGGACGGGGACACAGAACTGGACCAAACAGCTGAGTGTGTTTCCTCTGAATATTCATCCTACATTTACACCCCCTCCCCCACCCCGCCCCTCTCTCTTTCTGAGCACTCCCCATCTCTGTGATCGAATGTGCCACATCCGCACCAGGGTTTGCCTCAAAATTTGGAAGTATCACTTCCAAATGTCTGATGCATGATTTCATACAAAAACAGAGCGCCTCCATTCCAATAGTATAGCAGCAGCTTGTTCCGCCTTTAGCTCCACCCCTTCAACATTAATTATGCAGCTCAATGCAGCACTCCGAATCCCCACTGCAGCTCACCCACACTACAATATTCCTTTCTCCCACTCTCTTTCTGCCGCTCTCACTCACACACACATACACACACATACACACACAAGCACACGCATACACGGTCGTGGCTACATCCTCACAAATCCACACAGAGGCAGTATGTATCTCCTAGTTTTGCCATGTGAATTTGGACTAATGACAAGATGACAAAAATTCTCTCTTACTGAGAGGAAAGATTTTGCAAGTTTAAACACATTCTTTTGCTAAAGATAAAATGCTGATTGGATTTGTGTCCATCATCACTAGGACTAATAGAGTATAAAAATATAAATCTATTTCTAAACCATCGATGGTGTTCAAATTAATCATACAGGGCACATTGCACATATCTAAATTTTCTGCACTATTATAAACATAATATCTGAGATCATTGGTCCATAGTGTGGATGAATTTTTATACAGTAATTATGAGTTGGTACTATCTTTAGTTGCCATGAATCACTACCTGGGGATATTTTCACTTTATAATTTTCAAAGTTTATTTCCAATTTTATTACAAAACAGAGGCAAAAACAGACATGAAATGAGAAGCTTATTCTGATGCAATGAGGTAAACACACTTAACAGATCAAACACCTGCCTGGAGAGGAGTAATTGACTTGGACACTCTGGAAACACGGTGAGAGATGTGACATCAGACCTTGTCACGGGAGGGAGAGAAAGTCCATGTTACACAATCTGAGTCAACCACATCAGCAAAGTAGAGTGAAACCAGAGTACATACAACAAGGGAAGCTCTCACGCTTCGACCATTCCCCCCAGGCAGGCAATGGGATGGAAACATAGCAACTGTTTGTGAAAGCAGAAACACTCTTCTCCTTCATTTCCTAGACCATTCACATGATTACGATTCATGCCATGTCTGCATGCATACAGTATCTTTGTGTGGTTGCATGTGTGCATGTGTGTTTTCAGGGACAGAGGGGAATGCTTGCTTGGCCAAAAGCTCTATAAGTAACCCCTCAGAACTGAAGTGTGAGGTGCAGTATGAAGCTTGCATGCATACAGCTGCCTTTACATTGAACATTTCTTTCTTTCACATGTGCTTACAGCTGATGGCGAACTTTACAAATATCCACAGGATAATTATTTCTTGTACATCACATCATCAACGAAATGTCAAACCACAGACATACAAACATCAGCTATTTCAGGATACATGTTGTTTGCCTCCCTATTGTAGCCGTTTCAATAGGCTCAATAAAGTGGCTGTCTGTGTTTGCAAAGATGCTACCTCTGGAACAAAAGCAAACAGCGAGGCAGATGTTCCAATGAGGAAAACATTTCAAGGCAAGGTGAGCTCATTCAGCTGGTATCAGATGTTATATGCTTACATAATCCAGGGGGAGCATCAATTGACTAGTCCCTCTCTCTACATGACAGAGCACTAGCAGGCACAGGTTTGTCTGTTTCGTCATGAATGCTATATTTCCATCACTCCTCAAAAATCAGTGCATCATCAGACATACAGGAAGCTCAATGGCAGTGCAGGAGCTCTTTCGTAAGGTTTGTGTTCATTGGCAGCAGCCCTCTGTGCTGCAGGGGTCGTTTCAGTGCATGGAGCCGGGTGCTGAGCAGAGAACACAGCGGGGGCTGGGCACCGCAATGTACTGCAGTGCTCGTAGCTCTGCTACGCACACCCACTCTCTCCCATTCCTGCTCTGCTGCTGACAATCTCTCAATCTCTCTCTCTCTCGCCTGCTTTTGCCTTTACTTGTGTCATCTGTCTTGCCCTCCACTCTTCACTTTGTTCTCATTTTTTATTTCTTTTGTCCTAATGCCCATTTTTCTCCACCCTGCTCTAGCTGAGTGAATTTCACATGTCCAATATCTGTTACGTTCTTCATTTAAACTACTCTCGTCTGTCATTCACACACACAGACACAAGCACTATAACACACACATCTGCACAAACACATACATAAATACATACAGTAACCTTTTACATATTAATATGATTAATTATCCTCTTCCGGTGAGGAGGCAATACTCTGTCCTTCCAGGAGGACTCCACTGTATTTATCAAGGTGTCATACCCAGGATCCCCAAGAGGGTCTGTTGACCTTAAAATCTGAAATGTCCTCTATTTCTTGTATGTCACTTAGACAACACAGATATATTTCATGCCCACAACCAAAAGTAAAACTATTCAGCTTGTGTAATAGATTTTCATAGGATGTTTCCTTTCTCCTGACAAGGAACATTTTGGGATTGTTGCTAACTCTAGTCACAGTAACAGCCGTTGCTGCTTCACCATGTTGCCCACACCATCGCTTACTTACAGGGGCAACTAAACACCCCATGTCACACCGTCTGGGATGAGGGTGTCACACACTGAGTATGAACAATGACAAGCCTCACATTTTCTCTGTTCCTCTAAGAACAACAACATTCTCATAACAAGCTACAAAACACACCCACTTAGGTGCATGGGAATGGTCCATACTATAAACCATGAAAAGCAAAATGACTTTTTCCACCAGCAGTCTCTCTTTCAGCATTTGGCAGCACAAACACTCATCAAATGGACTTTATGCTGGATTCAAGTAGCTGTTGCAACACTGCATTACATTTCCAATTATGTGAATCACAAGATACAGGGCTGTCTGTTTAAACCTGCCATCCCATCTAATGAGAGGTGGTTAAACATTGTCTCTGTTTCCATCTTAAAGAGGGCTAATTCTTGAGAACAATGAGGAGCCTCATTTCTGTTTGCCATTAAGAGCAGAGGTTTCTGATCGTTTCTATTTGAATGGGATTCTCAGTATGCCGGATGCGTCCCGCTGACACTTTTTCCTGACGGCTCTCAGCCATGACATAAAACAATTCTTTGCACCACAGTAGGTGTTAGAACTGTATACTTACAGTCATTACATGTTCTTTTGACTGATTTTACAGTCTTTCAGCACTTCCTTAATTGTTTTGTCATTCACTTGTAGGAACAAATGTCTCTATTTACTACATACTTTTGACAGGCATAATATCTATCATTATCAGCCTTTTTCTCTTAACCTGCAAATAGCTCTCTGTAACGTTAAACCTGAATGATTTTGTTACTGTAGTTCTAACCCACTGTGCGATACCTTTCTGTGCTCAGTAAAGAAGAAACTAGAAAAAAGCATGGAGTTAATATGAGTAGTCAAGGACAGGACAGTGGTTTTCAAAATAAAACAGCTAGGAGCAGTGGTTTCTGTGAAGCACAGTTCTCTTTAAGATGTATTGTGTTCTATAAAAAGAGAGAGAGGGGCATGTGCTTCCTCCATGTCTTCAACTGATACTGAGAGCTGGCTGCCATGTCTAACAAGATCATTTATTAGATCAGCTAAATAAGAAAGGTAGAAGAATGAGGTTTGTCATAAACTATCATAAACAATTTTAACAGGTTTACTTGAAGCAATATGAGCAATAATCAAGAGCCTTGGCTTTGTACTCTGTCCATGGTGCTGAAATGAGTACATTTACTTCCTAACTATGTCACTATCTTTATTTTTAACAGATTCTTGATTCA
Source organism: Lucifuga dentata (assembly GCA_014773175.1). Classification (NCBI taxonomy): domain Eukaryota; kingdom Metazoa; phylum Chordata; class Actinopteri; order Ophidiiformes; family Bythitidae; genus Lucifuga; species Lucifuga dentata. Next base: position 112,735 of record VXCM01000320.1, read on the forward strand.
TGGAAACTAGCGACTCAGATCAATATTTCTGGTCAGATTTTCCAAGATTATATGAGGGTGAAAACTACAGTATATTACTTATTACTTATTAACACTGCAAAGAAAGAACACTGGCGCATATTTTTTTAAAATCTGCCCACACAAAATATACAAAGTCCTTCCCATATTTCCTCTCTCTCTGTAGCAGGTCAGTGGGTTTTTTTTTCTAAGAACTTCAAAAGAGAAAACAGACAGTGCCCACTGCTGGACAGTAACAAATCTTCACTTATGAATTATGAAGGTCAGGCATACAAGACTTACAAAGAAAAAAAAAAAGACAGTGGGATGTAATAAATCAACTGTGAACACACTTAAAGAAAGCTGATAATAATGCATACAGAAAGAACACCATGAGTAAGTATGAAAAACCTGCCCTTCATTGTACACAATCAGAGCTTCACTTTGTAATCTGAGCTAATCTTCAGATAAAACATCTCTTCAGTCTATGAATAGAACAGTGAAGGTACAAACACATGTAATAGTATTTTTTTCCATTTTATTGTAGATTGTAGTCAGTAAACCTAATCCACCCAATTGTGAATCACCCAGGGTGATTTTGCTGCAGGCTCAGATTGAGGCACTGTAAGTCCCACAACAGACAAACTAAAGTCATCACTGATCTCAATGCCTCTCAGAATCAATTTAGTTCGGTTATCTAAGCAACTTCAACAATCCCCAGAACATGCAATGAGAGGAACACACTGTGCACGACAAAACTAAAATGGGCTGCAGCATCTCTTTGTCACTCTGAGATTACCAGTGCACACTGTACTTACAGTAAAAGGGGAAAACTTTATTCCTACCCCAGCCGTGGAATGGAAAAATAACTAGTAGTGAACATTTTAGGAAGGTGGCAGCTGGTTGAGCCCCTCTGCCTTTCACTAGCTGGATGCTGAGGCAGCTCCGCTCAGGGATGTAATGGGATACTGCAGCACTAGAGAACCGTGTGCACAGAAACTTGCCCAGAAGCATCAGGGAGTCCCGCACTAACCTCCCCTCCCTCACTCGAGTGAGGGAGGGGAGGTTAGTTTTCATGTAAAATGACGTAAATTCATAAAACTTTAAATGTGATTACATATGAAAATCTGGAAGGAGGGACATGAGCTGCAGCACAGACTGACAAAGGAAACAAAAAGGAACTTTAAAAGTGCAGAAACCCACCATGCCTATAGTAGAATGAAGCTGCTTACCTTTGTGCAGGTTTCTCTCCTGAACACTGAGCTCTTCTCCGTCTCCACAGGCTCCGAGACACTTTGAGATAGAGAGAAAAATAATCAATCTCCTCTTATTTTCTCTTATTTCCAGTTTCAGAATGAATAAGTCAGGAGTCAACCCTAGCCCTCTAGACACACCTTTACTCTGCCTTCCTGTAAACTCTGCCTCTTATACACATACAGACACCCATTCAAATGCACCCAAAGACTGGAGTGCCCAAATTGATAAAGATCTGCTCAGGGGAGGGATAAAAACTACACACACTCACACAGTCTGCAGTTTTTTTCTTCCTCTTGCCCACTCGTTCTGCTGCTTTTTTCCTGCTGTCTTTGCCTGCACTGCCTTCTCATTGGCTAAGCTGCTCTTCAATAACATAAGCTCTCTTCTTTAATTGGAAGAGGGCTGTTATGTGGTGCACCAGCAACCCTCCCGCCCAGCTCATCTCTGCTTTTTTTTTTCTTTCTTTTCCCTAAGTGCCTGTGGAGAAGAATGCTGAGCTCTGCAATTTCATACGCAATGAGCAAAGAAAAAAGGAATGGAGGACAGAGGGAGGGGGAATGTGTGGGAGAAAAAGGAGTGAAGAGTAGGCATGGGGGAGAGCAGTGGGACAAACTGCATGTGGGGCAAGAGTGGGCTTTAGTTTGGATGAGGTGAGAGTAGATTTGGAAGCTTCGTCCAGCAGCTGCAGCATGTTGAGATGTGACGGATAAAGGGAGATTTCCCTGCGCTCACTGCAGCGCAGCTAGGTGGCTCTGCTGCAGTATGGAGTGTAATTGCCAGGCAAGAAGGGGGATGGGAAAGGAGGAGAGGGGGGAGGAGGAGGAGGAGGAGGAGGAGAGCAGGGGCTGGTTGCAGTGGTGCTGAAGTGCAGACTCCCAGCCAGCCAGAATACATGTGGGGGAAATGGGCAGGCAGCCGCAGTGTACACAGCCATTAATGCCTTTTCCTCATGAATTAATGAAGGTGCCCCAAAGGGAAGGCATGGGCAGCAGGCGTGCCTCAGGCTGCAGACTGCTCACACCGCCTCACTCTTACCAAGTCTTATGATCTTTACTTACACCTGAACTTATATAACTGCCAAATTATAAATCACAACCTCTTCCCTGTGGTTTGCAAGTCCACAGATTTGCCAGGATACATTGATTGGAGATCATATAACTTTGGCTCTATATTCCACTCTAGTTTCACATTATCTGATGTGTTAAAAGCTTTCCCATCCTAGATGGATGTGTGGGTTTGAACTTTGTGGTGTCAGATTTCCCGCTCCTTTCTCTCCCTTACATCTGGTATTTCCGTGTCCCATCTCCATTAAAGCACAATATCTGAGTAGATAAATAATAGATCATACAATACCTCAACCATCTGCGGCAGCTACAATGAGTACTCTAGAAAAGTTATATGGTGCCCATAGTGAAATGCAAATATATTGTTTGCTCAGTCAACAACATAACTGCCTGTATGAGTAGGCAAATAAAGAGATGCACAATATTTTCGGTTAAATTTCCCAGTGTACGACAGTGTTTACTATGTTAAACTACAACAGCTGCACAAATCCAGGAAACATCTAGATGTACTTAAAGACATACTGACATAAAGACATACATGTATCTAGCAATACATATTTTGGAAGGAATAACAAAGCAGCATGATTCAACAACTGAAGAAAAATTTAAAAAATAAAAAAATACCTAAAAGATTAGAAATAGCTAAAAGAGTTAACTTCGACCCATCATCTACTAGCACAAGTTCACAAATGTTCAATTGATCTTTATGTGCAAAATTAATTTATTTCAATTTAATCCACAACATAACATTGTTTATCAAAGGACAAAAATAATCATTTGGCCATAGGCTGTAATAATACCAAGGACAAAGTCCATAAAATAAATATTACAGCAGAAAAATTTTGTTTGCAATCATTTGCGCATGTTCTCATTCATCACTGTGGTCTGGGTTTTCTCAGGAAGGCTGTACACTGTAATGGAGATGTTTGTGTGTTTGAAGACCTGTTCCACCATCTCTGACACATTGGCCCACTTCAGCCCATCCAGGCCACAGCCAATACTGTCAGATTAGAGAGAAAAACATGCTTTTCAACTGTAATACTAACAACAAGAGACATTTCAAAACATTTACTAAGAAATACGTTAATTTGTTGAGAAAATGAGAAGACATGCTCCCATAAATCCTCTCATAACCCTGGTTTGATAAATTGTCTAAATAACTACGATGACAAAACATTAAAGAGTCAGAAATGATACAAACCGAGGTATTGATATCCTGGTTACTCCGTTCATTACACAGTGTGACTTCATGTCCTCTAAGCTCTGTCTCAAGCTTTCATAAGTGGGTTTCTGACTGGCCTTCTTCTTTGTGATCTGCAGTGAAACAAGAAAGCAACCATACTGATATCACCTATATTTTCCTCAGGCCCTTGATGTGTGAATCCTCATCCAAATGTTGATTACATATTGTGGCTTTACCAAGTAGTAGACAAAACGTCTGTCTCTTTTCAGAACAGCACACTGTCCCATCAACTTTTCTGTTGGAAACAAATGATAAAATCCAAATCTCAGCAACCCCACAAAAAGCATAATGATTCTTCACAGATGTCCACTAAAAATAAAACCATTTTGTCAGTGCTAAATAAAGTGACACAGGAGTCAGCTCACCCAAAAAAGCCATTTTACTTGGGATGAAATCTTTAATGAAAGGGCTGACTCACTCTGCTCCTTCAGCTCCTCGACTCCTTTGAACTTTTTCTTGAACATGGCGGCTATGCCTGCCCCCATGCGGCAGTCCTCGCTGATGCAGTGGGCCAGAGCCTCATCCTCAGGACAGGAGAACAGGTCCCCACTCACATACGTCAGCCTACACCTGTCTTCTGAACACTGGCCAAGAGGGGGCAGCGTTGTCCAATGTGATTCCAAATGCAGCACAGTACAAAACAAAACGAAAACGTTCAGGTGTGCTGGTAAACAAACTCAACAGGACACAAATTAATCGTTTTACCGTGAAAAGTAAGTTTTACCTTAGTGGTGTCTGTGAAAACTGGCTTTTCGACTCTAGAGGACATTTTTGACAGCAGTGAGTGGAGCAGGAATCGGCGTGCAGAGCCGTGCGCACACTTTAGAGCAACGTGGATTTATTAGCGATTAACCTTCACAGAAACGCCTGTTTGACTTAACTTATCATATGACAATAAAGTCGGTCATATAACTTACACACAGTTTGCGGAATGTGGTCGTTTGGATGATAATTCTGGAGAATTCCAGGCTTCTAACGCACAAATACGACTATGTGCTGGCAAGACAGGAAACGCCAACGTTTCATATCCTTCCGCGGGAAAAACAAGTTCTGCCTCAATTCTGATTTAACAGCTCCTACACTTGGACTTTAAAATGTGTAAATGTTTGTTCTTATTGTGATAAATGTTGTTTTCAGTAAGTATCGAGGTTTATGTTACAATGGCAAATATATATATATAGTCACAAATATAAATTTTGTGATATGTATGTGTAAGATATTTTGTAAACGTTATAATGTGAATTACTCAATTTATACTTGTCGCTCACATTATACTTTTTCGCTCACAAATGTCAGTTTACTTTAAAAAAAACAAAACAAAAAAAAAAAAAAACNAAAACACCCGTGTTTAATATAACACCATGTTCAATATGTTCCCTTAAGATTTTACCTTTTTTTAATTACCTAAAAACTAAATAATTACATCCTACTGTGTCAAATGCTCTAATAATAATTACTTTTAATTGCACTGTGGAGATATTTAGAGAAATTTAAAGGCCTATATTTAGGCAAACCCAGTTATTTCATCTTTATTTAATGAAATGATTTCATGCCTATTGCAGCACCTATAAAATATAAATTTGCACTACATGATGACATGCTCTACATGAAGCAGTACAGCCTGGTACAATTTCACTGTAGCTCCATTGCAAGTCCCAAAATGCAACAATTAAGTGTGGAACTTGAAACAAAATCAGTTGACATTACAAGCAAAAATAATGGGGAAAAAGCAAAACATTTTGATCATACATCAGCAATCTTTATATCAGTAAACTGTCAGTGACTGTGCTGTTTTTCTTAATAAAGTGCAAGGGATACAAAGTCAAAAAAGATCAGTCACACATGGATGTGTGTATGTGACACAGAGACCATCTGCATGCTCCAGTCTCAGAAACCATCGCTGCGTCTTCGCTCGATGAGCCACTCCCCAGGGTTGACATCCATCTGAAGCATCTTCATCACCCATTTGTCCCGTCTTGCTCCATCAATAAACTCATCCAGTGAGAGCTCCCCTATGTGATGAGAGTCATTCTCTAAAGCAAAGCATTCAGACAGAGAGACCATTTCTCTCACACAGTCAGTATACATTTCATTTTTCTGTAAATCCTTTCCTGGATTTATCAGTTTGACATGCTCAGGACTGATACTGACCTTTCCCTTCAATATATACACAACCATGGACAAACCGCACATTAACTGAAGACAGTCCTCTTCTAAATTATCCTAGCAGCATTTTAAGCTGTCAGAAAACTGTTAGCAACACTCACCATCTCCATTTTCATCCACCAGCTCAAATATCCGGTCAACCACTTGGTCTGGGGTCATCAGATTGCATTCTTCATCCAGCTCTCCATGGCAGGCTTTTTTCAGTCGATAAATAGACTGACAGGAAACATGTTATAATAAATGCTCAGTTGTCTTTTGACTTTTGAAAGGTAAAGAGAGAAATAGTTCCATTACTATAAAATAATAATTATTACCTCCACAATCTCAAGAAGCTCTGTCTTGTCAATGCATCCACTTCCATCTTTGTCATACATTTTGAATGTCCATTTGAGCTTGTGCTCTAATTTACCCCTCAGGACTAAATTCAAGGCTGCCACATACTCTAGAAAATCAATTGTGTTGTCCTATGTGCATGCAAACAAAGAATAAAAGAAGGGTCATTTGATACAGTTCATAAGCAAAGTGTTTCTTTGACAGTTTGGTAAAAGTTCTTTGCTAAAATACAGATAGAACACAGACTAACACACTAAACGCTATTTACTCATTTATGGCATAAATCAATTAACTACTTATATTTTATTTACAAGTGTAGCACAGTGTCAGGAAAAAAAAAATCCACAAGAGGTTTGTACTTATTCCATTCTTGTCAAAAGCCCGAAACATGTTTTCAATGTAATCTGCAGCCGCCTGGTTCTGAGTGACACCAAAAAAGCTCTTGAACTCGTGCATGAAGAGAGTTCCACTTGGACATTCCACAACAAATTTTTTGTACCATTCCTGAAGCTCTGCCACATCAATTTCTTTGTCTTGGTCACTATCTTCACTTAGGCGCTGACCCATTGTGGAAAATACTTTTACCAAAACTGTAATGACTGAAATGAATTCTCACATTACATGAAACTGACCTGGCTGTTCTGTTTAAGAAAACTTGTAGATTTTAGTTCTGCATTGCCTCATGTGCTACTGCGACTAAATTTTGTGCAAATCTGACCAGAATTATCAAAATGATATTAAAGTCCATACGAGCTGAATGAATATTAGCTTCTCTATTGTGGCAAATCCTTACTGAATGTGAAGATGAGACAAAGACTGTTATGGATCACATGACTGGGATTAGAAATAGACTTGTCTACATCAATTAGTTCAGAGATCATGAGAGGATTTCTGTGCCCATGCCTTTTACCCATCCTAAACCAAGTTTAGATTCTGCACATTTTAGATTTCAAGCACCTCTAAGGTTTGATGGATCATTTAATCATTTATGATGCTATACAGCTAAATATTTGTATAAATTGACACAAATCACTAATGTTTTTTGTGTGGAAGGGTCAAAGGGTCATGGGTCAAGTACTCTAAACCATATGGTAATGTCAAATGTGAAAAGGAATAAAAACAACCTTTTTTATGTGAGATCTATGTGACTGAAATTAAGGAATGAACAGAAGTATTTCTGTGTATCAGACATGAGGTTCAAGTCATGTGTGATTTGCACCAACATCACTTTACTATCGGACATGATAAAGGCTAGGATAGTGTTTTGATTTAATCTGACTGAAACATTTTTCTGCAACAACACAGTTATTAAGTGTTATTATTAACTTTCCCAGAAGAGGAAGGTCCTTATCAATCCAATTAATCACACAGGCCGAGCATTCAGTAATCTCTGAAAGCTCTGAGCCACCGGTGCCATAGAATTTACCACTAACCACTGTTTACATGCCTGCCGCAGTCATGCTGAAACAGTCTGCCATGTATTGCTCAAGGGAACTGTCTATGGCAATATCAACATGTTTTATATTTTTGATAGAATAAAACTGTCTTGCTGGTTGCTGTTATTAGCCAGTGGTAACAGGTGAAAGCTTGACCTGGCCCTTGATATCTGCTGACGACAGGGATAGTGATAATCTCAGCCTAGAAGTGTCAAGGCCGTCTGTTATCCATACGATTAAAATGATTCATACTTCCTGTTTATACACAAGCCATAACTCAATTGACAGATTTCTTACTTTTCTAAATCCAAATTTACAGTTTATTTAGGACAAAGTCTGCTAGAGTTGTAACCAGTGCAGGCCTGGTTAGAATAAAGGTCTCTGCGCCCATGGGGGCCAGCACTTCAAAGGTCAGAATCTCAGAACAAACCTTAATTCTTGTTCTTACTCTAGAATGTTATCACTGTCACCTTCTCTGCTGTTTTGTCTCAGTAACATAAAGACTACAGGATTTCTCTCCTTTTAAAAACATGCCTCTTCATCCTCAGTGGCTTTAGTTGCATGTGTGAAACATAAATGGATCTACAACTACAACTGCTTATATTTTAACTGAGCACCACAGTTTAAAAATTTTATCATTTATTGCTTTCTATGAATACTGTGAAATAAGCTCAAGCATTCAATTTCCAGCAATTATCTGTTTTACAAAGGCAGTGGACGTATTACAACTCTACAAAAAAACTGATTTACAGATATGTACTGTAAAAATCCTTGCCATCAAAAAAGGAGAACTGTACAACTAAGGTATGACATACTTAAAGTGAAAAACAAAGTACCATGTGTTTTTTTAAATATTTTTGATGCAGTCATGACTTTGCTTAAGCCAAAAATAATATTCAATTCATCTAAGTAACTAAGTTTTTCTGCTACTGCTCCTGATTGATGTTTACTCTAACAAAACAGAAATAGCTCAAGTAAAAACTGAAATTCATGGTCTGTTGCTACTGGCAACATTCTGTGTAATTACACTGCTTTCATACAGTGGGAAAGAAAAACTAAGATTTTCCACATCTTTCCAGGAGTCGATGCTAACAAGTGCACAATAATGTTAAAAAGAAATACATTTCATGATGCGTGCTTTATACAAAAAGCAAATGGACAGCTGTGAAGTGCTGCTTTCCAGTCTTGATGGTCAGTGTTCTCATTCACCTTGATAGACACACGTCCATCACAGACAAAATGCTCAGGCCAAAAAAAAAAAAAAAANAAAAAAAAAAAAAAAAACTACTCAAGCTATCAAATTTATCCAATTATTAAGTCATTAGTTATCATGGTTAAATCATAGCACTCAGATATACAAACAAAAAAGGTTAGAAAAACATTTAATCAACAATGAAAAAAACTGAGTCTTCTTTAAATTGTTTCCTTCCAGTCTGAAGACCAGGTGATGTGCAGTCTAAAGCAGTTGTGACTGAGGGGAAGAAAATATTCTTCTGTCTGGAACTTCAAGCTCCACATCTGTCCTGGTCCTGAAGTTTGGACGTCCACAGTGCTACAGAAATACCATGGTTTGGTATCATTCAGTGTGTAAAAAAAAAAAAAAAAAAAANAAAAAAAAAAAAAAAAAAAGTCACTTGGCTGATTGGGTGTTGGGTTAGTTGTGTTCCTCAGGCTCATTTTCAGTCTCTGTGTTGTTTGAATTGTAAGCATTGCCCTCTGCTGTCACGACAGCTGAACTACTAGAAGAGGAAACAAACGTGCCACTGGGCAGGTCTTTTCCATCGCTGCCGTTTTTGCTGCTGCTTTCCTCCTTGTCCTGCTCAAAGCTTGAACTTTCCTCTGACACTTCTGGCTCCTCTGATTGGTCCACAGTGTCGTCAGTCTTTGGACTGTGGGTGGCCCCTCTCTCTGATGCCTCGCCTTCCCTTTCCGAGGCTTCTGTCTGACATTTCAGGAAGTTTTCATTTCCTGAAATGTCAGGAAGGATGACATTTCACCATTACTTTCTCAGAAGCAAACAGCTGATAATTAATTCAATGCAATATTTGAGACTTTTACAATATATTAAAGATTAAAATTCAACTGGCATAAACTTAGACTTTAAAATTTGCCTGCCTTTTGAGCTGTATTAGCATATTAGCATAGTGTTTTACATTTGACAAAATCTGAAGCACATTTATAATGTAAAATAAAATTCAAAGTCACAGCAAAGTCACAGCAACACATGCATATCAAGCCTTATGAGTTATAAGCCTGAGCCTAAATGGTCTTAATATGGTATCCTGTCTTGACTGTTCTCACTTTGACAAAAGAAAATATCCCAAAAGAATACAGAATCAAAAGAACTGATGCTCGCACACTTTAACATCTTACTATGCACCACCTTATATAAGAATTAGTTCATGCTTACCGTGATCCTCTGTATTAGTAGGTGTGTCAAAAGATGTGCCACTTTTGTAATCTTGGCCACAAGTGTCTTCTGAAGACTCCTGTGTCTCTGACGAGCTCTCTGATCCTTTACAAGATGTCTGCTTTCCCTCACTTTCCCTTTCGTCCTCTGTCTTTTTGTCAAACTTGAGCCGCTTGACCTCGTGCTCATCAGCCTCAGCATCCTCCTCCTCCTCCTCCTCCTCCTCCTCATGTTTCTTCTTTATCCCACCGCATGGTGCATTTTCGCTTTCTGATAACATAGAATCACTGCAGAACAAAACAAATGCAGATGACAATTTAACTATATACCTATTTCAGATTGATGCATGACTCATTTATTTTTAGCTATCGTCATTGGCTGTCTATGGAATTTCCAAATTAGTTTCAGTCCTGTTACGTATGCTGTACAACATAAAACAAGTTGTGAACCTTACATAATTGCTGTTGTGCAGTATGCCCACAGTGTCACACAGTATTTATTTTAATTACCTGACATGGTGCCCCTCCATCTCCTCTGCGGTTGGCTCTGGCTCTTTGCTGACTGTGCTATCAGGGAAGCCGTTAGACGAAAGCAATGTTGACAATGACAGTTTTGGTCTGTTGAGTGACTTTGGTGCACCTGGTCCATTCACATTTCGACTACAACAGAAGGATAAACTATTGATTTTGTGAGTCAAATCACAAAAAAAAAAATGTCTGAGCAGCTAAGAAATTAGAATCCAAACTGACAGGCAAGTCAGANAAATCACAAAAAAAAAAATGTCTGAGCAGCTAAGAAATTAGAATCCAAACTGACAGGCAAGTCAGAGCTGCCCTTTATAAACCTTTTCCTGCTAATGGTTATGTAGCTCCTACCTGTCTGAATATAAAGAGTTGCCAGGAAACATCACCCCATTCATTCTGTTTACACTGGACACCCCATTTTTCCTTGGACACACACACACACACACACACAAAAAAAAAAAAAAAAAAAANAAAAAAAAAAAAAAAAAAAGAAAAAAAAAAGAAAACAAGTGGCTGTTAATTGTACCTCTGCAAATGTTACTGAAGGAGCACTTTGCATCTCAGGCTATTTAAGAGAAATGCTTTGGACAGCAAAATTTAATGGCTGCTGGACTTACTCTGAAGTTGGGTACACACAGCTGACCACCATTACAGTCTGCAAAAAAATAAACAGTCATCTATTTCAGAATGCAATTTCTGTCTGTGGGAACATTTAAAACAATACTTGTGACTAACACTTATAGCAATCTTTGGTCTTGGTTGTTTATATCTTAAACACAGAGATGTATTTGATGCTATGATAATATATAAACAAAGCTGTGCTTACCTTTTCCAGTCCCCTGAGGAACTTGTCTGTTCCTGAATAGTTTCTCCTAGGGTCTGTAAGCAGTTCACACAGCCGCTGGATAGTGAATGGGATGCTGGAAAAGTTATTGAGAGACTTGAATGGCCTCTAAGCTGTAATACTGAAGAACAAGCTGCATGTTTGACATTGGGACTATGTTAGTCCTCTTCCACTGAGCGAGGTTTAAGCATAAAGCCTGTCAGTCACACAACCAGAGTCGCTGCAGTCTGAAACTTTGCCAAACCTGGCAGCACTGGAGCTGAATAAACAAAAACTTATCAATCTGGCCAGACTTGGCAACAAACTCTGATATAAAAGATTAACCATTATTGCTTGTCAACTGGATGTTTTCCTCCATTGTGGAAAAGCTTCTGTCTCATGTTATAATGTGCTATAAAACACCAAGGTGAGATCTGACTCAGGTAACAAGGTCAAAAATACTGTAGCACTTGTTTCTGATTTGCTTGTTGTCTTCATTTGTTTACATCAAATGTTACATTATGCATTTTCATTCAGGTGGTAGTATGTCAGAATAATTCTACTAAATGTTGCTGAAGGACATCTTTGGTCACAATTTAAATTTATTGAGAGGGAAGAAATATAATTTTACAGCCTATTTAACATCTCCATGCTGTTTGTGGAATTATTTACTATAGGTAAAGTGGCTCTATTGTAAAATGTGTTGTCTATTGTAGAGAGAGAAAATGTGTTGACTCACCCATTGTACCCATGTACTATTTTTAAGATCCTCTCCTTCATCTCCTCAAAGGGGATGTACTCTACATTGGGATGATGTGTTCCTCTCTGTTCTGGTGTTGAGGCGTGGAAATCATCGATGACTTTTTCCAGTTTAAATATGAGGTATGTTTTAAACTGTGACCATGGGATCCTGAAAAATATTGGAAATACAAAACAGTTTATCATCCACACACAGACAGAATTAAAGTCTTGGACCAAAAAAAGTTCCCAAAGAAGATATCATATATAGCAGGAAACATGATGTCATCACTACTTTATTTGACAAATTGTAGGGCTTTCAATGTTTTACATATGTCAGGCAGCTTATAAGGTTAGAACTCACGTTGTCTGTCCTGTTTTAGCAACATGGCACAGGAACTGCTCTAAAAGAGGACTGGTCTCTTTCTTCCCTTTCTTCTCAAAATCTGTAAACAATCACAGGAAAAGCTGGAAAAAATAAATAAAGTACACATAACATTAATCCATAAAAGGGTTGACTGCTTAGTTCTAAGCCCAGCACAGAAATAACTAACTCAGAGGTCTTGTCGTTACTGAACTAGTCCAAAGCCACAACATGCTTAGAAGCCACGGTTACAACTACTGTGTGTGCAGGTATATTATCCATTTTGTAAAATTCAGACTCCTGTACCTGTGGAACTTGTAAATTATAACTTCTAAACACTAATGAATGCAGTTGAGTGTATAAACAACTAAGAAACTATATCAGCTCCACAAAAAGTTGACATCCCTTGTTCACATCCATGAATGTCAAAAGTTAAGTCAACCCTCTTATGTCACTCAAAGCTGACCCCTTTGTTTTCCATAAACTTAAAACAAGGCAGAAACATTATGCCCACAAGTTCTGTAAATTTTGTCTCAGATTTCTGAAATATGTCTGAATTCTGTTTTTAAGATTATGGCTCGTTAATCGTATGATGACAATAATCGCTTAACTATTAATTGTTTTATATGAAACGTGTTAAGCATAGAAGAAGACGGTAAACGTCAAACGTAAGGAAAATCGTTAAACAATTTCAATGAGCTAACTAAATGAAAAGTTCTTGTGGAACTTACTGTAGATAACATGGCTAGAACGTTACCGGGCTAGCCGATTACATAATCACCAGTTACTAACAACAGCATAAATGGGTCAAATGTAAAAAAAATAAAAAATAAAAAATAAAAGAAACTAGTTTATTTTCAACTAAGCATAATATTAAACCAACTAGGCCATGTATGTATTTATGTGCCTTTTCTCAACCTTAAACATGAGTCGTTCGTTAGCTAACTATAAGTTAAGGTGACATATTTAGCAAACTTTACAGATTTTGTTGAACATATTAAAACAAAACAACAACTCTCGCTATTTCATTAGTCAGTTATTTGTAAATCTGTAAGTGTTACCTTCTAAAGATTCCAATAACGCGTCGACATCCATTGCAGTGTACACTCACAGGCAGGAAATACTTGCTACTGCTAGCTAGCATTAGCATTAGCAACGCAACAAAGCTTGCTGCGGCGCAGACTGCGCATGTGTCGGAATGACGTTCTTCATATTTGCGGAAGATGCGTTCCAGTTTACTGAGTTACATGTCAACTAGATTCTTAGAGATGTAGAATAAATCGTCCAAAACTAACGCAAGTATTATTTGTGCTTATTGTGCATGTAATTATATTTTCCATCCACAGATACGTAGTCTCCAGAGGTACAAATCTGTGAATCGCTGTGTTGCGCTGTATATATAGCGGGCAGTGGGTGGACGTCATCGTTTTTTCTGCTGTTGTGACGGCGCAAACCGGTGAAGCGACCAATGAGTCAGCAGCTGATCTGGGTCAATTTTACTTAACAACGCACAATAACGATAACCGCTCTATCCGGAGACCTGCTAATTTTGAGTGAGTTAGTTTGGTTTTCAGAGGTAATAATGGCAGTCCCAGCAGCTGCCACCACATTACAGCTGAGTAGATCATCTAGCCCAGCTCTGCTAAAAGAGCACGGCATTCACATAACCGACACAGATTTGGGAAACATTGCAAGTAACAAAGAAAACGACATCCTGCCTTTACATTCTCCGTGGACTTTCTGGCTCGACAGGTAAGACTCTGTTTAGCTAGTTAGTTCCATCGTCCTTAATGTGATTAATGTTGACAGCCAATGTGAATAAGGTTAACTACTGTTAGGAACAAAGAAAGTAGACGACTAATGAACCAGGCCTGGTATAGTCTGCCACCCAGCTAGTGTTCTCTGTATATTTTAAAAGCAACATCCGTGTATTAAAGACAGAAAATTCACAGTTGATTACTGATATAGCTTTTCTGCTAACCTGTTTTCTTTCTGACCTACATAAGCAAGCCCTCCACTTGGCAGGATCTTAAAATAAACAAAAGCACCCGATATTGAGAGATACATCATCTGGCCATGCCGAATAACTGGAACTGATATTAGTCAAGGCCAGATTTAGAAAATTGTGAGCGCTTCATTTGTATTTTCATGAGCACAGATTACTGAGCTCCGGTTAAAACTTGTTGAGTCACCATGCATGTGTCTGTTGTCATTGCTAAAGAAAGCATTTTCTTGCTACATTAAAACCTGTCGGGCTTCAAAATGTTACTGATTTTTGTATGCAAAGGCCCTATTTGATGTCAAACACTGTGAGGATGATTTCACAATTATGGAGTGCTAATCACATTATGGTGGAGTGTTACACAAGCCCTACCATCGTACAAATCGTACAGTGCTGTGTTCAAATGAGGTCAGTGGTGTTTACTGTTTACTACCTTTTTTATGTCATCTGATCCCTCTCTCAACCTGTCCTCTCTGAGGGCAGCTCTCTGAAACATATCTGAGTAACAGAACACTGAGGAAACTGTACTGCGAACATACCAAATGTGCAACTTTTAAATAATAAGAAATCTGTTTCTCATCAGATCTCTGCCTGGAACAACAGCAGCTGAATGTGAGTCGAATCTGAAGAAAATCTACACAGTAGAGACCGTCCAGGTAAGATGCTCTTTACAGTCATAATACATGAGCATAGCAGGTTGACACACTCAGAAGAGGAAAAAAAGCCATCAGTCAGTGCTGACAAGAAGAAACAGCTCTTTACTGGCTTTTCTGTCACTCTTGGAATTGACTGACAACACCTTTAATTGCAAGTTTTCCTATTTACACTCAGATAAAGATTATGTGGTGTTTGCCTTATCTCCTTTGTTCAAATGCACCAAGACCATAACCAAAATCACATGCTGATAACAGGATTTTAACTTACTTTACATGAAGACTGTATTAGATATTGCATGTATTGTTATTGTGTGATGCTTTTGTACTTGAAAATTAATACAGCATGCAGTATTTAGGGCTAACACAGCCCTGCACACTGTGTGTACAAACAGGTAAAAGCACATTCAATTCTGTGATCAGACCTTGCAGTTTAAAAGGTTTTTCAAGTTATGAAATGATGTTATTTTGATTTTATTTTTCCTTGTCTTATGTGTTAAATGGTGCATGACATAATGTCATTGTGCACTATAAATCACTGTTGATGATTATGGCAGGATATTAGGGGGCTCAGCGCGTCTTGCGTAGATTTTTTTTTTTCCATTTAAACCATAAGGTGCTAATGGTTAAGAGCTACAAGGAAAAGAATGATGACCCCATCTCTTTTCTATGATATTCTATTTGGTCTGACTTCCTACAATGTGTCAAATGTAAAATATTAATTGTCTATATCCGAACTTCCTGTGAAAATAGTTGATTAAAATAACCTGTTGGTGTTCTGTTTACCTTTGCATTGGAGTAGAACTTTTGGAGAGTTTACAACAACATCCCCAGCGTGTCCAGCTTGCCACTGAGATGCAGCTATCATCTAATGAGAGGAGAAAGAAAACCACTCTGGTGAGAATAACTAGGAAATACACTTTATGTATGCCTTTATATTACTTGAAATTGATTAACAATGTTATTGCTAATGACTGCACACAGGGAAGAAGAAAGCAATGCTAAAGGCGGTGTATGGAAAATGAAAGTACCAAAAGAGGGCACTGTAAGTGATCTAATAGATTTATTATGGAATTATTCTGTGCTGCTTTACTTTGTCTTTATATTTACAGTTTGTCTTCTTACTTACAGTCTGCAGTGTGGAAGGAGTTGCTGTTGGCTACTATTGGAGAGCAATTCACCGATTACTGTGCTTCAGGTAATAATGTTAAAAGAAAGTCACATTTTTTTAGTGAACTTCTGATATCTTCTGTGTATTTATTTCAACATTTGGGTAGTCTGAATGCATGTCTCATTCTGTGGCATTGTTCTTGCAGAGGACGAAGTGGTTGGGGTTAGTGTCAGTGTAAGAGACAGAGAAGATGTCGTTCAGGTGTGGAATGGAAATGCTTCTTGTGCTAATGAGGCAAACATCTTAGGGAGGATTTATGAGCTCCTTCCACAAATATCTTTTAAAGCAGTGTTTTACAAGCGTAAGTATTTTCTTTATGTAATAACGATGGCATTATTTAAGACTTGAAGAAAATGTAATGCACTAAAATGGTATAAACTGAGTCACGTGTGGTTGTTCTGTTTCAGCGCATGAGGAGCACCATGCCTTTGAAGGAGGTCGATCAAGACATTAGCGCATTTTGCACATCAGACACTTGAGATGTTTGTTTTTTCTTACAAATGTGTTTAGGACCTTAATATGCAGGCAGATTTTGAGGCAATAGATTTCAAGTTCACGTTGTTTTAATGTGTGATCTTCTTACCACAAAGTCTTGTATTATGACTCTCAATTAATGGAATTTCACATCTTCTCAGCACTACTTTCATTTATTAGTATATTAAAACAAAACAACAAAAAAACTTATATCAACAGGAAGCAAAAATCTTTCATTTTAGCTAAAGCTGTGTGTTTGTATGTTTTTATACTATAAGATTTTGCTAAACTATAATCAAAATAGCAAATTATGTACAGCCAAATTTTTTTTAGATCTACAATACTTTGTGAGGTTTGCTCAAAACTGACACAACTGTGTTTTTGAATGAAATCTAGTTCCACAAAGCAAACCTTTATCTTGACAATGCAATACAAGGCTTTTCCAGTCAGTTCTTTTTGTTTTGTACGTTACCGTCTAAATACTCCTGTCTATACTGGAGAAAGTTAATATTTACTATGCTGTAATGCAAGTAATATTTGAGCAGAAAATTGCACATTTTTATTTTCTTTAAGGATATGGATTGTGAAAGGAATATGTTCTTGCTACAAAAAAATATATAAATAACTTCAGTACACAAAATACCTTTGACAATTGCTGGGAAATATATGCAATCCTTCTAATTCTGTGGCATTTTGGATTTAATTTGCAATGCTGTGGTTCTTAATTTGATTAAGCTTGGCACCAGCCAGCTCCTCCAGAATTACATGCAGTCATTATTACTGAGACTCATGGCACATTTTCTGAGCAAATGTAAAGTTGTTTTGTACTTTTTTTTTTCAGAGCTTTTAATAGTAAGTTAAACCTAAAGAAATGTGAGTGATAAAGTTGGAAAGTTTAGACAAATCTATTGATAACACCTGTGGTAACTTGTTAAAGCCGATTCTTTTTTCCAATAAAAGTGATAAATAACAAACACAAGCTTTTAAACATATTTGCAAAAAATCTGCCATTGGGACATAAACAAAAAAATTGTGCTATCACAAGAACTTACTTTCCTGAAGGTACTGATTATTTTAGTGTATTTGTATACGGTGGTTTGGTAAAGTGATGTTTTACTGCAGCAGGGTTAAATCTATATGAAAGAACCCTGAACCACAAACAGATAAATTAGATTCTACTTCATTTTCAAATCAAAATACTTTGTGTAATCACTCTAATCCAAAGCATTTGTATTTTTACATGTTGTAGTAGTAGACTGTTTGTACTGTTCATAATTAAAATCAAATTAAGCAAATATTGACATTTAGTAAGTCAAACTGGATACTAATTTACATCTCACCAAAGGCGCCTTTCTTGATGGTTTGTGAGAGACAGTGAATGAATGAGCAGATTTTCATGTTTATGGGCTACTGCATTTGAGACCATTTCTACAGAGATACGACATATGCATTGAAAACCACAAAGATTGCTGCTATGATTTTTATTTATAATGCTGGTGGCTGAGCTGGAGCCAAACATGCACAAGAAGAAAGTAAAATTACAGTCCATTAACATTGCCAAAAACTGCTTTATTGCATGTTTCTGTATTGTTCTGTTACTCATATAATAATATTAAAGCACATAGGAGATTAACCATACTTTACCATGTTAACGGTTGGCTGCTCACTTAAGACCTCAGCCCTTGTAGCTGATTTTAGATCTTGGATGGTGCCTTGTGTTTACCAGCAGTTTAGAATGTTACACTCATCTGTGTCGAATATGTTGGGAATGTATCCAATCATGTTTCTGTATTACTTTTGCACATCTTGGAAAAATAAAGACACCTACTTTAACTGCTTTGTGGACTGTCCATATGTTTCAGGAATGTCACTAATGTGTAGAATAACAACAAGCACACTGGATTACATTGAGGAGATTTATGGATGCAGTGAAAGAGGACATGAAGTTAGTTGGTGTGAGAGAAGAGGAGGCAGAGGATAGGGTTAGATGGAAGCAGATGATTTGCTGTGGTGACCCCTGAAGGGAAAGCCGAAAGGAAAAGAAGAAGAAGACACTGGATTACATTGAGTTGTATACACACACCCTGTTTTTCAAGAAGAGATGGTCATGGTCAATATGTTCAGACTAATCACGGCCTGCATGATTTCCAAGATCAGTTTGAATTTAATAATGAATTTAATAATTTTTCACTTACACGATAAAAATCGTTGTAGTGAATAAAATATTACATATTTACAGATTACAATACAGTTCAATCATCGCTGTGGGTTTTAAACTTTGGCAAAATTTAAAAAATTTACAATGTTATCACTCAGGTTCCCATTATAATTTTTCTTATGACAGACTGACGACCAGAGTACCAGCGGGAAAAGCAATCATGTCGCCCTCTGGTGGCTCATTCAAAGGTTAACTTCACTGTTCATGCGCCAGACCTGAGCGGCATTTAAATATAGATCTACATACAGATACCACAAATAATGGATGGAGAATTTTCTTATATCTGAAAATATGGCCATTGATGCAGGGAGACATTGCACGTCTGACTGCAATGGCCTAAAAAGCCTATACCGTATGTTTATCGAACGATTGCAATTGTCATAAAACAAAAATTTTAAAAATGCATATAAAGAAAAAAGAAACAAATACAAAGATTAACACAATAATATTGATATTTGTGCAGCGCTGGTCCTTTTTTTGAGTTGCAGCCGGAGTCAAGACTATCTGAAACAACATCGCGAGTGAACATGGCGTCATCTTTGTTTACTTTTACCTAAGCCCCGCCTCCTGTTAGCAACTTGTGGCTAGCTCGCTAAGTACCGAAGAAGCCACCATTCCGAGGCTTTTCCTTCACCCACCAGCTCGAGCTCAACGTTGTCCACCTTTATATTATCGGTAAGTCAACGCTGTATAAATATCGCGCCTAAACTTGTAGAGTCATTTCCAAATTATTGTTGGATGAATTATGGCAAAGGGAAGACGAGAGTGCAACGTTCGCTCTGAGCTAGCTTTTGGGAGGCTGCTAGCTTTTGTTGCACTGGTAACGTTAATGTATCCCTGTAGGCTGGTGGAAAACTGTTTTCTACCCTAGATAACAGAGGTTACAAAATATTTGAGGCTGCTGTTTCAACGATATATGACCATTAATGTACTAAACACACCGAACTCCCGTTTTCCTTGTTTATTTGCCCAATTAAATCTCAGTAATGAATACCTCAGCTTGCTATGGCAAAGGTTAACGGATGATTCCATTTATTTGGTGCGTTTGTGAACCTGATGGTAATGATGGATTTGATGTACCTACTGCACACACATTGTAATTATCTATCTATCTATCTATCTATCTATCTATCTATCTATTAAAGTGGACAGATGCCTGCTGTGTTAGGGTGGTAACTTCTACGCTTCGTTTGTTATCGTTAGCCATATAGATTTGGATTTAACTGATTGGAACTTTCTGCGATCTTAAATCTTGAATTACCTTGGTGGTTCGAGTGAACCCACAGCGTCTGAATGACTGAATCGGAGAAGATCCAGCCTAAAGCGGTGTTCTTTAATTTAGACCAAACTGACAGCATCGCAATATCGCCTAGACGCCAGGGTTCAGCTAAAGAACACAGGCTGAATGACCAGAAGAAACATGTCGGCAGCTGGGTGGTGAAGCAAATTTAAAATTCATTTTGATAAATTGTGGGGATTCGGTGAGTTTGCCAGTATTTTCATTTTCAACTTCTTGCGTGTTTAAGCTATCATTGGGTGTATATCTTGATGATTTCGTGGTTTAAGATAATCTTTTTGCAATGGGTGGTGACCGCTGTGCCTAATGTATGAAAGTAGTTTCCTTGAAGTCTGCCTGAAGAGATGAGGCGCTGTTTGCCTTTTCTTAACGCATAGCCTCTTTGGATTGATTCCTTTACATTTTTGATTTGGAAAGTTATCCATCTGATGCTAAATTACCCGGCAAATACTGAAAAGAATCTGTTGCACTACAGCACAACTGCTCCTTTATCATAATCTGTAGTATCCAGGTAATAACCCTTTTAATCGTTTTGTAACGTGCTGAAACTGATCTGAAATGGATCCAGTAGTGATCCTGGTTCTTAGCCCACCTCAACATCTTCAGATATTTGTCTAAGAAACATTGATCGCTTCTTCATACCCAATTGTGAAACCAAAATGAAACAGATGAAGGCTCATGAGTTTTCTGTTTTCATTACATAGATTTTACCTTGAAGAGATGAATGAGATCTTCCTAACAACTTAAACCAAACTCAGCATTCAGCACCTTGAACAAAGAGTGACCTTCATGTATTGATCATGTTGAAATTCAGGAAACTTTGTAGGCATTTTTTTCCTGTTCTTTGTAGGTAAATATGGTTCACTTGTCTTGATTGTCGAGGTAGATTTAATTCATACTGATTTTTTTTTTTTTTTTTTNATTTTTTTTTTTTTTTTGAATATGCTCCCAGTGATGCCCAACTGATTGACTGGAATAATAATTTCTATGTTTCCAGGCGAACATAGAAAATTAAGATATCCTTGCAGCAAAGTGGTCTCTCTCAATCCAGGGTTTCTGCATAGATTTCCATCTGCTCCCGTTATTTGTTTGCCTACTTTATTGTCTTCTGTTTATGTTGCTTGGCTTTTGAAGCAAACACTGCCAAGCTGTATACATAAAATAATACTTGTGCATTGTACTACCTGCCAGAGCCGTTTATCGCACCACCTGGTTAATGGTAAATTTTTCCAGGAGGAAGATGTGTTTGCACATAAACATGAACTCGGGGCCCCTGTGTTTACAGTAGCCATGGCAGCAATCGGTTATTCAACAAATAGTCCTAGTTTGTTCCCGTCTCACTTGTAGAAGAGAATGTTTATCTTGGTAGGTGGAGTAATACCAGTGTAGTTCTTCACTTGTAATGTTGTAACTATTTACATTCAGCATGAGTTAGTGAATCAATATATGGCCTTTATAGACAAACTACTGGATAAGACTTTTTAATTTTTTTATTTTGTCTGCTCTGTGTATTACATTATGCTGTCCTGTTTTATCCAGTTATTTGATTTAAACATATTTCCTTTCTCAGGTCAGTGAAGTCCAGATGCATGAGTCTGGGTCAGACCAAACAAGCACCAGCCCAGCTATTCAGACAGAGAACTGGAGTCATCCTGAGAATGAGAGTCGACTGAGTCAGGTCAGTCTCCTCCTCTAGAGACACTCAGGGTCAAAATTCCCAGCTGCACCGATGCACCGCTGTTTCGCTTGCTTATAATCAACACATCAGCTGTGGTGTCAAAACTGTCATTTTTTAGAAATGTAGCAAGTCATGGTGCCTCTGTACAATGATATTGTTAATATGTGGTGATTTTGGGAATGTTGTTGTGTAGTCAGTGTAGTGGGATCTATTATATTGCTGATGTCATCATTAGAAACACTGAAATTTGACTTGCAGACATTGTGAGAAGGAGAGAGGTCTCTAAAATGTGTGGCCCAGCAAAGTTCTTTAAAGGGATCAAGATGCAGCCTGGAATTTTTTTTTTTTTTAAACTTATGCAGTTTTCTGCAAACAATAATGATTCAGATTTGATTTTTCTAGGACACAAACAAGTCAAAAAACTTTCTTGTTGGTGTCATTCACCACCAATAATGAAGATAAGAGAAGAATCAACACTGATAACTCTGCGAGATATATTTTGTGATGAGTAAATTGCTTTCAAAGAGTTTATTCTAGAACTTAGGAGAATTCTCCTAACTAAGTGAGAAAAGCACCTCTGGCAGTTCACTGAAATACAACAGAATGACCTGTCAGCAAAGGGCTAGCATCACCGTTTTTAAGTCTATTTATTGTTGGCTCCATTTTTTTCCATTGCTAAGGCCTTGACTTAAATGTGTTTGTTGGCAGAGAGATAATTCCAGACAGGAAATATTCTCCATGTTTAACAGTAACTGTTGCCATACTGAGATGGAACTGGAATCATGTAGACTTTGACTGATTTTCACCAAATATGCATAAAAACCTTCATACAGCTAAAATAGAAGCTTTAGCTGATGTTAGTGTGAGGTTATAGCTGAATGTAGTCTTGCTGTTATTATTCATCTGACCAGCATACTAAATAATAGCACGAGGCCATTTGGTTGCAGAGCGGCAACACCTGAAACAAATGATGACGTGTGCAGAAAGCTTTTTTTGCTGCTGTGTGCAGTTCTGTAACTTTGTAATAGCACCTTACAGCTGCGTAGAGACGCTGTATAAATAACTGTACTTATTTCTTAAGTTTAGTATCTGGCGACTGTTACTTTTATTTCAGTAATTAGTTGCGCTACATTTGAACTATTCTGGAATCCAAACACCGTTTTCTTGACAGACACCATTCAGATGATGAATGTGGAAATGGGACAGGCAGATTTATTCCCTTTAAAAGACTCACTCTCTGCTTGGCTTTCTTTTTTGACATATTTAACTCTACAGCTGAAGCTCTCGTTTGGTTTGTCTCAACTTCTCTGGGCTGCAGTGTTTGTAGGCCTTTTCATATTTATGTCAGAGGTGAGCGCTGGGATGGGGGAGGTTATGCTAAGCTGCGGGAGGGGAGGGAGAGCATGGCTCCTGCTGGGTGGAGGATCAGTGTTATTTTGTTAGTTTTGTTTATGCACACATCAAGTAGGTTAGCGAGGCTCTGACGGATTGCCAGCCTGTACATTTCTGTACAGCAGCACTCGTTCTCTCAGACTGCAGACAGACGTTTAAAGGGAGATTATCAGGTTTGTCCACTTCATTCTCTCTTGGTTTTGTGAGAACATGATATTAGGATATTTTAATTGGGATTTAATAATTTTCTATGTTAAAATATCTTACATATGTATGTGGTTGTGTGTTTAAGATTGCCTTTTTTTTTTTTTCCAATTATTTTATTGAGCCTTTAAATGAACTAGCGTCTGTGTCTTTATGATTGATTCCGTAATCTTTCCCGAGCTGCACCTCTTATCAATAAGCATCACATCTGATCAGAAAGCGGCAGCAGATTGCCGTTCAACAGGCGGATCAGCCCTTTATTCTGCTGCCAGTCGTCTCGGAGTTCACAGGACCAGTCTTGCAGGATCAGATCTGTGCTTACACTCTGCTGCTCGCTCGTATGACTTTCGACAATAACAACAACAGAAGATGTTTGGACTTGCTGGCTGCCATGGCAACAGGGATTAGGCAAAGGCTGTTGTTGTGTTATTGGTGTCCACAGAAAAACAGAGGGGCCAACTGCCTCCGTCTGTGGGATGGAGCTGTTTTCATGGCTTCGGTGGCCACCTCTGCTGCGTTGACTTTCAGAAAGAACGGCCAGACGAGGAAGCAGTCGTGTGTTACTGTTCTGTGAAACTCTCTGTCAGTTTGTTTACTCCATCCGAAGCAGACTCGACCTTGGAGAGAAATGTTTGTTTGTGACGCAAACCTTAATTAAAAATGTGCGTCTCGAGTTTTGTTTTTCATAAACAGGCTTTGTGTGCTTTTTTATTCATTATTTATATCTGGCTGCAATTCCGATTGCTCTGTTTGTGTTTACTGTAAACATCCGTAGGGCTGTGAGGCTGGAGGGGGGAAGGGGGGGAGGGTGTGGTGACTGCTAGATGCCTTAGGAGAGGATGTTGTTGTTGTTGTTCTTGTGGAGGTTTATTCCCCTAGGACACCAGATGATGGTTTTGTTTCCTTCATTTTTAGCTTGAATGACATTATGGCTCAGTTTGGCGAAGCTGACCAGCCAACTGACTGGAATAATAAATTAGCAGTTATGTGAGTCAATATAAAATATGGATTTGAGAAGAAGAAGAGGAGGAAGAGGAGTGACTTTGCTATTAGGCGCTGAATCGAGCTCGTTAATGAACTAATTGATTGACAGGAAAATAACAGATGAGAGGTTTAATAATCAACTAGAAGGGCACTAATCAGAGCTCATATGTCCACCAAGGACCAACAAGCCTGGACAAAATTTCAGACCCTTATCCAGAAACTGCACATACTAATAATGTATCATGGGACAAGCGTCTGGCTTTTTTTTCTTTTCTTTTTTTTCATTGAGATTGGAGAGATTTGAATTGAATTTAGTTTTGTTTTGCTGATTTAACTTGACAATTTTGCGTTGACACCAGAGGAAGCAGAAGCAGCTCATTAACACACCGATCTACCATCGACTTTTGCCTGCAATGCCCAGCATCAGCGCTCATAATGGGATAAACGCAAAGGAAGCTTAATAAATGAACTTCAGTCATCGCAGTGCTTATTTAGTGCGGCACTGCAGCATAGCATCATTTTTTGGCCAGCGTCATGGTTATTATGTTAGATTGGATTGTGACTTACCATTCTGTTTTGTCGTTGGGCGATGCAGGTTCCAGCATTGCTGCCTATGATGACCCCTCCAGCAGAGGCTCTGCAGCAGCTTCAGCCCACAACGCAGCAGCAGATCCTCAGTCCTCAGCAGCTCCAAGCCCTGCTCCAGCAGCAGAAAGCACTCATGTTACACCAGGTACCGCCTGTTTGCTATCCTTAAGTTATATGTAACTTACATATACGTTTGGCCACAGAAAACACTCCTCTTATAACTTTAATAACTCAAATTGAATTCATATGTCCGCAGCAACAAATTCAAGAGGTCTTCAAGAATCAGCAGGAGCAGCTAAATTTGCAGCTGCTAGAACAAAAGAATGCTGGGATGGTTAGTCAAGAGGTAAGCTTTTCTTATTTTGGCAATATTTGTTATGGAGCAACACGTACAGGACAATACCACTCAGTATTCAATATTTAGCAGCACTAAATATTAATTGAAGGAATATTTTACACCACAGTTCTAATTTTTGTGGTGGTTACTCATCCCCTTTGGTCTGGAGAACCAGTCAATGTTTTTACTCAGTGCTAATGTAGAAAAGAACTTTGCTGTCTCAAAAATCTGGAATCTCCAGCTAAGCTAACGTTAACCATGTTAGCTTAGTTAGCATTCTCCCTCATGACACCAAGTTCAAACCTTTGTTGTGTGGGATTCTGGGCTATACATGGAAGTTGATACACGATGCACTTTTGCTGTGTATTACTAAACAGAAATGTGCCCTATTTAACACAAACAAAGCAGACGTGGCTCCTTAGTCCATTCAGTCTGTTTTCCACAAGAAAGATGTTGGAAAAGTTGGTGATGTTTGTTTCTGTTCAGAACAAAAATATATGGCATCGGACTTAGAGTGTCTTTCTTTGTAAATTAGCTAATGATGTTAGTTGTTTTCATTAACTGCATTAGCTTAGTAACCGGTACCAGCTGACATTGTGGTTGCCCATCCACAATAAGACGGCTTCAGTACTTGAGCCTCTGAGGCTTCTCTAAATGAAGCCCGAGCAGCATGCGCTGTGTTTTCAAGCTTAAATCATTATAGTGTCATGTCTAGTGATCCTAAGCATTTTCAAAATGTAAAATCTGCTTATGCTACTGCTGACCTGGGAGATGCTGTGTTCCTGTATTGACTGTGAATGTCCTCTCATCTGTCTGTCACAGCTGGCAGCCCAGCAGATTGTCATCCAGCAGCAGCTCCTTCAGGTGCAGCAGCAACACCTCCTCAACCTGCAGAGGCAGGGCCTGCTATCCGTCCTGCCCCCCAGCCCCTCAGCCTCAGGTGTGGCTCCACGGCTCACTGCGCTGTTTAAATACCCCTAATGTAGCCTTACACATTCATGAAACTCTGGTGTATATGTTTCAGGCTGTGAGAATGGCAGCACCCTGTGCTCTTCTGGCGAGAGCAGAGAGTCTTCCATTCAACAATCTACCACCAACGGGCATCATGCACTCCTGAAGAGGACAGAAAGGTGCTTCAGCCGTTTACGCTCTGAACTTCAGTCACGATACAGTCCTGTTTTTATTTTGCTAGAGCAGCACCAGCCGATACCAGATTCTCAAGACTTTACCATTTCTGTTTCACTAGCGGGACACTGGACGATAGCGCACAGAACAACCATCCTCTGTATGGAAATGGTATGTGTAAATGGCCCGGCTGTGAGACCGTCTTTGGAGACTTTCAGGCATTTCTCAAGTAAGTGCTGAAGGCTTGCATAACTCTGAAGCTGGCTTATTGTTTATTCACATACGGTGCAGAAAGACAGACGCCAAATAAATGTCATTCCTGCAAAAAAAGAGCTTACTCTCAGAATTGGTATATTGCTGTGTGAACTTGGTATTGAAGTCAATTGTAATAAATATAAATATTACTGCTACTCCTACGACTATTATAAATATTACTGCCTCTTATTCCGTTATGATCTATTAAGACAGGATTTGTAGTTTTTCCTGATACAGTTCTTGAAAATGAGGAGGTATCTTTATGATGATTTTCCTTTGTCCATTGTCATGACTTTAAATATTTGTTTGCCTGCAGACATCTGAACAGTGAACACACCCTCGATGACAAGAGTACAGCACAATGTCGTGTGCAGATGCAAGTGGTTCAGCAGTTGGAACTGCAGGTTTGTCTTTGGTTTCCTAATGGCACTTTTGCAAAGAAGCTTTCGGTTTCATCGCTCAGTATTGTGAGATATTTGTCCATTTTTAAACTCGAGTTGAAAACCCATTAAAATAGGGAAAAGTTTTGCGAAAACATCTAAAAATGAGTACCTGTTAAAGGCTTGCAGTGGTGGTGTGATTTCACACCAGGCTAGAAACAGAAGTGATGTCTTTGGATAATAACACGTCTGAGGATGCCAGGAAAGAAGCAGTTTCCACACCAGATCTCATGTGTTCCATTTACCACAAACTGTGAATTCACTAAATCTCAACTTCTATTTTGGTTCTCTTCCCCTGACGTAGCTGAAAAAAGACAAGGAGAGACTGCAAGCCATGATGGCTCATCTTAAGTCTTCTGAACCCAAACCGGCAGCACAGCCTGTAAGTACCTGTCGCAGCTCTTCTCTTCAATTAAAATAAATATTGTTTTGCTTGTAGCTACACCGACGTCTTCCTGATTAAACTACCTTGTTTTTTTTTTGGTTTTTTTTAGGTGAACCTGGTGTCTAATGCATCCTTCTCTCAGGCAACTTTGCCCAAAGGCCCTCCTCCTATGAGTCTGTCCCAGAGTGCCACAGCACCTTCCACACCCCTGACACCGCTCTCTGAGTCCCCTTCAGTCCTCACTCCCAACAGCATGTTCACTGGAACTCCTGTACGAAGGCGATACAGCCGCTCCGTGAGCCAAGGTAACAACAGGATCACCAGCTATAACTTCTCATTATATTATTTTACAGCTAGTTAGTGCTGAAACATGCTTCTGCAGATACACAATAACGCTGTAAGTGCTGCATGTTGGCAGACGTGTATTCAAATGTCTGCACATGAACACTTTGTAAGCTCAGAAGCACATTTCAGACTTGATCATTATAAGAATTGTCCTGAACCCTGCAACGTGGAAATGGATGAAGTTATTTGTATTTAAATTTTAATGTCTGTGATTTTTACAGATATAATTGATAATAAAGATTTCTACTTAAGCACAGAAGTTAGACCTCCATTTACATACGCATCGCTCATAAGACAGGTAAGTTTACTTCTGAAATACTGTAGAAAACATGCCGTTTTTGCATGACTGTAACAGTTTTTATATTATGTCGTTTATTGGGGGTTTTTGCCAGTAACTCTCACACATTTTGATCTCTTTTAGGCAATATATGAATCACCTCGAAATCAGCTGACATTAAATGAAATCTACAACTGGTTCACAAGAAACTTTGCATATTTCAGGCGCAATGCAGCCACTTGGAAGGTATGAAAACCATTACAAATTACAAATGAATTGCCATTGAATATTAATATTCTATATAAATTTCTACATTTACCTTTATTTTTCCTTTTATCTTCCAGAATGCTGTCAGACATAATCTCAGCCTCCACAAATGCTTTGTGCGTTTGGAAAATGTGAAGGGAGCCGTGTGGACAGTAGATGAGATTGAGTTCCACAGACGAAGGCCGCAGAAAGCCACTGGTAATGGGTGGGTGTCATTTAGATATAAAGCCACAATCCTCAAATGTGATTTAGATATTACTAGAAGTCAGATCCCTGACATTAAACTATTTGACCTTGTCAGCATTTCATAAATACACACAATGTTTACTATAAGCATCTCTTTGAGATTCTTAAAACTGGCAAGTTAATACAGAAAATTCAGCTTGTTCGCACAGGGCCAAAATTAACTGTCATATTTAGTCATATTTATTTATATTTAATTGGCAGGTTGAAAAGACGAATACATTTTTTCACAACCTCAATCATTCACCATTAAAAATCTATTCTCATTGTATTGCTGCTTAAGTCATTAATCTCATTAAACCTGAAACCAGTTTTGATTTTGCTTAGAAATTAGTGCCAGTCAAAGAGTTGGTCTCAGATACTAAAGATGTTGATATAAGATAACATCCTGTTGTACTATCCATTCTACCAACAGATCCACACTAAAGAACTCTCAGAACCGTCAGAGCTTAGCTGGATCTGCCCCCCAGGTAAGAAATACAGTATTTCAAGTTCTGCTTCAGAATATGTTCAAAGATGATATTGTAGAGGAGACAGAGAAAGATTGATAATTGTTACAGCTTCATTCTTCTTACGGAATTTTTTTTCAGAATTATGGTCTAGACTGCATCAATCCTCTTTACAGCCCAGCCTCCTTGGGCAGCATCCCGTTGCACTCCCTTCCTCATGTTCTCCAAGAGCAAATGAATGGAGCCCTTGCTAATGGATCTGGATACCAAAGTGACAGCAGTGCAACACAGTCTCCTCCACACGCTTTGTAAGTGTCTGAAATCACCCCGCTGTGTTCCCTCATCAGTAAACAGATGTTTGACCTCTTATACAGTATGTTGCTGTATTTGGCTCAGTGGTGATGTAATTCAGTGATGCAGTCACAAATCCTAATTACATGTTTGTTTTTCTGTGTGTTTTTTGGTTTTTTAAAGCATTAAAGAGGAACAGGAGGATGAGGAGATTTGTGAAAATTATCCCTACGAATCGCCAGAGAGCACGGATGAGCACGGTCACAGCCCAGACATGAACCTAGACGAAGACAACGGAAGCCCAGAGAGGCCAAACCTTCAGCTCGACCGTGTGCCTTCTTTCTGACTGTGAGGTCCAATGTCTGTACTGCAAAGTCATCCCCCANCCCCCACCCATTGCCTGTGTGACTGTATTACCAAAAGATTTCAAAGCACCTGTTTCATCTACATAACTAAACACTCTCCTCATTTTTTTTTTTAATCAGCATTTCTTATTTTGTGTTCTTAAATCTAGTTCTCAATTCTCTGTGTACAGTAGAGTGAAGATCACAAAAAGGCATATGTGAAACTGTCTCTACATAATTTTATCTTATTTTTTACCTGTACAAAGGACCATGATGAGCAAATAAATAAAAGAAGCCAAAGGAAAGGGAATATTACCGATTAGCACTTCACAATCAAAGTTTTTCTCCTCTAAAAAAGCAACTTTATGCTACCTGGTTTATTTTAGTTTTCGTAATATATTAAAACCTGTAGAGGAAGTTAAAATGTTTTAAAAATGGAACTGCCAACATGATCTGATATATTTGTATCCATGCATAATCAGCTGATCTAAAGAATAGGTACCTTCTTTGTATTTGTTGGTCAACCACAAACAATGCTGAATTTGCTCTAACTGAGCTTGTAAAAGTAGATAATATAGATTTACCATTATTGTAAACCACTGCATCTCTATGAATAATAAATTCTTCATGATCAATGTGTATGTGTGTCTCTGATGTCGTTTTGTGATTGCGATGGTGGTAAACATTTATCATAGTTTCACATGATGAAATTATGACTCAGTGATGTCTCTGTTTTTTTTAACAGCTCCAACTTCTCCTGGTCAGTTACTTGTTAATGGAAGGCAAACGTTCCTCTGTACTGTGATATATGCACTTTACATCCTACAAATTACGCTTCATGCTACCAGAAAATGTGGTATAACAGATTACCAAACTATTGTAATCTGTCATGCCTGGAATTGGTGGAAGTCCTTTCTGTCATTACTTTTTAAATGACTGTGTCTGATAATGACTTTGGCTTAACTTTTCTTTCATAATGGGCTGGATGTCTGATGATAATGATCAATTTTGCCCCTCAACTGCAACAATGGAGGTGAACCTACAAGTTTTCCATCCTCTCACCCCAGCAACAGACAGTGACCTAGCCAGAAACTTATGCCCATGTGCAATGCCTCACACATTGTAGCATAACATCATCTTGTGCCATCTGCCAATTCTATTGCTTATTGGGCCATAATCAACTGACTTCACCCTTCATGTGGTTTGTGGTTCACTAGTCATTTTGGTTGTGCAATCTGGTTCAATGCACAAAGACGCATCCACGGAAACAAAAACAAAATTGAATGCTCTGATCTTTGAAACACACAACATGCTTTCCACAGTAACAAACTGCCTGCAATGCTCTGACCATATGAATCAACACAGAACACCACTTATACTCTGACTTTAGCTTTAACTGCACACCAAACATTACATTGTGCTTGTGTACTTCAACAAACAACATTCAAACAAGGTACCACAAAGAGAAAACAGAAACAAAAACCCACAAGAGACAGCAATGCATCATAAAAAAAAATAAAAAATTAAACAAATTTAAAAAACAGTGCCTCGGAGCTATATCTTACATCTACCAATGAGCATAAATGCAGCAAATGGTCACAATCCCCCACAATTCTTTGTAACTTTCAAAATGAAAAGTAACTGTGTAGTTACAAAAAGCATTTTTGCAGTAATAAACAAGAAGATATTATCTCACACACACCTCACAGCACATCTGATAAAGAATAGCTCAATAACCAACTCAATCTGTCAGACAAAATTAAATGACTTACATTACTGGAGCAAAATTAGTTGAACAAGTCCATTCTGTTGTGGAGAGCTGATTCACAGAGCTCATTTTTCAGTTTTAATTCCATCATTCCTTCTCCATTACAAAGAAACGTTTTCATTTGCATTGTTTTTCCACACCAAATCACACAGCTTCATTGCTGGTCTCACTTTCTTCACCATATCAAATTTTTCATTGAAGGTGAGGCTGAAAAATGAGCAGGTGCATCTGTTTGTGAGTGAATTAGAGGAAGTTTGCACCTGCAAGATACGTAAGACGTGCAAGTAAAATTCACATCAAATCTTATGTGTCAGTGCAGACAATGACAGTTTGATATAATAACAACCCCTGTCTTTGAATAGATATTTACATTGTGTCTTCCTTCTTTTGTGACTTTCTGGTCACAGCAGAACCCATAGAGCCATGGAGATATCTGAGGTCTCTAAGAAATTCATGCTCAGTCTTCAGAGTCCACTGACCTTTCTTGTCACAAACATCAAATCTTAAACAAAAAAAAAAAACAAGAATATGTGCAATGCTCTTAATTATTGTTCTCTTGTGTTTCATATATGCCATAAATCGCAAGGGATTTTTTTTTTATTTTTTATTTTTTTAATGTTGGCCTTCTCTTGAATGCCACGTGTTCTGTAGGGTTTTTTTTTTTGTTTTTGTTTTTGTTTTTGTTTTTTTTGCAAAAGCAACTGAGTTAAACAAAAGAAAAATCAAACTGGAATATGTGTTTCACATAGTTCATTATTTGCTGTTACAACCAAACTTCCAAACTGCAAAGCAATCTAATGTTAACTTCCAGTCCTGCCAGAGTGGTCTAGGAAAGGCACGTGTGGACCAGCATTCATGGCATCTTGACATCTTGACATCACACAACGTGACTGACATCCTGGATGACTTTTGCATCTCTCCACAAAGCATGGCAGAGCTGACTGAAGACATTTCAGTGAGAGCAACATTAGCATGGCTTCAAACAATGATTCTTGTCATTCACAACAAAACGAGTATAATCTGGTTCAAGTGAGGGGTACCTGGATTCGTCAAACTAATGGCCAGCTGGCTGAAGGAAAGTTATCACATGCCAAAATGTAAGTAGAATATTTGATGAAAACATATATTAGGCTTTAAAAAATAATGGAATGTGTCATTTAATATGAGACTGTGTGTGATATTATATCTGGTAACCTGCAAACATTTAAGTGTTTATACCTATATGTTCAATGGAAATATAAAATATTTTATTTTAGTTGTTACATAAATTAAATTGGACATTCAACAGCTGAATGTCATGCTTATAACGTTCTCAGTAATAACTAGTTGTAATTAGTTGTCATTAAAATGCTTTCGTATGCAATGCATTCATATTAATTAGTTATTTGTTCATTATATCTTTTGGTTGCAGATCTATTAGTATGCTCCTTGGCTGGAGGGGGAAGGGGGGTAGGGGTTAGAATACCTTTCTATTTTGGACACAGAAGTGCTGTTGCTTTTAATGAGTTACACAGTGTGTGGCAGCATTTTAGCAGTTGTTTCTGTCCTTCACCCAACCACAAACTCAGTCAGACTTTGATGATCTGTTTCTCTTTTTTTCTGTATTAATTGATTGTGAATTATCTTCAGCTATGAGAACAAGACAAACGATGGCATTTCCTGGACAGTGGTCAGCCCCATCACATTCACCTACAGAATTATTCAATGCAAAAACATTCTGGATCCCACAAACGACACATTACTGTGGGGTCATTTAGAAGATCAGGAACTCAAAGCCACCGTAAATAATGACACATCTGTGAAGCGATTTATTGTAATTGATGACATTGTCAATCAGCTGTATGGCTCCCAAGTAACTCAGTACTTTGAGGCCAGAAATGTTGTTTACAAGATCCTTCCTCTTCCCACCACCCAAGAGAACAAGAGCATGGAGCTGTTCACCAAGATCCTGGAGGAAGTCCATAACTTTGGAATTGACAGGCGCTCTGAGCCAATCATAGCCATTGGTGGTGGGGTTTGCCTGGATGTAGTGGGTTTGGCGGCATCTCTCTATCGGCGAAGGACTCCATATATTCGGGTGCCAACCACTTTGCTTTCATACATTGATGCCAGAGTGGGGGCAAAATCAGGGGTCAACTTTGCTGGTGGGAAAAACAAGCTGGGAAGTTACATCCCACCAGTGGCAGCATTCTTAGACCGCTCATTTCTACAAAGCCTGCCCCCACGGCAGATCTCTAACGGGATGGCCGAGATGTTAAAGGTGCTCATCACTGCATGAACAGTGATAAATAAAGGACAGTTTCTGTAGGTGATTAAAAAAGAAAATACTAATTGTTTTGCATGCTGATAATTTGCAGCCTCATGTCCCATCTGGAATAACAAGGAATAAGTAATAAGTGACTTAATTAACTAGCACAGCATTTTGGACTTAATTCCTACATTTGAGAGAGCCATTAATTTCAGTTCAAGAGGCTTGCTAAGGCCGTCCATCACAACGAGTGTCTCTCGAGTCTTAAAGTTCAAATTTCCTACAAGCGGTTGAACACACCAACAAGAAAGACAAAGTCGAAACATTTCCTACTTCGAGGTTTTATGAAACAATGTATAAGGGATAAAAGCAGCTAAATATTTATTGTGATGATTTTCTTATCTCAAGCAAGCTTCTCTCTAATTT
This sequence comes from Lucifuga dentata, assembly GCA_014773175.1. NCBI lineage: Eukaryota > Metazoa > Chordata > Actinopteri > Ophidiiformes > Bythitidae > Lucifuga > Lucifuga dentata. The sequence goes on from VXCM01000320.1 coordinate 146,951, forward strand.
TCATCCAATACTAAAGCAAACTGATTATACTGATCGATTACATTGATGCACAGCAGCTCTCAACACAGAATAGTCCTTAACTTAAGTTGTGACTTACTGATTTGACTAACTGATTTTGGGGTTTGTACAATTTTAACTTATTTTCTAATTAACCATTTAAACTACCACTATCTTGTTAATACATGACTTGCACAAAGCTAACAGCTGCAGCTTACTAATGATGAGGCAGTTTGACTCTTATATCAACCTCAAACATGTGACCTTTCTGGTCTGTTAGTTTTAACCTTTCTAAGTGGATTTACACTCACATCATGTCTATCCCTCTTTTTACCCAGATTGTTTAGTATTATTCCTGCACAGCCAGCACTCCTTTGAACATCCATGTTGAGACAGAAACATCTCTATTGATTTCTACTCACCTCTGAGCTCACACTACTAAAGCATACAGCATGCAAAAAAAAAAAAAAAAAATNAAAAAAAAAAAAAAAAAATTCTCCTGCACACATTATACCACAGAACCTTTGATGCATGTGAATGATTATTACAGAGACACTCTAGGTTTACTTTAACAGAGGGTGTACTGTGTGTATTTTTACTTAGCCATTTGTCTCCAACTAACACCCTCTATATCCGTCAGATGGCTCTGATGAAACACCGGGGTCTGTTTGAGCTGCTGGAGTCTGAGGGCAGGAAGCTGCTTCTCTCCAAGCTGCAGTCCTGTGAGATCAGCAGCAGCAGCAGCAGCTCTAAACATGAAGACTGCGCTACAGCATCCACCCGCATCACCATAGAAACAATGCTGGAGGAACTGGCTCCTAACCTGTGGGAGGATGATCTGGACAGGCTGGTGGATTTTGGTCACCTTATCAGCCCTGAATTAGAAATGGTCAAGAGTACTGAAAACACCTCAGCATCCATCATGTAGTTTTAATAACTATAATCAACTTGATATTTATTTAGCCTGAAAAGTATGAACGTCTACTTCATAGAGCACATATAATGAAGTCACGTGTCTATAAAGCATAATGACATGTAAACGGCATCACAGTGAAAGAACAGTGCATGAAATAAAATAACATTAATTCTTAACTAGACTACTTGCTTTGATTCAAGATTGACTCAAGATTAGGAATACAGAAATATTTTTGAAGTGGGCCTTTTCACAGGAATTTTTAATCTGTGCATATTTCCAACTTGTCTAACTACACAGAGAGTGCTGCCAGCTTTGCTTCATGGTGAGGTAGTCAACATTGATATGTCCCTGATGGTGTATGTGGCCCACCAGAGGGCACTGCTGACAGAGGAAGAGAAGGACCGCATCATCCAGTGCATGCTGGGCCTGCAGCTGCCTGTGTGGCATCAGGACTGTACTCTGGCCCTGCTTCACAAATCCCTCAGCGAGCGTCTGAAACACTCCGCTGGCTCTCTGAGGATGCCTCTGCCCACAGGACTGGGACGGGCAGGTATGAAAGTGGGCCATAAAACTTGGTATTGAGCCCATTTTTTGAACACGTTCAAGTGAATTTTACACAACAGTTGTTAGGTCTTAGCTCGGCAAATGCAGGTTAAATGAAGTTTGTCGGTGTAATGAAGTTTGATTAACACTCGTTTGTTTCTGATTTTACAGAAATTTTCCATGACATGAATGAGGAAGTCCTTCACCAAGCTTACCATAAATGGACTGAGGAGCTTGCTTCTTCTGGAAACTGAAAAATAATAACCATAACATATTTAACTTTGATATATTTATGAATATATTGATACTTACAACTTAATATTATATTCAATCTAGTACTACTATTCTATAAATATTACAATTTTAGGAATCATAAATGAAAACACAAGATACTCAAGCTTTCCATAAAACTTTTAATATTTCTCACAAGTTTCCACAGAGTACCAATGAGTTTGAATTCACTAATCTGAAACCAGTGTGTAACTTTTGCTACATTCATCTCATATAAACATTAATCTTAAGAACAATAGCAACATCAGCAAAGAAAGTGTCTGAACCACAGGAATGGGAATGAGTAGAACAGAGCTAAAACATGGTTCTTGATTAGTGGTATAACCATAATGTGCCATATTTAACATTTTAACATTCATCATGACCAATCATTGTCCATTCTAAACACATTTCAGGGTTTAGAAGTTTGAGCTATTCCACTGACAAAATAAGCTGATCTGGGTTGACTCAGAAGGCAGCACAGGCCAGTGTGTATTGCACTATTAAGGCTTAGACCTGGGATTGGTGTAACCATTCTGCAGTTCATTGAAGCTGCTATTATGAGTATTGCTTGTAACTAAGGAGGAGAAACACTATGAACAAAAGTGCACCGGTAAGCTGTTAAAATATTGCTATTTATGTTTTTGGATAATTTAAGCTTTGATTAAAATTTGATTTTGGCAACACACTTTGGCAGTAATCATGGTTACATTTTACATTTGGGCAAAAATACTGGTCTCAAAAGGATGCCGAGTATTCAGTTGAAGGGCATCGCCACAGATTTCACACATCAAATTTGGTTTATTGGTCCTGGAGAGCACTATTTAGCATGTGAGAAGAACTATATAAAGGCTTTTATGGCTGCAGGCAGCCTTGCACAAAGCCAGGAAAACTGACCTCTATGACATCACAAGGGTTACTTCCTGTTGGTGCCAAAGATACAGGTTTGAAAGCTAAAGCCACTGCTAGAAGTTGGGAAAGTTGAATTCACTAAAAAAGGTTTAGGAGAGGCTTTAGTTTTCAAACCTGTAGTTCAGCATCAACACAAGCAACTCTTGTGATGTCATAGGGGTCAGTTCTGCAGCCACAAAAGCATTTATACAGTTATTTTCCCATGCTGAGTCATGATCCCTATACCAATAAATTGAATTTGTTATGTAAAATTCCTTGGAGTCCCCCTTTAAATACTTGAATCACTGCGTCCAGTATAGAATGTGACCATAAAATATAAAACCAAGACAAACAATTTCTTATATTCAGTGTTAAATCTGACACGTGTCTGAGAGGCTCATAGTTATCTTATTCCTACGATTTTGCTAAGTACGCTGCCACTCCACATTTAATCCATAAATCATCAAACAGCAGGAAAAACATCAACACGCTGTATCAACGTCTACAACTCCTCTAACATCACCATGGTAACAGAAATGACTGTAAGGCACTTAAACCAATTAAGAGAAAATCACTTTGATACCATTTTAGTCTAATTCATAAACATTGTCAAATAACCCGAGAAAGATGTGACTGTTCTACAGGTACAACTGTAACATTGCATAGTTGAACAAAATGGAGGCTGTGCTGTAACAGGGCTCTTAATTTATGGCAGGTAGTTATGAACAAAGGCATACTTTTGTAACGTGCTAAAACTGTTGAAATATACAATAGTACATCATAAGGACACTACAATCTCATACAATACCCTGTATGCATATGAAAAACAATAGTTAGTCTATGCTTAGATTTAAAAAAAAAAGACAAAGCATGTTTCAATTTACAGATATCATTCCAGTGTTTTGACAATGTCATGCATTACATACAAACAGTCTCCTTATACTCCTTGGTAACACAAATGTATTGAAATGGTGTACAAACTACAATAATTTAGGAAATGGATGGACAATAATAATAGCTGAGCATTTGTATTAACACATTTCTGTATTATAATATATTCTATGTGCTGAAAATAGCAGCAGTTCTATATGTTTTGCAAGTCTGACAAAATCTGTGCACCAACAAAAACCTACAGACGAGAATACCATAATGAATACATTAATTTGGCTTGTACTGATCACATAAAAAGATTTTTAGCATCACATAATAATATTCAGAGTTTCAGATCAGGTTTTTGTGCATGCATGTCCAGGCTAAAAGAAATATTTTTCTTATGTTATTTCTTATTCGTTGAGTTTTAGGTTTTAGTGGTTTCAGTGAGGAATGTATCAGTAGTATTTCTGTTGGATCAATTAAAGGACCGTTATGCTACTTCTCTCATGATGACGCTAAATAAAAGACTAAAACTAGACATTCATTTTAAATTTGTTAACTTTAACTCATCAGCAGGAGATATTTTAAGTTTCAGTTCTGATTTTTTTTTTATTATTATCCCAGAAAGGGTCACTTAAATGCCTAGTTTTAGCCTTCACTTATTCTTTTTGTAAATAAAATACTTTAAGGGGAATGTGTACATAGATACATAAATAAGATCAAATCTACAAATGATTAATATTTATCAGGAAACAAATTTCAATCTGCAGACTGACAATGACTCAGCTAACAGCCAAAATATGTGCATAGCAATACAACAGAGATGTATACACATCTTAATAAGGCATTGGCACATTCAAGTTTAATCTAAGACACAAGGAGTGTAAAGCACTATAGTAATAAATACATTTTTATTCTATTATTGCTAGTGATTTAAAAAGCAGTGTTCATCTCACCACAAAATATCTATATCTCTGACCATGATTTCTAACTTCCCTAGATTCTTTGGAATCAATAGAAATAATTATAATCTAGACTCTATCCAAAGATAAATGCATATTTTAAATATAAAAACTTCTACCTGTGTAACTCATTGTCATCAACATATTGATTAAACCAAAAAACATACTTCAAAATCAGTCCTTCAAATTAAGGAGGGCTTGAAAAGACAAAGACAAAAAAAAAACAAAAAAAAAAAAAAANAAAAAAAAAAAAAAACAAAAACATAATGTAAAAGATTTCATACATGTAAACATGGGTGGGGGAGGAAAAACACAACAAGTAACAAACAAAATGGACAAGAGGAAGTACACACCTCTGCTGCTGCTGAGTGTGTTTGCTACTGACAGGAATGCCTGCAGCAGGATGAAGGAGTTGAAGATGCAGGTGAGATGTCTTCCAGTAGGGGGTGCTAACAGCCCTGCTCGTTCTCATCCATGCTTACGCTGCTCTTACGACTGCTGTCCTTTGAGGTGTCGGGGGAGATGGACGAGAGCAGAGGGTCCCCCCCCCTTACTGGGGATAAGGTGTCTTCCATGAGGACGTCTGCCTTGGCGTGAACGCTGTAGTGACCCGGGGTGCCAGCAACACCCCCCTGGCCATCGGGGTAATTGGAGTGGCCTTCATTTAGCTCCAGGGTGGAGGGCTGTGCAGGGTCTGAGGTGCAGGCGGGGTGGTGTTGGTGCTGGGGGTGAAGTGGGTACAGGTCTTGGTGACAGTCCTCCAGAGTGGGCTCCCGTTTGATGGACCGGGCCGCAAGTTCAGCAGGGCAAAGAGCTGAAGATGCGATGGCTAACCCGTGAGCACGAGCCTGCATCTCCAACTCCTGCAAAGTACAGAGAGAAACACACACACACACACACACACACACACACAGGTTAGTCAGTGTGACACATCACTACCTCACCACACAAACTCTATGGCCGTTGTCGTGGATCTCGGTCAGGAAGACGACTAGAAAATGTAGAAAAGGAAATCAATAGTGCACTGCAAAAACATGAAATAAAGAAAGTCTCAAGATCTTGTTTTTAGGTTATTCAAACACATTTTTTCATATCCAAGGAAAATAATGTGAACTAATAACATGAGAAGACTTTTTTTTTTTTTTCACTTTTCACTCCTTGATATTTCTGTCAAGTTTCTTCCTTTTACTATTAAAACACAGTACTGTTCCATATTTGTAACTCTGCTTTATGAAACAGTTTTTACCTGTATCCTCAGCATCAGATGTCGGTTGGCGTGCTCAAGCTTCTTCTGCCGGCTATCTAGCTCTTTGGCCCTCTGCTGTTCGCGCTGTAGCTTCCTGATGTAATCCACTGACGCTTTGAGGATGGTGCCTTTATTCCAGCGCATGTCCCTAAACCAAGCAGAGAAGTCATTATTCAGTATTCAGTAACTCATCTGAGTGGTGAAATAGGTATTTATAACTTACAGGTCATTGGATCTTGGAATTAAAGTTCCCAATTCCTTGATTCGATCGTTGATGTTAAACCGTCGTCTTCTCTCAACTATACAGAACAAAAACACAGAACAGGAAAATCAGAAATGATTGTGTAACGATCACCATACTGCATTTTACAACGCACATAGCTTCCTTTTATGGTTTAATGATAAATTCTATTAAAATAAAATTGATGTTATTGTGTATTATTTTCAACTAGCAGGGGAAAATATTTTTTCCCGTCTACATCCTTAAAGGGCTTAAGAAGAAATTTTTCATCAAATATTGTTTAGTTTTTTAAAACAATTCTCATAAGTTCCTCTAATGTCGAACATGATCAGCTGATTGCATTATTTGATTTTTAATAAATTTTACTGTTTAGCAAACACTATAAAAGTAACATGCAAATTTAGCAATTTAATTTATTATGTAAAAACGCATTAAAACTCACTCAGATTATGGTTATCCTTCTTCTGCCTCTCCTTTGCCATAGCTCTGACTTCAGACTCTGAAAAAGACATGCAGAATAATCAGACTGCTTCATAAAGAGCAGGTATGAAACGTGTAATTAGCTGCGGGTTAATGCTATGGATAGTAGGTGGTGGGCGCTGATCCAGTGCTTTCTGCAGGTCTTTGGGCTATGGGCGCTGTGGGTGTGGGTGTGTGTGGGTGTGTGTGGGGGGGGGTGTCGTCTGGTCTTACAGGATGAGATTGTACAGTTTGTGCCACAGGTAGGAAAGATGTAATATTTCATATGAAGATGTACAGTAAAGACATTAATCTACTGACACAGGTGGAAACGACATCATCTTTCAACCATACAGACTTTTTTTTGGANCCCACCCCACTAGTCAGTGGTCCCCACAGGGTGTGGACCGGACTCCCTCTCGGGGGCCTGCATCTGACTCCTCGGCTGCTTGTTTGTGCCTGAGGACACCTCATGTGCTTCCGTGGGGGAGAGGTGTCTTGGGGTCCTTGCCTGCCTTGTGTGCTTGGGGGTAGGCCCGTGCGGCCTTGGGGTGCATGTGGGTGACTCCCTCCTGGCCTGGATCCTTTCCGTGGTTTGAAGGCTTCTGTGTCTATGTCTGTGTTTTGCATTCTTGGCGCCTCTGGGGCTGTGGGGTGTCGGCCTGGCTGCGTGGCCTCTGTGCAGCCGGGGGGGCCCTCTGGACTCCTTGGGACATTGGGTCGTTTCCCCAGCTGAACACACCTGCTGGGTTGTGCGGTGTTGGCAGGAGGTCTGCTATCCTAGAGATTTGAATGGGCCTGATGGGTTCAGTGCATNGTTGTGCGGTGTTGGCAGGAGGTCTGCTATCCTAGAGATTTGAATGGGCCTGATGGGTTCAGTGCATGGAGCGACACAATATCAACCACTAAACTGCTTTTCACTTATTTTTATCCCTGTTTGGCTCTGTTTTTCTCTCCCTTGTGGTGATCCTCCTCTTTGACAGACTTAAACTTCTAGATATAAATAAACACGTTAGGGAACTCCAACAAAAAGGCTCACGCACACACGCTCACACCACCATATGCACAAGCACGCAATCTGTCTGTTGCAAGATTAAATTATGTATATACTCAATGGTGTGTGCCAGTCTTGCACACACTAGAACTATATACTGTATACAGACAGGTGAAAAAAAAAAAGAGACAGAAAAAATATAATTAGCATCTACATTTTGAAGCTAAATAAGCAGACATACCTACAGGAAACCCTTCAGGCCTTTGATAGTTGTCGAATTTGCCACAGGATCCAGATTTATCCAGCATATGCATGATGGCTGGGGACTGTGAAACTATGTGATGAATAATGTTTTCAGTATCAGGAAGTAGAAGAGACATAAATATGTGAAAAACATTTCAGTAATGTACAAATCATCAATCTCTTCAGCTGGACTCTCTGTGGCATCAATCCAACACTACAAAACCTGGACGTATTCTAAAAAGTTACAACCTCGGCTACAGGAAGGGCTGGTGCTTCACTGGGTCTGAGCCTCAACGTTTTCTGTGCAAAAGGCTAAAATTAATTTCTTAGATCACTGGTCTGCAAATGTTTGATAGGTATGTTTTGAAGAGAGCGTCAGGTTAACCAGCATTTCTAACACGTTAAAGCAGGTATGCAGCGGATGAGTGTGCTGCTCACCAGAGAATTCCCTTTTGATGTTGGGCAGGTTGGCGGGGCAGGAGTTGCTGAGGGGAAGACCCTGTTGGGGCAAACCCTGATTCCCGTACATGTCCATGAGGTTAGCAGGCACAGGAATCTGAGGGGGACAATTGATCCAATAGAAATCAAGTAGAAATACACATTAAATAGAAACACAAGCTAGGTCTTGATGAAATAGAATGTTAAACGGAGGATCTGCTGGGTGTTTGGTCTGTATGCAGGCAGTGCTGAGGATGAAGCCACAGAGCTACACACGTACTGTATTAGCCAGCTGAAGTCCTGGATCCATCAGGCCAAGGATATCATCGCTGTAACTTGACTCCAAACTAATGATGTCATCAATGACATCATCCATCTGAGACAAAAAGAGAGCACAACAGCACACAGAGATAAGTACACAGACTAAATGAGAACTGATCACAAAAATGCAAGTGTCGGTGTGAGAAAAGTTAATAGGCTTATGCACAAACCTCTTTCTCGCAGTTTGAGTTCAGGGTCAGTAAGGCCATAGGGCTGTTCGGGGCGCTGTTGCCCGGCCCTGGCGGCATGCCCCCGTGGTCAGAGGACTGGTTGGGGCAGGGCAAGCTCAACACTTGAGAGCCAAGCTTTCCCAGGTAGCGCTTCACCTGCTGCTGCTGGGAACGCTGGATGTGGTACTTGGTTGGGTTCTCCAGGTGAGTCTGGACCTGTTAGAGAGGAGCAGAGGAGAGAGGGAACAGGGGAGGAAGATAGAAAAGAGACAGGGAAAAAAAGACCAAAGATAGATTATTAGTGCGGAAGTATATTCGAAAAAAAAAAAAAAAAAAANAAAAAAAAAAAAAAAAAAAAGTAAAAGTTTAGCTTGTTACATCGGCACCAAGTGAAGTTTCACTCATCAAATAATTCTGCTTTATCCATGTAACGGCTCAATAAATCATTATTGTTCTCCCTGTTTATGCTTTTTCTGTATTTTCCACTCATATTATAAACACTTCCACACATTAAAAAGTATATAATATACACTTCCTGGTTATGAATAAATATGTTATCTGTGAGTCATTAATACACACACAGGATCAATGAATAAATAAACTTTAAAGCAACTGTCTGCATACATTTTAAGACATGGAGCAGCACTGTTTTGTTCTAGTTTGTATTCAAAAATATGTATTTAAACAAATATACATCTTCTGCCTGAATTACTAATGCAATAACTGACTGATTTTGTGGTTTGTAAAATAAAGCACAGGCATTAATTGCGGTGCGGATAGTGCAACATCAAATACAGCTGCATAAACTGACACTGGTGTAGCTAGCAGAAATGCACTGACATTAAAATGATATATTGGGAAGAATTCAGTCTGACACTAAGTGCCAGTCATCATACATGCAGCTAAGTGTCTCTCCTGCAGAAACTAACATACCTCGTAAGGATAAAATCCAAGCATCTCAAGCATCATGTTGAATTTAAGAACCAGACAGGAAGTTAAACATTTCTTTTGAGCTAAGCTATGCGGGACTGTAGCTGCTCCCTTCTTCTCTGCACCAGAATAAACCTCCAGTATGAGGACAGACGCATCCGGCTCATCTTTTTAAAGGCAAGAAAACCAATTAGTTCTGCATGTCAGGGCATATCAGGAAAATACAATGAGTCTTTTCTAATTTGTGTTGTTTTATGTCAAATCTGAATTTATTCCTTTATGGTCTATCTCTTGACGTCAGGATGTGGTGCTAACAGTTGCTGTCTTTGTTTTGTGAGTCACCTCTTTCAGTCAAACGTGCCTTGGGCTGTTAATGTTGCCACTACTTTAACCCTCTTCATGTTGCTGTTTGTCCCCAGTTCAACACATCACAAAGAAAAAACTCCATTAAATTCTTGTTTGTCTGCAGTTTCATGTTCTTGTGCTATTAAATAATTGTATGTAGTTGGTAACAACAAGCACACCTTCCTGAAACATGGCTACGATGTATTTGGTCTGAATGTGCTGCATTCGTTGTGAAGGTGGAATTCTGAAATTCCACCCTCCGACTGCAGACAAAGACAATGCCACCTCAACTTGAAATTCTACTTCGGAAAGTCGAACAATCTTTCCTAACCTCAAGTTCAGTATTGATGTCATTTCAACATGGCTGCTCACACCCTATACACTCATTTCTCCATTTATAAATGAACGTTTAGAAGCTTTTTTTTTTTTTCAAAGTNACCCTATACACTCATTTCTCCATTTATAAATGAACGTTTAGAAGCTTTTTTTTTTTTTCAAAGTAATCAGCGCATAGACAGTATTGGGTTACATTTAACACTGGTAATGGAGTGGAGTTTTGAAAAGGTAAATAAATCATAAATGTTAAAACGTAGCTTTTTTTGGTACGACAGAGCAAACTAAACAAAAGCTTCCATAAAGGCGTCCATGTTATCTTCCACTTTGTTAGCTCGAATGTGCTGTGTTCGTAAATGAAATAATTCCGAGTTCTGACTTCCCAGTTCGGATGTACAGTGAACGCAGTTTTAACTCAGGGATTTTAGGAACTTTGAGGATTCATTTACAACACTAAGGAGGTTAAAGGCTCTGGATGAACTCTTAGACACCTCTGACATCTCACACTTCATCCTATGGTTAAAATTTAATATGACAAGTGAACAGATCCATAAATCAACTCAAGACAACACAAAGTATTGCAGAACGTGGCACCTAAGAAAAATTCAGAGTCAGATGGTCTCGTGATCAGCATGGCTTGTTAACATCTTTAGAAATCAACTGCTAATGAAGTGTAGCAATGATGTAGATAATAATCTGCCACCACAGAGTAATCAAGCAACATTATGCAATGATGTATATTACAAACAACTGATTGACCTGTGAGACTCGGATAGAGTGTCTACCTATCAAATCTGTTCATCTGTAATTTTCAGTAGAAGAAGAAGCTCTCATCCTCTTTTCTATGCATGGATACAATATCATTGTTCCTCAGAGGTACTGATGAGAGGAATATTAGCATGATCACCTCTCGTCTATCCTGCAGGTATGCAGGCCTGCTTCTCAGGCTATAAAGGTCATGACGGGGTTGTAAACCTGAGACCACTCAGAGGCCAAATCTACAACACGTCAAGAACAATGGTGCCTTTTGTTATCACTGATATCTGTCATATAGTGAAGCTGCACAGTTGAGCGATGTTTTGATTAAATTGTCAATCCATTATGTGTGGTAGTGATGTGTGCAGTCACTGATGTGTAAGAAGATAAGATGGGAGAAACTGATGGCACTGGCTGGTGAGTTGTGGCTGAACTCTGTGGAAGTGTAACTGGATTGTATTAATGTCCATTTTATATACGGTGGGATCCAAAAGTCTGAGATCCCATCAAAAGTCCAAGATTTTTTCCATGTAAACTGGAAATAATCAGAAAGTCTGACATCAAAAGATGCTCTTTGGAACACTGTCAAATCATGCTGGGATAACTTGGATTATCAGGTTTTTCACAGACTTGTGGAGTCCATGCCCGTTTGAGTGCATGCTGTCATTAAAGCAAAAAAAAAAAAAAAAAAAAAAAAAAANTTGTTGTATTAAATTACTAAGATATTCTGAAATACATGTACATTTTTCAAAGATTTAACTTTTCACTCAAATTGTTACGATATCATTTGTAATGAAAAATCTTGTATTAAATTAAAAAAGAATGCAAAACAGAATCATTTTCACAGTGGACCCACCGTAGTCTGAAAAAAAATCTATGGAAATTCCACAAGATATCTAAAACTCCCTACAAAATCCGCAAGTTTGCTTATAAATTACAGATGATTCTATCATGCATCTCGATTTCACATCAAATCAGAATTACAATGTAAATGTAACTGATTTGTCAGGCTTAACTGTGACAAACTTTTTGCTAATCTGTAATTAAGCTTTCTGACCCTTTTTCCGACAAAGGACAATGACACTGTTGAGTATACACATACAGCTACATTAACATGCCGTCTGTCCTGCAGGTATGACTGACATCGCCATGCAGTGCGGGTCGTAAATCTGACATCACCGAGGGGGAAACATATTTACAACATGAGTGTGACTCATTAAGAACAATGCCATGCTCTGAGCCATGAATGAGGTTCATTAATGTTGGCCACTAATATAACGGCTTATTACTTGTTCTTACTACACATTTTGCATCAGTGTGATAACAGTGCTGATAATGACTGACACAACTGATGTTTTTAAAGCTTTCAGATCAGAATCTTTCATCTCAGTTTTAAATAAAATATTTCAATATGTGGAGACCTAATCTGAATTGATGTACTTAATAAACAAGCTGCTAATTTAGAACTCGTCTGCTCAAGTTCTGACTTGGACCACAAGAAGAGCATGATGTGTTCAACATGAAGATGCTTTGCATATTTCTTAGTTTCACTTTAAAGTACCAGTCTTGATAGTCTGGAAGTATGCAGTCGTATCAAATCCATTAAGCTGCCAGCACTGGGCCTGTTTCCATGAGGACCGTCAGATACAAACTGTGCTCCCCCAACACACAAACCCACAATGATAGGTTTGTATTCTTCTAGTCAAAGTGGAAAGTTTCAGTGTGAGTCAGAAAATTTGCCACCAGTCAGTCTTAGTGTTTTTTGTGGGTTTTTTTTAAGTCATTTAAATAGCTGGAGGGAAAATGGACATAAGAAAATAGTTAATCATGTGTTTCATCAGTTTCGTTCCTATCAAACTTTACTTTCCACTGACCTACAGGATAAAAAAAAAACCAAACCAAAACAAAAAAAAAAAACTGCATAAATATCAATTCTCAGAAGGCCGTCCTTTCTTTGTGTTTTGCCGGACAAAAATAATTAATTTTATAGAAGAGCGACAAAACAGATTCAATGCAGTTGCAACTCATAAATCAGGGAAAGTCACATTTTTGTTTCTATACTTACTATGTGTGCAGATCGGCTTGAAACATGAATAAAAACACAATCAGTAACAGAGCTTGGCTTACTTTTAATCACCTGTAAGAATTATAGTTTCCTGTCGTGTCATACACTTATTACTGTATATACAAATCTGAAAGCCTTGTTTGGTCTCAGCTTTTCTGTCTTGTTTCCGGGCTAATTTTTTACATTCTTTATTCTCTCACTTCTGATTCCTAACTTCCCTCTGGTAAGTCAGCCAAAAAGTAATTACTGAATTAAAAACAATCACTTTCAGAAATATGTTCACCACTGCTGCTTGCTGGAGCTTAACTCTGATTGTAGATCTGAGGAGCTTTGCTGTCAGTGATTTATTATTATTATTATTTTTCTGATGCTGAAATGTAGTATATAATACCTCTATATTCATATTCTAATGCTGTGTTTCTTTGTATTATTCTGTTCTTTTCTTTATGCCTCACCAACATACAGTGAAAAAGTCACATGCACAAAATCTCTCTCTCTCTCTCTCTCTCTCTCTCTCTCTCTCTCTCTCTCTCTCTCTCAAAATAGAAACAGATACAAAAGATTGCTGTCAGAGCCCAATACAGCTATCTCTCATTCATTCGTGTGCGCACGCACACACACACACACACACAGATACACGTGTTTGTCTGTTCTCTGCCTAAAAATAGAAACAGTAAAACAAAGAACCATGGATGTTATTAATGGTGACACATGCCCAAGAAAAACTAAAATGCGTCATGTTACCACTAAAAAATATACTATGCTATACTAATATGACTGTATAACTCTAGTATGAAAGATACAGAGATGCAACAATATACAGTATTTTGGCAAGTAGGGATGTTACTACATCTACCAAAGATGTTTTGGTTTCACACACGTCTGTTAGTTGTTTTGTTAGTTTGGTTTTTACTCAAAAAGTTATGAACTGATTTTGACAAAACTTGGCGGAAGGGTTGGGCATCTCTGCCATTAAATTTATTAACCTTTCTTAACATCTTAAAGGATTAAGAATAGAAATTGTGAAAATAAGAAATTGTGAAAATAAGAAATTGTGAAAATAATGAGTTTTACAGTCTTCAAAAGTAATAGACAAATCACAACCACATATGTTAATCCCTTGATAAATTATCAACAGGCGCAATTTGGTCTGAATCAGAATAAGGTTTTGGATCTGTAGGACTAAGATATACAGTAATCTTGGACACGGGTTATGGAGATAACAGTTAAGGAGAGAGATCCAGAAAAACACTGTGCATATTATCATCGTTTCTTTCTCTTTAGGCCAGTATATCATAAGAACAACAACAAATGTTGTCTTGTTTGGCTTTGGTCATTCTTGTATTCTTTTGAAATTACTGTCAAAGATCAATATTACATCTCAGATGTCTCACATTTACATGAGCTGCTGAAGATCTGCTTTAACAGTCATTTGGATCTGTGGTTCTCAAGCTTGTTTTTTGTCCTCAGGTCTTCACACATAATACATAATTAGATGAACCTTCCTGCCTTGAGTTCATTGGAGACCCTTTGGGGGCACACAAGCCTTAGGTTGGAATACCCCAGCTTAGCAAATACATACTGCAGCTTTTGTTGTGATGAACTTGTCTTCATGTGCCGAGTTTGAAGTTGTGGCAAAGTGGAAAATGCTACATTAATGGATTTTATTCAGTTAGTCGGCTTATATAACAGCTGTATAAAGGTCAGTGGGCAGGAAAGTTAAATTAATTAGCGATCATTAACTTCATTTAATGAATTCTCACTGTTTGGTAACCTGAAATCAGTTGCTGACTCACTGTATCTCCAAATACAGGAAACAAGACAGTCAAGACAGCTCCTTTTTTTTTTTTTTTGNTTTTTTTTTTTTTTTGAGACTGAGCAAGCTAAGCCTTAAGGCTGTTGTTGGTTAAAAGTTTCGAACATACAGTCTGAAACTGTCTGAAAAAAACTTGCAAAAGCAAAAAACACGCACAAAGCAAAATGATGTTCTGGATCATCAGAGAGAGGCTGCAGGGTGAGAGCAAATGACAAACACCGATTTGTTTTTTTTTTNTTTTTTTTTTTTTTTGGACTTGCATGCTTTGGGCGTTCCAAGATGGTCTGACCAGTATTCATGAACAAGAAAGCTCCATTTGCTATGCAGACTTGAAGAATAGGCACTTTGTCTCACAGTTAAGCTGCTAACAAGCTCTCTAGAACTCGCAGACACAACTGTGATGCTAATGTGAACAGCAATATCTCTGACTATGTAAACACAGCGAGGCTTTGGCAAACTCTGGCCTCCTCCAACTCTCACAGAGACAGAAGCATTGTTACGCTATTAAATTAATTTACCAATGAAAATGCTGCGTGATTGCTGAAAAGTTGAATTTTCTGTTAAAATTACTATATATTAAAAAATAGTTTATGTCTTGCAGTTTAATCCAGTAAGTGTGATGTGATAAATTTATGGAATTAAAGGTACCTTACAATCCTACGTGTAGGGTTGTAAGGTACCTTATGCAAATAATAAAGTGCAGTAAAAGTGTAAACTAAATCACTTTAAAACTGAACAATGTTACCAGTTTTTATAATACCATTATAGAATCAAAAAGTAACCCAAATTACTTTCTGTGTAGTGTATATTTACCTATACTGTACTTTTTGATATGTCACGAGGTACAGTAATTGTATAATCCAAAAGACATGCATATTTTGTAGAGTTGTTGAATATTTTGTTCTTTTTATGGTCCCATAAATCCTTTGAAAAGAAAATCTAGAAATCTTTTTTTTTTTTTTTTAATGCTTTTAGGAAGTTATCCTACATAAATTTCAAAGCAGTGTTTTTTTCTCTCTTAAACATGCCACGGAATGAAAGCAGCGAGGGCTAATTATGAGCATTCTTCACTGAATTAGTGTTCGGTGTGTGGTAAGGCTGTGCTTGCCTTTGTCTTGATCCCTAAACTGATCCCATACTTATTCCCCAGAAGGTCAGAGGTCACTTGGTTAATTAAGGGTCCAATCAGTCTTTAGATAAACTCATCTAAGCTTAATATTTGCACTTTTTTGAGGTTCAGCAGCTCTGCCTGGTACCCCGGAGCTTTGTGTGGACTCTGCTAATCTATCCACAGACAGCAGAGCAGGTTAACCAGCTCAACCATGCCAAGCTGGAGCGGCCTTTTCATTTTCAGTCAATGAAGAATGTCGGTAAGCTCACGCCAAATCAGAGAAATCTCTCCAACTTTATGTAGTGTATGCAGGGCTAGTCTTTGAGTGAGGTGGGGTGTCCTAAAACTCTCAAAGAGCTGCAGATTATTGAGAGTAAGTATTGTTTATACTGCATGTTTTTAATATTTGTGCTGCACTGCTGGCCCATGCCACACACACACACACACACACACACACACGCACACACGGTGAGGCTGAGCNACTGCTGGCCCATGCCACACACACACACACACACACACACACACGCACACACGGTGAGGCTGAGCAAGATAACCATGAAATCTCAGCATGTTCTGCATGTGGTATTTAGTTACACAAGGTTTACTCATCACTTTATGATAACATTTAATCAAACTTTGACGTGCGTTTATCAAAGCTCTCTTTTCTATCAAGTAATACACAGGAATTGCAGCCTGTGCAGTTACTTATACAATTAATATTAAATGAGTACAATCTGCATTTTTACATTGTATATAAATTCAGATAAAAAAAAAAAACCCAAATATTTGGAAATCTATAGATTTTAATGCTGAGATGTCAATGTACATTTGTGAAAATATTTCTTGAGATATCACATATATCACATTGTACTATCTACTGGAAAAACCTGTGATTGCACAGCTTTTTGTGAATTGCACTAAAAAGTACAAAAAAGAAAAAACATCTTACTTTGTGTCATAACATTGTGTCAAGTCTAAAAAATAAAAGTTAAACAGACACAGGAACTCCTAAAAAGTAGATATGGATATGTGCCTGTCATCACGACAAACTCAAAGTACATCTGCAACATTGTTGTAAAGATAAAACAGTTTGATTTCCATTGAGATTATTTAAACACAAAATTAAAATTGGAGTGGACCACCAAAATGTTTTGGAAGAAATCCAAGTTTCAAAATAAATCTTGCATTATGGAAATCTTTCCAAAATGAGAGACGTTTTTATACTGTACATCACTGTATAAAGGCAAAATGTTAAAAAGCTCTTAATAAATTCTGAATCACAGATACACACAACAAAACACAATATGTTTTCATCAATATTCCATAAAAACATTATTACCTCCAAAAAAAAAAAAAAAAAAAAAACACTCAGAAGACAAACAGGTAAACTTACCAAAGTGCTTTGTCTAATGTTCTCTCACTCAGTTACTTGCTGCACTGTGGCAAACATAAAGTCTCTCTGCTCATACAGAAAATCTCAACAGTCTCCTGTCGCTCGGACTGCCAAGAATCAAAGCTATGAAAAGATGTGAATGTAGCTGAGCAAACAGGATTAAAGATGGCTAAATCCAAATGGCTGGAAACACAGCGTGCATTAAAGAGGAATTCTCTCAGGAAAGATAATCCCCATATACGCATTTTAACACACTTCACTCACTCCTGTGTTTTCTGCATTCAGTCAAGGCAAAACCACGAATGCTTAACTGTCCACGAGTCAATAATATCTAGAAATACAAGACAACAAATAGAACACAACCCAAACTGTTCATATTTAACTCATAAAGTAGCAGAACTTTATGAAATCACCTGCTAATAATCTGCTGCCATATTCCCATCTTGCAGTCAGAAACCAGGAAGCATATGGATGCTCACCTTTAGCACCTCCATCGGCACCTGGGCGGCAGGCGGTAAACTGGATGGGACGCTGACATTGATGGCGGGGGTTTGTGCTGCGGTGGTTTGTGGGTACTGAGACGCCTGTTGTCTCTGCTGCTCCCGTCTCTCCTGCTCCTGAAGCTGCTCCCGCATCAGCTGCTGCCGCAGCAGGATCCGTGATGTCATGGCCGAGGAGCTCAGCGGGGGCTTGGAGGAGCCATGCTGGTCTGACGGGCTGCAGGGGGAAGATGGAGACCAGATGAATAAGCAGAGATGGGGTTACAAATGGGGTGGCAGGGGTGAGGTGAGGAGAAATGAAAAGAGAAAAGGTGATAACAGAGAGATGGTAGATGAGAGAAAACAGGTCAAACAGAAGAGACGAGAGAGAAGAAAGCAGAAGAGGTAGAAAAAGGTGGAGGGAAGGCGGGTGGAGTAAAAGGTTAATATGACGAAAAGGGCAGAGATCAAAAGGAAAATCTCAATGCAGTTATATTTTTATTTGTATATCAAGTTAACCTATATTAATGACAGAATAAAGTCATTTCAAAAATTGATTTAACAGAGAGAAGAGTAGCATCAAACAGTAAAAGGAACATTTTTCAGCTTTCCCACTCTAATTTTAGATGGCTCCCTCCCCCAGACTGAATCCTGCAGGCCGAAAATAGAGTCTCTGCTGAAGAAGTTGTGGGGATGAAGAACAGAGCGAGTGATCCTTTTGATAAAACGCAGTAAAATGTCTGGCCAATCCAGCTGTGCAGTAATCGCACTAATTAGCCCGTGGAGTCAAACGCAGCATATTCAGTGGGTGTCAAGCCCTCAGCATACCCGTAATTCCTCCCCAGCGCTGCACATAATCTCATTGCCTGATACCACACAAACCCCAGACAAGAGGAAAAGATGTTATTACAGCAAAACACAAGCACACATTCTCACCAGTCAGGACTTTTACACACTCAAATACGATGACACCAAACATCTCCAAATCAATCAATTCATCCGTCTGATAGATGTGATGACTGGAATCAAATCTTATTCTCTTGATGGAGCAGAGCAGTGAGTCTCTAAGATTATTTTTGTAAATTCCTTTATACTTAATCCAGTGAAATCAGCGTTAGTGTTCAAATGCAGAATTTCACTTTCAATGTTTTTCCTTTCATCACTTTGATTTCAAACAAAGTCACTGTACAGTATGTTGCGTTGGATTTCCTTTGAGTTTTCTCGCTTTAATCTGTTCCGGTGGTTGAGATAAAAGCATGTAAAGACATTTCATTTCACTTTCATTTCTGTTTCATTCCACCAACTACAAGTACTAAAAAATGATTTTTTAAAACTTTATTTAGAACTACAGGATCACTTCCTGAAAAACATCTTTTTAATGTCAAAGACTCCTTCATCTTTTTAAAGATAACTGGGCATAATATTGACATACACAATGAGACCAAATATCGACTCAGATCTTGTTATCATAATCTCATGATAGACCTTATATTTGTGTTTTCCTGGTTTTACTCGATATGACTGATTTTGCCAAGTGAAATTAATTATGAACCTTTCTGTTTGATCAGTACATTCGTATTGTTATTGTTACTGAATTTCTGGATCAAACTTTTCTTGTATAAAAACACCAATATAGTTTTAAAATACACCAATACCGTATATAAATGCAATGCAATATAAATATGAGAGTTTCCCTCTTCCACACACACATAAATACACACAGACACACACGGACACAGAGTTGCACAAACTCGCTCACCTGTTTCTTCTACATGTAATGCATACAGTGTTTAATATGTTGGTGATTGACGTTTCAACTTTTCTCATTCACATTTTTAAAAATGAACAATTTATTCATGTTCACATTTCTTTTTGTTTTTAAAAATGTATTATATGTTTATTAATGAGGTTAACATGACAAATATTTGCATCTGATCGTGTGTATTTAATTTCAGACTGGAAGGCTTGTGTGACATTTAAAGATTTAGGCTGTATAGTACATAAAGCTTTTAGTATTCAGCTCTACCACAGACTGTCATCCATGAATTATTACAAAAAAAATAAGTTGTACTTTGTTCCTATCATCATTCCATGAATGATGCGATCCACTATTCAACTTGAAGACAAAGGCTAAAGATCTTTAATAATGCATAATATGCTAAAGTTTCTCTCTGTGAGGAACCTGAAGGCCCAAATATGAAACCATAAAGCTCCATCATTGATATGCATCATTTCATCTTACAGCTAGAGTTTTTGCAAACTTTAATAATGCTGATAATTACTTCTCAAATTAGAACCTTCCAGGAAGCATGAGTGAAAACACATTCCGCATCACCTCAAACACAACAACCTGAAGGTGAAGCAGTGCTTGCAGTATAAGAGAAGAAACAGCAGCTTGTCTCCTCATGACACTCGAGCTGGAAGTGCAAGAGAAAACACACACACACACACACACACACACACACACACACACACACACACTCCTGTGGGAACAGCAGGTAGTACACAGTGTTGCTCAACGTTTCAGCAGTTTTAACAGCAAGTGTGTTTTTATAGCTGCTCCTTTATATCTGCTGATATCTTCTCAGTAACACAAACTGTCTTCTGTAACCACACAAAACCAATGTTTCCAAAGTTCTCTTTCAATTTCACCTATATTCAAAATTACAGAAGGTACAGATGGTATAAAACATCAAACTATCAAACTTTTTGTAAGCAAACAAAATGAAAACAAAAAAGTACCAAACCTAAAAGTACCCTCATCAACATGTCACCTCCAAGAAAAATTACAGGAAAAACCTCATGGATTATAGTATGTGTGCATAAAGTCACTGACACATAGAACAGAAGTACATAGTGAAAACGTGGAATGAGTTGGGCGATTTTCAACAAAACAAAGGTTTCTTAATTAAAAGAGAATTATTAATAAACTTTAAAAAAAAATTCCGTAATTAAACTCATTTTATTTGTGAGTATTTCATCACAATAATAATAATTTTGATTCTCTGCAGAATTTTCCAGAATCAGCTGGTGTACCACCAGAGGGCACATCAAGTACCAGCTGTAGCACACATGTACCACAGTTTGAGAACCACTGGTATATTGTGTCTGAGTGTGTGTGTTTTTTTTTCTTTTCTGATGCTGAAATGCTATATATAATAACTCTATATTCATATTTCTAAGGCTGTGTTTCTTTGTATTATTCTGTTCTTTTCTTTACTCCTCACCAACATACAGTGAGAGTCACATGCATAAAATCTCTCTCTCTCTCAATTCAATTCAATTCAATGAGCTATATTGGCACGAAAGTTCAAACAAACAATATTGCCAAAGCATCAGAACACACAACAAACAACAATACACAATATACAGTAAAAAAGAAAAAACAATATTATGGGTATTAAAGTTGAGATTGATAGCATGTACTTGATCTCTCTCTCTCTCTCTCTCTCTCTCTCTCTCTCTCCTGTAAGGCAGCCTTGCCAAACAGTTCACTGAAACACATAAAAAGCGCTTTTGTCCTGTTTAACTTTCCATTGTTGTTGTTGTGTGTGTGTACGTGTGTGTTTGTGTATGTGCACCTCCTCTCATGTTTGTGTGTATCTTTAAAAAAAACAACCAAAAAAACAATGGCCATACAGTCTTGGAGATCCCTCCCAGCTCATGATTCCTCTGATTCTGCTCACGATGCTTCTCCATTATTGTTCTCCATTATTATTCAACAAATCAAAGCTTGATGCAGGTTTTAATGACTAATAAAAGTGAAATGATATAGCATCCAGAAAGATGCTCCATCATTAGAAGCATCATCATTCTCTGAGGTCTGACAGCCAAAATACTGAGCTGCTAAAACGGAAATTAGATTTGTTTCTGATTGTGGAGTAAATCAGACACTGCTGCACCATCAGGTTCATACAAAATTGTGATAATTTACTTGGAGATGGAAAAACGCACCAACGCCGCCTCCAAATCAGAACTAAAACCCCTTTAGTGACCAAAGTGCAGCTCTGCCTGATGGGTAATAGTGTTATAACAACTACAATTCAATAAATACATAGCCGGGTTTATATAATTGGTATTGGACTATGGTTTTCAGAGATGCAAAAAGAAACTGCAGTGCATAAAATGTTTAATAGGCTAATTTTTTAAAAAAAGAAAAATCTAAGCTATTTATATACATTTTTTTTTTTACTCAATGCTTATTCATCTGAATTGAAGTTTTTATATAGTTTTATGTATTTTTGCTTTTACTTTTAGTTATAATAATACAATTCCCAGTGAATGTTACTGTTCAAAATGAAGAAGTCCGCTACTAAATCAGTTGTTAAATGAAGTCAGCTCTTATGTTAAGTACATAGCCAAATAACCAAATTTAATAATGGCCTAAAAAAATCCCAGTATATTGGTCTAAAAACAAATGTCATTAAATGGAACAATATTATCAACGGAATAGTATTAATCCAACGTTATCTTTCCTGCTCATCTTCAGCTTCAAATGTCACAACAAACAAATGACTATGATGCCTCTGATTCAGCCAAAAACATTCAACACAAAACAAACTTCCTAAGCAGAAAGGTATTAAGAGTTATGCTTGTATATATTTTTTTCCCTCACATGCTGTTGCTCTGTGCACGCTCTCCTTCATTTGTACTAGATAATGTTGCACACACACTCATACTTCATACTAATCAAGCCCACAATAAGTCAGATGCTGCAGCTCCATACTCACAGACAGTCAAATGAGCAGCGTCTGTACACTTGCACTCCTAAGGCCTCCATATTTGTTTGTTTTTCCTGAAGGTTCACCTCCCGCCCTTGGAGAGCAGTGAAAGTCATGCTGGTGGTGCAGCGCTGAAAGTGTGTCATGGTTGGGGGGGGNGGGGGGGGGGGCTGCACTCTCCAATCACAACACAGAGTCACAGAGAGAGAGGACCAGCCCAGTCAGAGTAACCTCAAAGCAGGAACAGAGGAGAGGGCGAGCACCCACTGCACACGCATGCACACATACACGCACACATCACTGTGAACTAATTCTTAAACTCGCAATGCTCTGTGGGATGAGAAATTCTTCAAAAGTTGGTTCGTCAGTTGAATCGTCAAAACGATGGATGCCGTCCAGTGTCAGAGTGCCATAGTTTTAAAGAATTCAATCAGACATGAAGTTATTAATCATACAGTATGTTAGTGTTTTGTATGATTGATTGTTTTTATGACATCATCCTGTTTTATAACCACACAAACTATTGCCTTAATGCGATCTAAGTCATTGTTGCATCTTCCCAGGGACAAGACAAAATAAAATAAAATGAAATGAGATAACATAAGCCTTTTTCAAAATGGACTGAATATACTTAGAAATGCAATCTGCCATCTGACAGTCACACATACATGTGTACACACACGAGCAGCAAACATGCAAACTGTGTAATACACAGTAAAGTATACATGCTCATGACAACAAAAACTAAATGTTATTGATGCTACAAGTTTCTACACACACACTCCTAAAAACAAATTTAGATCCATTCAAAATACAAACAAATCACTCCCTCACTAGGGGGCGCTCTTTTAATCTCTTTGCTTATTGTACCCTGTCTGTCTCATTGTTACTGCACGTGGAAAAAAAAAAAAAAAAAAAANAAAAAAAAAAAAAAAAAAAGCAGGAGCGCTCAGTGACTTATGAATATCACGTAACCGTACTGGGCTACAGCGAGAGAGGACAAGATCTCATGTTGGCTGGCAGCCGAGACGCTGCGCTATAAAAATAAATCATATGTCCTGGAATTCTGTCTCCTTCTTCATCACACTGCAGGTGTTGCTTAGAGAAGATCAGAGCTTCCTGCCAGAATACGCAACATCCTGCTGAATAACGCCTCAGCGATAATGAACCGACACGACAACACACTGATCCATCAGACACACACTGATCCATCAGACACACACCACCCTACGTGCTGCGCTTGCATGATTCTGGAGTTACTTACAAGTGAGCAGAACAGTGTTAGAAGCAAAACTTCAGTCTAGACCAATAAGTTTTTGTTCACTATATGTACAAAAAAGTCACGAGTATCTGCACCCGAATTGAATTAGTTTTCTGAAATCCAACACGTTTTGGACGAAGGGGCTGCAGCTTTTTCTATGTATTAATGTTATGAATATATACCAATTATTTTTCAATTCGTTTTGCCAGAAAAAAAACAAAAAAATAGTGACAGATGCACATGAGAAGTTGCTAGAGCACAAAATGATATTTTCAAGTGGCATCTTAATTTTCATATCAACAGTCTAAAACAACAAAAAATAAACAGTTTAAAATGATTAACTGAAGCCCTTTTAAGACAGGCACCCCTTTCCATTAATTTGTTGGCAATTTAACACATCAGCGTCATGTTTGAAAAGGACCTCCAGTCACTTTTCCGCACAAGTACTGCGTAGCAATATTTCACTTCCTTCACAGCACAAGTGTGAATAGATGGAGTCACGCTGCTATATGTTGCACATTGCACAATAATTTTGACTGTGACAACTTCCTCCAACAAGAACCTATAACACCAAATTAACACCACTGCTATAGGCACACTGGAGCTACAGAAAGCAGGATGAGCCGTGACAGCGTCCAATCAGATTTTTTGCTGTGGTGGTTTCAGGAAGCAGGAACTGGCACAGATAACAGGAACTTGCTAGGACTTCTTTCTGTAATGAGGTTTTGAGGTTTCATAATTCTTTTCTTTGTTTTATTGTTTTTTTTTTTTCAGTAGGACAGCCTGGTCCTGTTCCGCTGTGATTTGACTGGGAAAGGACAGCATGAAAGGACAGTCAAGAAGACAAATTCATGCAGTTTCCACAGTGGGTTCAGTGAGTCCACAAGGTTTTCAAGTTCAAGTAAATAAAGGATGTTGTAGGAGCGCAAGTTAACAATGTGACTTTTCTTGTAGCTCATACAGACTATTAACTATCTTTGACACCCTGATAGTTACAGTAACAACCAACCAACACATTCATACATCTCAAGAGAATAATGGTAATAATTCATACGTTGCTGATTATGATTGTTGCTGACCTTTTGTTTAAATTACTGTAGCATATCTAAAGAGATTTTATAGTTGTTCAACAATATTTTCATTTTTCAACAGCGGAAGCTGAACAAGCTCTTAAAGGCCCATTTTCACGCCAAAAAACTGACACAGTTGTACATTTGTTACAGCGTTTTGGATCAGGATTATTATGACAATTTCTAATCAAAAACTTTACTTGTCTCTGTTATATTAGTGTGATGTTGTTGCTCATGTTAAATATAGGCCACAGTATTGGCTGGCAAAGGGGCTGTCATATAGGAGTACACTAAGTTTAAGTCAGTGTTGTTGCAGTTCCTCCTGGTGACCAATAGAGGTTGACAAAGATCACAGACGCCTAAAAGCTCCACTGGCAGGATAAAAACTCCAAACCCTGCGAGGGCTTTCAAAGGTCGAAACATCAAGCACGCAAATGTTTCACAAGCCACACAAGAAGTAATGGTTCAGCAAAGCGACGAGGACAGCCAAACAAGTAGCAGCTGTTTTAAAACTCCGTTTTAGTGCGTCCATGACAACACCTGCCTGTGTCACTCAGCCTGTGTTCTCTTGGCTCCATCTTGGATCGGGGATGAATGTCTCTGGTGTCTCGTCCCGGGACGTCCCACAGGTACATGCTGCTCCCGACACCCAGAATTCATGGCCCTGAGCCTCTGACTCGCCTTTCTTTCACAGTTTGCTTTCCCCTTGATAAACAGCCATCCTAAAAGTCTATTTCTATCCTCCTTTATGTTATAGTTGCCAAATCCATCCTCCAAGAGTCGTCTCACATCCTCAACTCCTCCTTCGATTGGCTTCCCTCTGGAAGACGTCTTCATTAGATGTTCAACAGTCCAAAGGAGAAAGACATTTGCTCCTGAGGCAGTGTGTCTCCTTAACCTCAGCATTTAACTTCTCGACCCTCCCACCCTGAGCTGACACACTATCACCCTCTTTTTTTTTTTTAAATCACATTATATTAATAACAGTGACCTTTTTAAGATATTTTAATGTCTGTTTTTATATGCCTGCCATTTTATTCTCCATCAGGGACAAATAAAGTTTATTGAATTGAATTTAAATTTATTCTATTCCCAAAACTAGAGAGCAACTGGTGCTGGATTTTTGAGGATGATACAATATCAATATTTGAAATGAAAATAATACAAATCAAATGATAATAAACTAGCCAATATTTTTTTTTTTTACATAAACGCATAACAACAATAACACAACAATTTTTCANAATAAACTAGCCAATATTTTTTTTTTTTACATAAACGCATAACAACAATAACACAACAATTTTTCACAAGTATCCTTCAAATTTGATTATTAAAGTTTACGAGAACTGTAGGACTGAGATGGGATATTTTATCTTTTAGAGTTAAACTTTTTGCAGTTTAGTTAAACTTTTTGCAGTTGAGTTAAATGTTTGCAAAGATGACAGTAAAATGAAGTAAAGAAAGTTATAAACAGAAAAAAAAATCACTGGAATTTAAATAATTAAACAATAACTATACATGAATTGAAAACTGAAAGTGAAACTTAAATTCGTAAAATAAGAGTTATGTACTTATGTATTATAATTTCTTTTTGCATACCTGACATGTTGATGATGCAATATATCTATGAAGGCACGAGGCTGTAACTTTGAACAAGTATTTGATATTACAATATGTACTGCTTGCGAACAACAAGGCTGGGTATCGATTGTACTTTTTAGTACTAAAAGTAATAGTTTAGTACTAAGCTGTTTAGTGCTAAAAGTTAGTACAGAAAATTTAGTCTTGTTTATAAAGTCATTCATCAAATATTTTGTGATTGAAATCATAACTTTGTAGATTTTAGACTGTATTTTATTTGGATGTATGTGCTGAAATGAACAAAAATGTGTTTTTATTCTGAAAACACATTGTTTCAGTATCGGTACTAAAACTCAGGTATATTACTGGCACCAGCGTTATTATGCAGCTCTATTCCACAATTGCCTCATACATTAAAAAACTAAACTGAAGTTTCTAAGCATTTACCATGTGTTTCACTGCAGTGTGAATGACTGCAGCTGCAAATCAAAGTACAGTGTCAAAAATGATCCCCAGCTTGCAGCTTCAGATATAACACATCGCTGCTAAATTTATACTGCTGATTTACACTGCATAGGACACTAGTTTCATTGCTTGCCTCACATCTATATTAGGCACAAAAAGTCTGGCACACCGTCTGTAGCCGTCTGAGTGCTGATAATTTGGAGACGGCAAGAAAGCTGCATCTGGTAAAGCTAAGATCGCATATTGTCGGATTTTAAATTTAGTAACAGCAGGGGCGACCATGACAAAGACATCAAACACGTCAATAATCAGTCAAACTAAATATATCCATTTTCAACAACAATGTCTCATCACACAGGCGCCGTGACTATTATAATGCTGCTTCATCCTCATGTGATGGGAAGAGGAAGTATAACTTCAATCGAAACAACTTTTCAGACAATTTCACATAAATCAGTGGAATTACATTAAGTCAAAGTTTCTCCATGAACCACCAGACTGCAAAAACAAAAAAGCTGCTGAGATTCAGCTCGTACATGTAACAGCCTAATGACATTTTGCTAATGAAGAAATTGAAGAATTTAGTTATGCAGAATTGGGTAAAAGGTTAGGCCTGCACAAGATGACAGGATGTCTCCAAACCGGCGTTTTTGGCTAAATTTATACATGTTTAGGGAGAAAATACAGAGGTAAAAAAAAAGGCAAGATTTAGAGGGTAAAAAAATAACTGAGTCTACGAAAAGGTTTGTAATGAGAGCTCTGTCTGAACACAGTAGTGTACTGTCCTTTCTCTCTCTCTCTCTCTCTCTCTCTCTCTCTCTCTGACAATGAGGCCATGTACTCCTAGCTCTAAACAAAATAATAGAGAAGTGTAGGCAAGAAACCCAGATAATAAGTACGCATTTTGTTAATATCATCGTCATCATCATCATCAAAGTCTTTTTTAGAATTCTTGATGATACTTTTAAAGTCTAGAAGCTGTATTATGCTTTTAGGTGATATTTTTCATTTTTGTCAAGTTAAAACTGAATGAGAATTTGTATTTTGACTCTGTTTTTAGAATTACAGCAGAGTGGGTGCAGTGGCGCTATTAAAATTAAGTTTTACTTTATTTATTATTCCCCCTGGGAAAATTTGTTCTCTACATTTAGAAGCGCCTGGGGACCAACTCAAGGAGAGTGCCTTGATCAAGGACGTAGGCAGAAGTTTGAATATAATCTAAAATGCATGTCTTTGGGATGGGAGGAAATGGAAAGCTCACAGGCAACTCCATGCAGAAGCATGTATGGCCACAAAAAGAAGGGAATCTGTTATTTCTATCATAAATCAGAATAAAACCAATGCAATTGTATTGTTCTATAGCTCTTTTTTTGTAACTTATATTTGTGATGCATTTTGTAATTCAAGTGATAATGCCTCACAGCCATAATATTCAGTGAGGTTTGTAATTGGTTCATACTTGCTTTGATTTCCGCGATGAGTTCTTCAGCTTTGTGGACATGTAATTAGTAATGTGATAGCATTAACACTATGTACAACCACTCTGCACTTCTCCCAGAAAAAGGGTGAAAGGTCGAATCAGACTATGGACCTGACTCAGCTCAATGTTGATTGTATGGAGAGGCCTCAACATGCCACAGCTAAAAATAGCTTTCTAATAAGTCAGTGCTGCAGAGTGTTTGTGTTTTGGTTGGTCCTCAGCCACAGAAAACTTGTCACATTTATTGTGCAAAAAAAAAAAAAAAAAAAAAAAAAAAAAGTTCTTTCATCAGGCTTTTGCACACTTTCTCCAAAGATTACATGCAGAATCAGCTGCAAATCTAGCTTTCAATGGAAACCTTTACACCAGAATTAAAAAAAAATAAAAAAGATTGTCAGTTTATGTTTCTCAGGAGCGTCTTTATCATTTTCACTCTAAGTGGACTGACCACAGCTTGACTAGCACATTACCATAATATTATCATTTTACAGGAGTTATTGTTGACTAGAAGACATGCACACAAACAGGAGCAGCCAGCTTGTATTATTCCGACAGTAACGTAAGTGAGGCTGTGCAGCATCTCTAGTTTGACCTCTCCGCTCCTCTACAGGCTAATATTTGAAGTTGATGTTGACAAGACAACACCCAAGTATTGCATAACTTCAAGCCAACAGAATAACGCCTATCATAAAGAATTATATGCTATCTGAACCCGACACAGAACCTAGACCTCCTCCAGTACAACCATTACAGATACTCTGAACCAGACTGAAACAGTCTGCAGCCTAATTATCACCTAAATACCAAAAACCGCTTCACTTTGAGAAATAACAGTCCACGGGCAAAAGAACTGACCTGTTTTTCAATGGTTGACTCTTCAGTTCGTAATAGGTTTTAGGTTCCTCTTGAAACTCCTCTCCCACCTCGAAGTCGGGAACTATTCCCGACTCGGACTGCATGCTCACAGATGTCAAATTTTCCAAATGTTAAAAAAAATACACAGAGACGATATTCCTGCCGCCGTAGTTCGCTCAGTACCAACCACTGTCAACGCAAACCGCCTCAGTCCAGGTCCCACGGCTCTGTAGTCCTCCACAGCAGCCGGGACAGAGATGCTAGCGGACTTTAAGCAGTAAATAAACTACGACTCCCAGCATGCACCGCGGCTGTAAGCGTCAGCATGGTTTTCATTGGCTGAAATATTCCGAGGGGAATTTTACCTGACACAGCTGTATTTGCTTTCGCAATTACATCCGAAACAAGTATCGGTTGGTTTCATTTTCTTTTATATGAATTAAAGTGGTTAATTAATGTGAAAGCCGACAGATATCGTAATAAAAATTATGAATAAATAACTATGTGAATTGTGATTTAGTGGCTGCTTAATCCAGGACCTTCACTTTAGGCTTAAGAAACAATAAACTAATATACTATGTATGATTACTATATACACATGCATGCTATATATTATTATGAAATATAAGTGCCATCTTAAAAACTTGTTCAATCTGACTGGAGTTGAAGTGATTCTTCACCACATCCCAGTGCAACAAATGCAGTCTATACAGCTAACCTCAAGTGACTTCTAAAAGCTATTATTAAATAAGGAAAGCACAAGCGAAAAATTAAATGACAAAAAGCCACGGAGGTCAACATTTTGATCCTGTGAGCATAATGCATGTAGTGACCTTGAAGAACCGCTACATGCTGAATGAATGCATGATCAGCTGTCGGCTATATTAACTGTTCATTTCTGTCAGGATGTACTGAATCTGTGTGAATAATTAGAAAACTGTGCGTATTTAACTGTTTAAATCACTCTGAATGATTTCCCCAAAATAAAACAAAATGCATGAATAAATCACATCCGAGCAGCACTGATTAAATTGTTATAAATAGGAAGCAGTTTAACTTAAATCTAGAAGCCCTCTGACTATTGTAGTAGTTCAAGATGCAAATTTAGAAACAGGATTTGCAACGAACCTGGAGACTCTATCGACCCTCATTCCCGTTTCCCTCCGTTTCCTGAGGCTGACCTGACTTGTTCGTCATCTCTTCAGCCCAATGTATTCGGTTCACCACTCGTGGTATCGTCACTGAGCCCCTAGTTACCACTTGGGGGCAGTATATAGCTATGAAAGGCAGTGTTTGGAGCCCACGTAGGGTACTTTCTGTTAAAGAATGGAAATGCAAGTTAAATATTTGCATTAGCCATATCCTGCTGAACTGGTTTAAGTCTGCATTTTACCATGTAAATATGATGCAAGTGCATATCTCCTGAAACACAACCTAACAAACTGTAATAAAAATACATGCTCCATATTAATAATGAAAGACACTGGCGTAATTAGAATGAATAATAGAATCTGGTCTATTTCATTTGCCAGACCACGAATATTTGCACAAGGCTATTTCTGATCAATGTTGCAGACATATGAAAAACAAACTCAGTTACTTCAGAATGGAAAATATGTTTGAGCAGCTCCAGGGCTTCATATTCAGTAAAGAGGACAGATCACACATAAAACAGACTGTAGACAACACATATTATTCTTGGCATTGTAGAGAGATCAATAGGGTTGCTGATTACGAAGGGTCTGAGGGTGCCCCAGAGCGCAGGGTCTATAATGCACTTTTCTAATTTGTGTAGTGGATAGAGTGCATACGTAAATATTCTATACATTTGTTTACACTATGTGGCTTTGAAACAAGGTTTGGTCAAGACCTGTAGAACTCAGGTTTCAAAACTGCAGTGGTTAAATTGTTTTATCTGAAACACAGAGAAACAAGTAAGGATAGGTGAAAATTTTATTTCGCAGACTATGTTCTTCTAATGGATATATTCTGACTGCTGATATAAGAATAGAGGTCATCCGTGTAGTGCAATCATGGTAATGACTACATCTAGAAATTCAATTTTTATGGCTGACAATTGATCAGTCAATCAACGTGTGCCAATGTGTTTCAGATATCTATGTTCATTTGTAGATGAACATAGATGTCTGATGTGGCTTACTGTATGCATTCAGGCAGCAGTACACAAGCACAGAGACAGAGTATGATAAAGTCCAGCAAGGCTCTGAGACCATGAGGATACTAAACACGTGAACATAATTACAAAGGCTAACACATCATAGTTTACACAGTCTTGTGCAAATTTAAGAAGCAAAGTAAATATTGCTGACTGCTGAACTAACATACAGCAGGACAAGAGTAGCAAGGCAAATGTGTCATCATAACGTTCTACTAATGTGTAAAAGGTCAGTGGCAATCCTCTACTTTTGTTGTCCTAATATAATCAAACAAAACTACGACTTAGGGCAACTGACAAACCACTCATGATTCACTTCCAAACATCATAGAGCACTTCTTGTATACTGGATTCAAATCAGGATCCTGTAATAGGAGCCTAGACTGTCCGGGTATCCCAGGACTCCACTGTAGGCTCACGATGACAGCATCATCACTGACCACTTTGTCTTGTTGGCAAAGTGTATGCTGTTGAGCAGAGAGACCGTGCCAGATACACACATATTTATTTTCCACATTACCTGGTGACTTCTGTTTACTCATTATTTCATTCTCTCAAATAATATTGCATATTTAGAAGTCTTATTCTTAGTATTCTAAATTTATTGATGTGTGTCATTTAGTGTTTTAAGAGGACACCATACAGAATACAATTATAATGTATGAACTCACCATGACTAACCATCTTGAAAAAAGGTGTCATTTTTTTCGCCTCCAGAAAGTGATGTTTAAAGTCACTCCATCCTCAGGTGTTGCCAGTTATTCTTGGGTGATGACACCTTTTCTCAGGTTCAAGCTGAAACTGTGCTGGGAATTTGCTGAAGACACCAACCCCATATATTTATATATATTTAAACACACAATAAACCCACACATGTTTTCACCTGTCCTTTCAGGACTTGGGGCTATAAGTTTGTTTGAGATCTCCCTGACTTATATTTCCACAAGTAAGGTGGGACAACTAAATCTTTAAGTAAATGTCAGACTCAAGTTTACACACATAATGTAGTTTGACTGGTGGTGTGAGAAATTTTAGCAAGCTAACAGTGGCATTCCACAAGTTATAAGTGGTATTAATTTTTACCTGAAATGTTATTGATTTTACCCTCTATCTGTGTCTTTGCAGTCACTGCCAACCATGCAGCATCTCTCCTGCGCTGCATTTTCTTTCACAATGCAGTTATAAGAACAAAGATACAAACAATCAACACTTTTTGAACAAGAGATCTGGACATTTGAGAGTCTGGCTATTTCCCAGGTCAAAGTTCAATCAGTCTGAAGTGTTTATGACAAATGAGGCAGGATTAATTTGCAACATTCTGCTTTTGCTTAAATGGGGTGTGAATGGGGATGAATGAATGAATAGGGAGGGAACAAACCATAATAAATGTATCATAAGTATATGGAGTTTAATAGTACACAGCTCCACTCTGCTTCAGTCACATGTGTGGGTGTTCAGGGCCTTTTGATTCAAAAAATTGGAATTTGTCCCATACTAACAGATGCAACCCTATCAGTAGAATCAGGGAAATGTCATTTAAGCACAGTGCACACCCACACAGTTCTGGGAAAATTAATCAGCCAAAAGAAATAAAAACAAAGTAGCTTTTGCCAACTTTAAGAATCTGGCTAATAGGAAAACATAAAGTTGCTTTCATTTTTAAATTATCTGTTTCCCTGAAATGAGATCTGTATACAGTACATTCCTAAAACCTTCACAGAATGTGGATATAACACAGTATAGCATGCTCAAAATATATTAAATATGTTATGTAATATCATATACCCAATATTTCCAGAATTTGTATTCAAAGTAAAAATAAATAAATAAATAAATAAATCATAGAACAAAGATTAAGCAAAGAAGCTGATTTGTTGTTTATGATTTCAGTCCTTTCAGTTTGTTGGATGTACTTAAATACTTAGTGCTATGGGTAGATTTGCATAATACATTTGCCCACTAACATTTGACTATACTTAAATGTATTTGCAGCAGTGGGGAGTTGTGCAAATGATTCCTCAGAGAATAACGTGTGAAAAATAAATGTGACAGGTGTTAACACACACACACACACACTTTCAGCTTAGCCTTGTGCAAGATGATTTGGTTCTCACCTATCAAAGACTCAACACCAATTTATTCAGTGTCTTCATAATAAATTATGCACATAAATTACACATACAAATAACATGCATATGGCATGTGCATATAGCATTTTAAGTGAACAATAATAATAATTATAAGATAAAAAAGAAAAGGCTGATGATGATTTGGAAATGCTTCCTCTGAATTACAATCTTTAATGCTAACTCCAAAATCCCTGGACACATTAGGTGCAAATTAGTTTCAAAGTGACAAAGATAGTTAGTTTATAGTTTTGGATTTATACTTTACAGAACAAAAAAAAAAAAAAAAAAAATCAAAATGTCATCTAAGGTAAATTTTGGGTTGTACTGGAAAATGTACAGGAAACATTAATATTGCTATATCTGAATGGGTGCAAGTTTTGCATACAAGTTATTACAAAAGGGTACTGTCTTTTTCCTAGATACCCCAATTCCCTGAATGTATTAAAACTTCAGCTTGCCATTGGCTATAGAATTATATCTGTAATGAGGGCAATGAGGGTAATGAGGGAATCTTATTCTTTTGTTAACATGGGCATTTTCCTCTAACAAGGAGACTCACTGGACAGATGGTTTTGGGGGCGCTTAATGAGATACTTATTCATGTCTGATGTCAGAAATCCAAGAGCAGGGGGGTAGGGAAGTTTCAATCTTCCTACAGGCTACAGAATTAACTGTTGACTGAGGGTACAGTAGCAGTGCATTTCCTTCATTCATCAAGCATCTTCTTTACAAATAAATGCATACTACATGTTGTCAGGTTATTCACCATAAACCACCTCAGTCTTCACTTATGAAACATAATTCATTTTTACTTTGAAAGTTTAACAAGGATGCTGTTCTGTTTCTTTGGAAAAGTATCGCCTGAATAACAGTAAAGAAAGTGATGAATATTTCAGAGGCACGTGAATCCTAACCAGGAATGACTATTACATGTGAAACACACACCAGTAATCTGGTTCAGCAGTCTTGTGTCTTCTGTATTCTAAATGTCAAAGAAGGTTATTAATGTGAGATTAATTTGCTGGCAGCACAACAGCAACAGTCATTATAGTGATATATAATGTACTTAAAAAAAACATTTCCAAACATATTTCTTCAGCACAACATAAGAAGACAGATAACTTTCAGAAAAACACAAAGTAAGTGAGGTTATGTTTTCATAGCCACAAGTTTTTGTTATAGGACAAACAAAAGAAAAGAGTTGACCAAAACTTTAACTTTTCCACTTCAAATAGCATTTTGTAGTGTCTGATCTGGAGTTGGGCTGTGTTGACAACCATCAACAGCCCTCAGCTGTGTTTACAATTGTCATAGGTTATTGCTTACAAAAATATATTTTCTCTCTCAAAGGATATTTATAAGGTTATCATTTTCCTGTTGTTGTCATTTGTCTCAGGATAAATTACATCCTCTGCAACAGGTCATGTTTTTCATCTCTTAGCTCCCATGTATTGTCACAAGCCTGTATAGATGTCTGAGAAAGAAATCCTTTGTGCAGAAAGTTTATAGTGTGTTTAAGCAGGGCAAACAAAACACATGTAACTGTTAAGGTGACATTGGTGAGAATCTACAGTTTTTTAAACTTTGGGTTAGGCTCTCCAAAAAGAGTAATCTGAAGGAAGGTGTTCAACTACAACATGTTACAGGACAGATAATAAGGGCATTATCAGGGGCGGGGCTAGGGGTGGGCTTATGGGCTTAAGCCCTGGATGTTTTCCACAAAGTCCCGAATCTTTTTTAATAGTGTGTTTTTAATTTTCTGTAGCATTTTTGCAATTACCCAAACTCATCGCCAAGGCAGAACTACAGTGTGAACGGATTGCTCGGACAGAACTGGTGGAACGGAATGGACATAACACAACATTTATTTTTTTTTTAAATAACATCACATAGCTCTGCTGTTTAAATCGTTGTAAAGGTTTTCGTTTAAAAAGATTTTTAACTTCATATAAGTTGTCAAAAGATGTAATGTTATTTGTTACATTTCTTAAGCATTTCTCAAAATTTATATTTAGCTTTAGTATTTAGCTTTAGTAGATATAAAATCCCTGGATTTTCCAGTGGAGATCTGGGCAAAGCCTTGGATCTCCTCTAACCCTAGATCCACCCCTGGGCATTATTATCAATAATATACAGTAATCATTATTGATTAATCTATCAATTATTAATTAAGTTAAAAAATGACTACAATTTTCAAATTTCTTATTGTTTGACTGTATTTTTCTTCATAAATAAGTAAAATTTATGTTGATTAATTTTCTGTTGGTAATTAATAATTTCATCCCCAAATATTATAAAACCTATATAAATTCAATATTGGATATCAATGAGAAATGCCCTTGCGTTTCTGACAATAACTATCAGAAGAGATTCAGCCTCATGTTCTGTAATACAGCCAACTGTAAACATTATTTATTACAAAAAAAGGGATTAAATCGTTGTCTGTGTGTTATTAGTCTGTAATGTATATTATTTCTGCGTCTGCATGTGACTAGACAAATAAAAATAATAATCACATAGCATAAGGTGAATTTGATGTCATGCTGACTGTGAACAGAACACATGTAAGCATTATGAATGAAAATGATGGATACAGCATACAAAGCCTGTAGCCTCTCACATGCATTGTCGGCAGAGTGAGGCAGAGAGGCCGGCCGGCAGCTGCTGGATGGGAGGGATGGAGGGGGGGACGGAAGGTGGAGGGTGGGTGTTGTTCACATAATAGCTGGCGGGTGAAGGCGTGGTGAGTGTGGTTCAATACGAGGCGAGTGTGCGCTGTAGTAGTACCGGAGGATGAAGGCGGAAAGCGGCTTCACGGTGGCTCGCCTCCCCGGTACATCCAGCCTGGGAGAAAGCTGAACGGATGATCAATATGCAGGGAAACCTCCAGCTTATCAATACCTAAGCGGGATCTAAGCGTCAAGAGCGCAAAGGTAAGGAGATGTGATGGGATGGAGCAGATTCATCCCGCCTCTGTGCGCTTAGGGCGGACAAAGTAGACCGACTCATACACGCGTGATCAGGAGAGGATCAGTGAACCTCTGTGCGTGTCACTGCTGTGCATCCTCACTGAAACAAGGAAGACTGCTGGTTTCTTATTTGTCTAGTCATGTGGCTCAGGTGGACAGCAGCCATGTACAGTAGCCCACAGTCATTGTTCTCTTCGTGTTCAGTGGCCCAGTGGGCTTGTCTACATTATAGGCTATACTGTAGGGCTGATTGTAACGGAAGCAATGCAAGGTGGTGCTGGAGCATATGTGTGTGAGTTGATAAGTAGTTAATTATCTCATTGATGTGTGCAGTGTTTGAATTTAGAAGCAAAAACCCTAAATATCACATATTATGTTAGACACATATTAAAGTGTTACTTGGTGAATATTGCAGCAGGTGCATGAATCCTCATGAATCGTCATTGGAGATGTTGATTTTTCATTGCTGGGAATCATGGCTGATATTGGACATTTTTTATGATTTTGTTGTGTATTATTTACAGCTTCTATGCTGGTTTATGATTCTGTTTGGTTAATCAGACCATGGTGACAAGGACAGTACACCTCTTGTAGCTTAATATGTAGATAGATGACTTTCTTCTTCTTCTTCTTCTTCTTCTTCTTCTTCTTCTTCTTCTTCTTCTTCTTTGTAATGTTTGTTATGTGGAAGGATTTTTATCAACCAACTCTGCAGCTCTAAGGAGCATTTAGCTGCTTTAAGATCTGATCTGTAGCTATAAATTTACAGTATAGTTGAGTCTCATGTTTTTATCAGCCATGTTTCCAGCAGTGAAAGACAGCTGTTTCATTTAAAAAAAAAAAAAAAAAAAAGCTGTGATAAGCCAACTGTATACTTCCTGGCCAAAACCAAATGCCACATAGACTTAATGATAAGCTGGTGAGTTGAATGTTTAAGCTAAAATCCCAAATGTTTTTCTCAGGAGTTGGTGAAACCAATCAGAGGTAAAACATGAGTAAATATTGACTTAGATTCATCATGTGGGCATAAATTTGATGTCAGTGTTTAGAGTTACACATATCTGCTGTATGAAGGCAATTCTTACTAACAAATGAGCCATTACAACTTAAGGTGCTAATATGTCAGGGCTGTGTATCAATCCACTTGTTTTGGGGTTCTTCTGGCTGAGAGGCTGAAATTAGTTGCTTTGAATAATTTATGTTCTGACGGGTTCCCTTTATTTTAGTTTTGTCCCAAGGATGAACCCTGGAAAAGCCTGACATTGACCTCCTGATGTTATCACAGAGGTGAAGGAAGAGACATGCAGTGTCTGAGTATATTTAAAGCTTCAGGTTTTGTAAACAGGAATTGTTGGTGTGACGTTTGCTTCTGCATGACACACGTGTCTATGTGAAATATTGTTGCCCTTCCTATATCTGCTGGATAGGATATTCTATATGTCATTTATGACAGCAGACTTCTGTTTTATTTCTGACTAATTCTTTGAAAAAGGAAAGGAAAGCTATGACGCTTCAGTACAGGAAATAGTCAAACAGAACTTGTCACTCTACACACAGTTCATTGCGTTCTTTCCTGTGTCTCCTTTGTTTGTCATGATGAGAGCTAAACAAGGCAGAGATGCTCCATTATCTGTGTAATGCTGAGCAATGTGTCAGCACTGGCGACCCTCCATTTAGGAACCAAAGCCTCTTGAGAGTCTCAGAAATGTGCAAGAGAGAGAGAGAGAGAGAGAGAGAGAGAGAGATCTTATTTTGGACAAGGNTCAGAAATGTGCAAGAGAGAGAGAGAGAGAGAGAGAGAGAGAGAGATCTTATTTTGGACAAGGCAGTTATCCTGCATTCATACACTCACCACTGAGGGATGAATCTGTTAGAAAATCTAATGAAAACCTTTAGCAGAGCAGCAACACTCAAATGAACTGGTTTGCAGGTGGAAATTTAGCACTAGGACTTCATGTGCAGCTTTCTGAAAATCAGTTCTAATGGATTAAATAAATAAAACCAGTTTGACCATATCAGTTTATCATCAGTTTATACTTTCAGTTAAAAGGAAGGCATGCATATGGTTTTCACAGACGGCCTGATTCTTTGAAGTACATATGCTCTGCTCTATTTTCTCTGCTCATTCACCTCTGTGCTTCAGTACTTTTTCCCTGGGCTCTGCAGAAAGTCACCGCAGTTTTTCCTGAAACTCTGCAGTTCATGATATGAGGACTATCAAAGAGGGCCACTGTGAAAACCAAGAATCAGGACAAGTGGTGGCAACACTCTCAAAATTGCAAATGCTAATATACAAGTCAGTGTGTCTTGAAAAAATAATTTTCCCTGTTATGTGCTCTTGAAACACATACCTTCAGCTTTGTACTGATACGCTGCGTTAAGACATTTTCTGGTTTTTGAAATATCTTTTACAAAACAGAATATCTGTGCAGTATTTTATGTAAGAAATGGGTAATATTTACTTCTATATCAGTGTTTCCAGTAGTCATTCATTTAAAATGAAAATGGGAACCTATCTATATATAACACACAAACTTATTTAGATAAAACTAAAACTTCTGAAAATGGTGATGTATGTTGGTTTGCCAGATTATGAAATTAGCTTTGGATATTTATGGTCACATAGAGTTCTAGCGCTATTGTCAGGTTAAAGTTCCACCAAACTCTAATGGACATTTGCCATAGACTTTACCAAGTTGATTCATGCTCTCAGAGGATGAACCCATTCAATTCCACTACCATGAGGCCAAAATTTCCACTTTGTATGCAAGATATCTCATAATTTCATAAAGAGAGATTGCCATGAACTTTGCTGAGTACAATTTATGATTATTTTAATTAGCCCAAGGCCTTTTCTCTAGTGCCACCAAGGACAAACTTTACATTTGTAGCCCTACAAGTTGGTTTCTATAAGATAGCAAAATTACCAGTATGGTGTAGATTCTGTCCATCAAAGTACTTTAGAATTTTCGTCTTGTTCGGTCTTGTGGCAGACAAGAAAGATTAAGAGACGCTGAAATTGCTTTACATACATGTGGATTAAAAAAATGATGCACCTTGTGTTGGGTTTCAAATACACAATCGTGTTCTGCATTGACAAACAGAGCTTAGCCATCTTAGCCATAAAAAATATATCACAAACCATTACTGCATCAGTACATGTCCTTTTCAGAGCACAAATCAGAATGTTAGTGATACTGCATGATGACATCATTCTCATGAATCACTCTCCCATGATGCGGACTGCTTCTGTAATATCAAACAAGTATGATAAATACAAAACACATATTCCCCCTTGTATTTTTTGTATTATCCTCGGCTTCATTGTGTTGTGAATTTCCTGGATATCATAAAATGCCAGATTGGTTCTCTTTGAGGAAGATGGCAGACAGATAACATTTGACCACTGACAGCATGAGTCATGGTGAGATATCCGATCAGGGAGATAATCCCGAGCTGTATTCTTCAGCCCACCATCTCTACACTGGAGCTTCTTACATGCTGTGCACTCAGTAATTTTACCTTCAGCATTTTCCTCAGTGTGGGTGTATTACATTTGGACTAATAATACACATACTAATTAAGCATTCCAGCACTGGGAATTCTTTTGAAGGACTAGAATTGTGTACCTTCATGGAGTAATAACTCCAGAACTCTGGAATATTATTTATTATTAATATTATTAACATGGTGTTAATAAAAGTAACTTGTTTAAATCAAATGGATGCAGGTCTCTGCATCATAACCAGTCAGGGTCAGATGTCAGAGATCCATTACATCAGCTGCAGTCACAGAGGAAGAATCATTGAGTGTACAACCATTTATGTTAAAACATCACATAGGGACTATAAAACTCCAATGTGATATGATATGACATTTAGTGTATTTTACCATCACAATGTATTTGATAGTGCAGAAGGAATTAACTTTTTTTTGGTTGCTTTGAGGTTATGGTCATTGTCTCTGTGGGAGGTCCAATGACCATCCAATCATATTTTCTCATTCAGTTCATCTTGTGAAAATGGCTTTCTTTAATTGTCTAAATTCTGAGAATTTTGTTTCCTAACTCTTAAAATAACTGGAGATAAAATAATGGTGCAATGAGTGCAAGCTAATTTCAGGTTTGTGAGATAACAGTGGGTGTGTTCAGAAGAACATGTAAGCTTAGAGAGCACTGGCTTGTGTGTGATACCACCTTCATCAATAATGCATGAAAAAACGGGAAACTGAGATAAGACAAGCTGCAGCCTGGACATGTCATTTAACCAATGTGACATGTTAAACTCTGACAGCCAACTCACACATGACACTGTGATCATTTTGTGTAACTTTCAGTCTTAAGATGTCATTATTTTTTCACTGTTAACATAAAATTTAAAAAATGGATTTTTCATTGTCTGTGATTGAACTTTATCTAATCTTGAAAAGGATGTACATAATGCAGGTCTGACATTATACTGAGATCACCCAATACTTTTCATATTTGTTATACTGACTTTTTCATCATTAGGACTCCAAACAAACATGATTCCTCTTTCATATCAGTGTTACCACAATACAAGATGGACACTTCTGTGCCTCCTACAAGTCTCTACTGGGATATTTCACTGTAGCACACTATAACAAGCATTCTGTACCAGCCAACCTCAGGGTCCAGACTGTAGCTGTACCCGCACCCTGCGGTGCGCTACTCAAAAAGCTCCTATCCCGTCTCCAGAGAGACAAACACAAAGACTGACATTTCTTTCATCATCTATTCCCACTGTGTCTTTTTTACATGAAGGCTCAATGCTTGTCTTAACCCCACGGGTCCAAGGCTGGGCTTTTATTGGGGTTGAATAGGTTGTGTTTGGTTGACTAGGCAGCACTCTCTGATGTTCTGTGATGAACACCACCAGCTCAGACACATAGAAGCACAGCGTAAGATGTCAAATGAAGGTTAAGATGAATCCCAGCTGTGCTTTTGCCATTATTGTGTTTACATTAGTTTCAGATTACATCCTACACCTGATCTGGGGTCAACCGTAAATCGTAAAATTCGAGTTTTTGTTTGTATCTTGTTTGATTAAACTCTGTGTCACTGTTTACAGGGTTAGTCAGGGTCACTTGGACTACTCAATGGGATATAAATAGCATCAGATGATAATTTCTGTAGATTCCTAAAAGTTGTGTCAGCCTCCAACTCACTTTTTTTTTTTTTTTTTTANTTTTTTTTTTTTTTTTTTACAAAAACACAAGTCATCCCAGAGACATGTCTCACCTGCTGAGCGAATGGCATGTGCATATGGTTAATTCCTTAGCAGTGCATGCTTGTTTAAGATGCAATTTCCTCCCTATGAATTCCTTCCCCACACTGTAAAATATTAATCCCTGCACCATCTAGTGGCCAGCACCTTTACATACCAGCCTCGAATAATGAAATGTGTATTATAGAGACAAATTGTGTGACCTCACCATGACTAAATCAGACTCAAAATCAATTTAAAAATACTCCTGGTAATTGTCACAAGCAACCACTCTCAAAATTAATTGGATTTATTGAATGTACACTTTTAATTTAGGTCATGGAAGAGAATTTATAGCTTTGGTAATAAGAAAAAGACATTATTCAAGCCTGTAATTGGCAAAGTGGTTATTAAAACAATACAGAATAATTTAAAGGAGTGACTGGCTATGTCACTCTCTCACAATGCAGGAAGCAATTTGTTTCATAATTTCAGCATATTGTTGCAGAATGTGAAAGGACTAGATGGGGAGTACAGTATAGGGTGTGTAATTCTGTCATCTTTTCTTTCATAATCAAATGTTTTTCCACATTGTTCACTTAAAGATGTACTTCCCTGCTGCTCTTCCACAGCAGGGAAGAGAAACCAGATATCCAGATTCAAGCCCACTCAGCCACAGAACATCTATGGATGAAATGAAGTTCTAAATTTTCTCAGCAAATGAATTATATATTACAAGACAATATAATGCTTCAGTTATTCATATTGGAGCCAGCTGGTGTGTTTATTAACCACCCCATATTTGCTAGGGCTTAAGAAAGCAGGAAACCTTAAACTGAAGGATTGCCATCTGAGTCTGACCCAGACTGTCTTCATTTGGTCAGCTCTTGATTTCACGCAAACTGGCTGGTGTTCAAGGCGTCATTGGACCTGGCGAAGGCCTGGCTGCTCAGAGTCACTCGGTAACCTTGATGGAAACAAGTAGCTAATGTTTCTCAGAACAAATAATTTTATGGTCCAGATCCAGGAGAAGAGTTTTATAACAAGATGAAATCTGGCCAGGGATGCATCTACACCTGCAGCCTCCCCGGAGAGGTTTACCAGGTACAGCAGCTGCTTTGATCACTGAGTGTTAAAAAGTCATCATCAGCCTCATTCTGTCGGATAATGAGCCTGTTGGATCAAGTGTTTTTTTCAGTTTGTGAACATACTTTTGCAGTAGAAGCTGTTAACCTGAATGTGTCATTTTCAGTGGCTATTTGATTTATCAAGAGAAGTGCTCTTGTCTACTGGGTCAACCTGATTCTATCACAGGGAGCGTTGTTTGATGGGCATAGAAGTGGAGAATTTTTTTCCCAAGTAAATAAAGGTGTTTTCTTTCCTATAGTTTGACTGCAAGAGAATAAGAGCATTAGATTTGATAGATGAGATGAGTTTACTTATTTAAATGGTTTGCTGGAAGTTGCTAAAGGCTGAAAACAGTGGCACACTGGGAGTAATGATGTTTGTTTGCTCCAACACTTTATAAAAAAGTGAGGGTGAACGTTAAAAGACTCAGAATGCAAGAACCTCAAATCCTTGGTTTGGTTACCATGGTAATAAATCCTCAATACAATGGTTTTATTGTCACCATCACACCAATGTTTTTTTAAAGGCTTGCTTATTATTTAATGTAATAATAGCAATCCCTTCTATTCCCTATAGATGACTGATGGCAGACTATGCCAAGTGCAGCTGCTGGATGACAGGAAGCTTGAGCTGCTGGTTCAGGTATGAAAACCTGTGATGTGAAAATAATATTATGACAGAAATGTTTCTATGATGTGATGAGATATGTATACATTTAGTGCCAAGTAATTCCAAAATTTGTGAAAAGGGATGTATTATTTTCTTCATCACATGCCTTTAAATGATTGGACATCAGGTTTTCTTGAGCAAGACATTGGATCTTACATTACACAACAATTAACAAAATTACATAATTATTAAGTTAAACCACCTGCATTACCTGTCGTTATGGATTACAATAGGTTTCCCGGAAACTAGCTGATA
Source organism: Lucifuga dentata (assembly GCA_014773175.1). Classification (NCBI taxonomy): domain Eukaryota; kingdom Metazoa; phylum Chordata; class Actinopteri; order Ophidiiformes; family Bythitidae; genus Lucifuga; species Lucifuga dentata. The sequence continues at coordinate 190,730 of VXCM01000320.1, forward strand.
CAATCTTTCTCCACAGCCGAAGCTGCTGTCATATGAGCTGCTTGACTTGGTATCCTCACATTTCAACCTCAAAGAGAAGGAATTCTTTGGACTATCATTTATTGATGACAAGTATGTGAATCATTACATTACTGTTTCAGTATTGTGAATATTTACAGATGTGTCTTCAATCAGCTTTCTCACGCTTCAGTGCATTTGCTGTTGCAGTGGTCTGCGCAAATGGTTGCAGATGGACCGCAGAGTTCTTGATCATGACTTTTCCAAGAAGTCTGGGCCCATTACCCTCAACTTCCTTGTCAGGTGAGGCTTTGTATTTGCATGTAAAACACATGCCCTCCAGCAGGGAGCAGTGTGATGCCTTATAGTCACTTGTTTGAGGCTTTAACTGTTTATTTTGTAGTTAAAAAAGATCCATCCTGGTCATTTTGACAAGATATATTTGTGGACAACTCTGCTCCAAATACTCATTAATGGTTTATACAAGTATGCACATCGTCATATATGATTTAATGTTTAATTTCTTTTGCTATCTGCTTTTATCATCCATAGGTTTTATGTGGAAAGCATAACTCAGCTTAAGGACATCATAACAGTGGAGTTATTCTTCTTGAATGCAAAATCTGCAGTCTTTAATGTAAGCGTTTGGGTCTTGTTTGAATCAGTGAAATATAATTCTGCTAAATGTTGTTTCTCAGAAGGTCAAAGTGCCTGATGATTCACCCTTTCTGGATGCTTGAAGCAACTCTCAGTGCTCAGCTCAGCAGACAGTGGCCACAGGGCTGTTTCCTCTCTGCTGGCTGGAATGTGAAGTAGACAGGCAAAGAAACTGCACAAACAACAGAGTTCGTTTAGAGAAAAAGCAAAGGTTATTGCAGGGTATCGGCAAAGAGCAGATATGGTCATTTGCTGTAGAGAAATTTTTCTTCATTCTGTTCTTTAATATTTTCCTGTTCATCCCATACGTCTCCCAGGAGATTATTGAAGTGGAAAGTGACAACGTCTTCAAATTAGCTGCAAATGCCTTACAGGTTAGTGCTTTTAATAACCTGACACAAGTGTATTAATTGCTGCAACTCAGTTATACAGAAACATTTAATCTAATAATATGTTTTTGTCACTAGGAGGCAAAGGGAGACTACACAAGGTAAGAGCATATTATCAGCTGGTAAGAAGTATTTAACAGCAACAGGACAAGTTAATAGTGAGCTTTTAGCAGAGATGTTCAATAGGTCATTTGTTTCTGCATGGTGCAGACAGCAAAAATCAATAGCAGTGTTGTGCATGGGTTACCACAGAGTGCTGAGAAGCTTGCACCAGTCAACTAATGAATCTCACGGTGCTGATAGAGGCCCAGTATTGCAGAGTAGATATCACCACACACTGCAAAGAGCCTCTCTAAACTTAACTAACAAAGCTGCCTTTGGATATTGTTCTTGTACTGTTCAGAGTAAATATTACATCTTTGTGCATGTTGCCACCTGGATTTTACCAGCTGATGGAAGTGTATGAATAGTGAATAGTTATGAATAGTTATCTTTGTTCATTGTGGTAACTTCTTTGCACCTGGCCGAGCTCACAAATTGACAATTTACAGAGCTCAAGAAGATTACATATTAGATACTTATTGGTTTTCAAACTGTGGTACATGTACCGCTGGTGGTACTTGAAGCACCTCCTGGTGGTACTGAAATTTCCAGATGACTCTTGAAATTGAAAAATTTGAGAATCAATACAATTTGCAATTTGAATTTATATGTTATTGTGGTAATTAAGAGTTTTTGTTGAAAAACTCATCCCATGTATTTCCTCTCTATGTGGGTGTCAGTAACCTTTCACACTTATAGCGTAAACTTTCCAGTATTGCATGCATGCACACAAGGTTTTCAGGGATTTTTCTTAGAGTTGGTGAAGTGATACTGTAAATATTTTGGTTTGCTCAGTTGCAACTTGGTTCAAAAAGTTTGAGAACCACTGATCATTGCCCATCTATCTACCTACCTATCGATCTTAATTTTACCGATCTAAAATTAAGTACTTTACTTCAAAATCTGTTGATTATTAAAATTCTTTCTCTATTTCAGTGATGAAAACACTCGAGCTGACCTGAAGAAACTTCCAACGCTTCCCACCAAAGTGTTAAAGGAACATCCATCGCTTGCGTATTGGTATGTTTATTGGAAATGTTGACTATTCTTCAGTCTTCTGTGTTGACATGTAAACTTGACCCCTCAAAAATAAGAGTTTGGTAAAATGTTACATGCAGAAAGAGTCGTGATCATAATGTATGATTATTTAAAACAGTGATAAGGATTTCTCTTTCTGTGATATTACAGTGAAGATCGAGTGATTGAATATTACAAACAGCTGAAGGGAGTCTCCCGAGGACAGGCCATTGTGCAGTAAGTAAACGTGTACATGCTGCAGTTTGTTCACCAGCAATCATCAGACAAGGAAGATTATTTTACCTTAACATCATTAATCTTTCTCTCACCTCTATTACCCCACCTCTTATTCTCTTTGTCTTTGGAACTCCTTTTCTCATCATCTGATAGAAATCAATAGCTCCTTCACAGTTCCTGGCTGCCCAGTGAATCATCATGATTCACTTGGCAGAGATCAAATTCCCATCCTATCGTTTAGAGTGCCAAGTTTTGTTTCTAAGGTAAACACATACACATGTTAAGAAGAAACAGCTGGTGATTTTAATATATTTTTTCATTCTAGGTATTTGACATTAGTGGAATTGCTGCCAACGTATGGAGTTCATTATTATGAAGTTAAGGTAAAGCCTTCTGCAGTGATTACTGGGAAATGACAGCTGTTGCTCCTGAATGTGAATCATCCATCAAATTATTTTCTTCCCTTACAGGACAAACAAGGGATCCCATGGTGGCTTGGAATCAGCTATAAGGGCATCGGCCAGTATGATTTGCAGGATAAATTAAAACCAAGAAAGGTAAGAAAAATTCAGTTTAGTCTCTAACATGGCCACTGCATTTCTCTCTGTTTCACTAATCTGTTAAAGAAAGGACTGTTGACATGATTGCACAGGACAGGATAAGGATTGCTATTGTTGCACATAGCATGATGATTCACTGGCTTTAATTCATGCATCATCTGTTCCACTCTGGCTAAGGTTGGGCCTCAGCTGCAGGAGATTAGGCCAGACTTGAAAATTTGGAGTGAAGTCTTGAAAGGTCTTGTGCTTTGGAGCAAACAAATACAGTATAAATGCAAGTTATGTTTGTTAACAGTAAATTTCCATGTAAACCAGGAATTGAGGTCAAATTATAACTGCCTATCTGACACTGATGGGTTTTGTATGAAGTTTTTGAGAATCATACATATAAACCTGCCTTTCCTGTTCTGTCAGTGTTGGTTTTGCGACTTAATCGGAGAAACACCCATGTGAGTGATCCGTGAGCTATTTTGTCAAATATACTGTATATCTTACAATCTGTGCCTGCACAGCTTACCACACAAATGCAAGTGCTGTGTTGCTGTAACAGAGGTGGAAAGTACAGAACAGTTAAGATAAAAACAGTTAACTGGCATTATCATTCTGATCAAAATCATATGAGCCAGCTCATCAGTCTGTTTTTGCAGTGTTCCAAGATTGTGCAAGCAGCTGGTTGAGCACAGCTGTGTGCTGTGGAGAGAAGAGGAGGGAGTGAGATAGTGATGTCATAAGCAGAGGGGATGGATCTGGGTGTTATCCTGCATGTTCTGAAAATACCTGAGGAGACAAGTCAGGAGCTGACAAGAGCCAGCACAAAGTATGTGTTTGTATTGACAGCGAAACCAGGGAGGATTTAAAAACAGGACTTATAGTGTGTTGGACGTATTGTGCTGGTAAGGCTGGATGCTACACTTCTTATTTTGTCTTTCTAGAACCATTACTGACGCTGTATTTCTCAAAAATGACATTTATAATGTGTTTGAATGTGTTAAAATGCAGAATTTTAAAACGTCATCACCATAATCGTTTTGATATTTATTGAATAAGTGGGTGGATTTTTGTCCATTCATACTCTCCTCTTTTTATTGAATGTTAGCCATAAAAGATTCCCTTAAGCATCCACATGTAATATCAGCACTATCAGTATTTTCATTGTGCTTTCTGTATTCGTACAACTCAGCTGCTTGAGGTTTTGTCTCATGTCTCAGAGTTTGTCAAGACACAGTGAGTCAGTGACTAAATGAGCTTGTTCATATGTGGCTTTTGTCAGTGAGCACCTGGGTGATATAGGGAAAGGACAAGATGATGAAGAATGGAAAGAGTTCCCCATGTTGTGATGAGTCTTTAATGCCAACTTGTGGTGTCTGTTTCTAACACCTGCGTTATTGCAGACTTGGCACACTGGGCGACCCAGACAGTAATAACAGTTCACGTTCCAGTCTGGTTTTTTAATGACTGTGGTTGAAGCATGCTAGTCAAAACACCTGCTCTACTCAATTTCTTATGATAGCTCATTTGATGTCAGTTGTGTTTGTCATAGCTATAGTTGTAGTTTTAAAGATTATTGTAGAAATTTTACATGAAAGTTAAATTAAGACTTAAAGCCTGCTCGTGATTCTAAACTCTATGTTATGGAATAAAGAATCTAATATCTATGTAAATAACCAATCAGATATTGTGTTTTTTAAACTTTACCTTCAGCTATACCAGTGGAAGCAGCTGGAAAATTTGTATTTTCGGGAGAAAAAATTTGCTGTAGAGGTCAATGATCCCCACAGGTGAGCAGCAGAAAATATTCTTCATTTGAGGCGCATTTTGTAATTTTATTGTTCAAATTTTTGTTGTGCTTACAACGTTTAATCTATGGGTAAATTTCACTCTATTCAGCATTTTTTTTTTTTTTTTANTTTTTTTTTTTTTTTTAGTCTAAAGCTATTGTTTCTTATGACAGGAGGGCAGTGACAAAGCGCACTTTTGGGCAGACAGGCCTTCTCATCCACACATGGTACGCCAGCCATTCTCTGATTAAAACCATTTGGGTCATGGCTATTAGTCAGCATCAGTTCTACTTGGACAGAAAGCAAAGCAAAGTAAGTCCTTCAGTTGTAGCATCTGTCACTTTTTAAATGACGTCACTTAGAGGTCCCTTATAATTGTGCCTCATCCCTTAAGTCTAAATTAGTCACAGCAAGAAGTTTGGAGGAAATTGCCATGGATCTTACAGAGCACTGTGGGTCAAAAATAACCAGACTGGGAGACACGGGGCTGAAGAATAATTTGATAAGAGCCAGCAATGGAAGTCTGGTATCCACAGGTTGGTCATTATTGTTTTAGTTCATGTAGTACATAAGCGGCATTATTTATTTACAGTAAACTCCTTACTTCAGATAATGTTTGTATTTATTCTGGCATTCTCATAAATAAGCATCAATAGAGAAAACAGTCAAAAAATAATTTTTACAGGTTCGGCAGATTCTGAAATGAGTGAGGAACAGAAGAAAGAGAAACTGACCGAGCTGAGAAAAAAAGAGCAGGAGATCCAAGATATTTTGACCAAGAAAACAAAAGAGCTGAAGAAGATTTGCCTGAGAGAGGCGGTAAGAAAAAGTTTTTCTGTTTCGTCTGCTCTGTACTGGTTTATTTTTTGAGACACAAAGCATGAAGATTTATCAGGCTTTTTCTGAAACAAGCAGCTGCACTCTTTATTAAACTGTGGTGCTGTGTGGCCAGTGGATCAATATTTTCTGTGGTTACTTTCAGTTCATCTAAATGTCAGGGGGGACTGGTTCTGTTTTCAGGAGCTTATTGGCAAGCTGCCAAAGGAGTATCCCCTGTCTGCGGGTGAAAGACCCCCTCAGGTCAGGCGACGAGTGGGCACTGCTTTCAAGTTAGATGACCTTTTTCCTTACAATGAGGTTTGTACTTAACCAATGCATTTTAATGAAATGCAGCAGCAATTCATGTTGAAACATTGTCTGTATCTCTGCATTCCAATTTGAGTGTTAGTACACAGTTCACTTTGCAGCATATGACAGTATTACATTAACAATTTTGGAATAATCTAATTATTTGGGAAGGAAGTAAGGTCAAGTGATTTACCAATGTGTAGTTGAATACTTGTTGATGAATATCATTTCTGAGAATGTTTGTATTGCCTGTGTTTGCTGAAGGATCCCTACCTGAGGAACCTGGAGAGCAGGTTTGCCCTGCAGCAAAAGATTGTGGAGGCAGCTAAGAAGCTCGCAAATGAGTCAGAACTGTGTAAAACAGTCAAGAAGAAGAGAAGGAGAAACTGTTTGGATGCGATGCATAAACTACAGCAGATAGAGGATGAAATGAATCAGTACAGAATCAAAAAGGGGAAAAAGCCTACCCAGCGGGCCTCAGTGATCATTGCAGGTAAGATGCAGGTTACAGCTGATAATGTCATCAGTGTTTTTGTAACTGCATTAATGAAGTATCTATAGTAACAGTAAGATGGAGTTATTTTGGGATATCATCTCTCTCCCTCTCCAGATGAACTTGTCCGTTCAGACTGTAGCTCCCTGTCTAGTCTCCCACTGGACGATGGTGAGTCAAACACATTCTAGTGCAATGAAAAATTGTCTGACAGTCTATTACTTATTCCATATGCAAGAGCATTGATGTCCCAGTTTAATATTTTTACCATATGTCTGTATTCAGATGATTCAGACAATGCCAGTCAGAGGCCACGGTCACGGTCGGTCCAAGGTTCCCCTCAGCTCAGTCCGTTGTGCTCACTGGGGGCAGAATATGACACGGAGAAACAGGGATCATCAAGGGAAAATCACCACAAGAACCTCAGCAAGTGCGAAAATGAATGTACCCCTTATCTGTTCAGTAATTATCACAAAGCTTAGGCTAACTTGTTCCACAACTTTATTAAAATGATGATGTCATGTTATGGCAGTGCCTATTATATTTGCCATCTCATGTTGGAAGCCCTTTTCTTTCATCACATCTCACCCATTTTTGTTATCCTCTCCTGCTTCTACACTCTTTCAGATTAGCTTTTGAAGGCCAGGAACCTTCACACTACTACCAGAACCCAAGCGAAGTCTCCTCCACTCACAGCAGTCCTTATAAAACTCTTCCGAGACCTCCCAGAGATCCACGCAGCATGCCTCCCACCCCAGTTATGACCCGCAATGCCTATAGCAGCAGCCAGCTCAGGTTGGGATCGCTGTTCCCCAGCACTACCAACCCAGAATCTACCATTCTCACTAACGTCACACAAGCCAAATCCAGAGCTCGAATTTGGACTTGAGTTGCTAGTTCCTGATTTCAGTTATTAAGCTTATAACTGTCTTCAATTTTTGTACTTTTAAGGAAAATATGATGGTGTCACTTTTGTGTGCTAGTAGGACAAATTTTGTAGTGCAATCTTTTTCTAAAACTTCCATAAAATTGTACTAAAGGGGCTTGGTCTCAAGTATTTAACTCTCTCACTGAGAGGAATTTGTGCAAAATTATTATAACTAGTTTTGTGTCTTTAATAAGGAATAAGAGGCATCGACCAGTCAGAGACCTGACAGATATTGTGAATTTCACTTTGCTTATGAAGATTTGAGACTTGATTTTGACTTGACTTGAAAGACTTAAAAGTCGCTATGACCAAATCTCTAACACCCCCCCCGACTCCCACCTTCCTCTAAAACTCTAATGCAAAACTCTAACCTTTATTTTAATTAATAACTCATCCCATAACTGCTTTGTTCTTTTGAGAAGAAGTTTAACCTGACATGTTGTGTCTTTTCTCCAGGTCAGAGGGATCTCCTCACTGCTTCAGGCATCGCAGTGGAAGTCTGGAGTCACAGCCGCGGCTAAGGAAGGACACGGACTCAGAGAAGCCTGTCTTTATTTTGTCATCAGTTCATCGCAGCAACAGCACAGAGGCACTGGAGGATTGTTCCTCCTACACCAGTCAGTCTAGTCTGGACTACTGTGGGGCTGCCCACTCCCAGTACAGTACACTGGACTCCCGAAACTCTACCATGCATCGTCTCCACAGGAAGATGGAAGTATATGGAAATACTGGAAGTATGCCCAACTTGGTCCAACACCATTCTGGTTGTAGTTACGTATGTGAGACCTCAGCACATTATGCACCTAGTGCCTACTACATAGCCGGATACCCCTGTCCGGACATGGAGCCTTATGCTAACGGTGCCTACGTGTATGAAAATGAGGTGGAGGGCCATTATAATGTCAACCCTTCTTATCAAATGAATGGCTACCATGGACATGACAGATACAGGCATTTCAGTGACAGAACAGATGGTCTTTCCCAGAACCCCTATGCTACAGTGAGGCCTCCACGGAACAGAGAGGGGCCCAGAAATGAGCTGCTGGCCAAGAACATGCAGAAGGCCTTAGTGGCGGAGCATCTGAAAGGCTGGTACCACCGCAGCAGGGGCCACAGGGAGGGAGGAAGGGGGATGTTGGCTGTGTATGACTTTGACAGCAGCTCTCAGCTCAGCCTGGGCTACCAGACCATGCCAGCTGCCTTTAGCCACTCCAGCCGTACCACCTCCTTCTCCTCAGGTATGATGCTGATGTGGAGCTGTTTGGAAAAGCAAAGTTTTGCTGGAGCATTCAACCTTTGATGTTCAGTGACAACAAGGAAAAGTTACCAAGAAAGCCTGATTCTGAAAAAAAAAAGAAAGATATTAGCAACAATATTCATATTGGCAAAATTTGTTTTAATCTTTTATGTGATCAGTCTGATTGAGATCAAGTCTTTTTCAAGAGACCCAAGAACAACAACGAAAATAAAAATAAAAAAAAAACATTTACATTTAATCATTTAAACAGTTCTTGAATACAATCAGATGCCAAGCAGCCAAGAAATGCAACCAATTTTCATGTGAGACAAGAAGAATTATTGCAAATAATTAAATGAGTCATTAAAGACATCTGATTATAAAGCATTCAAATGTATCAAGAGGTAAACTATCTTGAGAGCTGCCTGCAATTCATTCCAATTAAAAAATACATTGTGCATGAATTCCAGTACTGCCAGGATTTGTGTGACTGTAAGGATTATCCAGCGTTCACTGGACTGTATACCATTATTGCTAGAGTTACATGAAAGAATAGACTGGGTCATTTGAAAGCTTCAACAATCCCTTCTTGTTAAAAAAGAAAGACCATTTAACTTTGCAAATAGAGAAAACAATGATGTCTATGACATTTGTCACTAATTATAATTTGCAACACAGTGCTCGGCCAAGTTTAACAGCTTTAGTGCAGCATGAGAATACATATTGTCTCAATAGTCAAGTAAAAAGCAATGGATTCAATCATATTTTTATGATTTTTCCAAGGACAGACAAACTTTCGTTCTATACAGTACATTGAATTTAATTTTTAAATGGGTTAAATGCTAAATATAGGTCTTCAGTAAGATGAACACCACAAGTATAATGAATCACCACAAAAATATGGGTTCTACATTTATATGATGGGTTAGCCAGAGTTTTACCTACATATAGGACAACTCTGTGATTTAGAAATATTGTTAGTACTGTTGGTCTTCAAAAACCCAAAACTGTTGTGGAAATCTGTATCTCATGAAATTACATTCTCATGTAAATAACAGTACTGTAATAACATATTCCTATAATACTGTATATGACATGTAATTATTTGTTTTGTGATAGGGAAGTAAGGGTTGACATTAAGCTGGACTTAAGTGTTTCCAATAACAACACTTAGGGAATTACTACTGAGTTGCACTCCAACATTAGCTGTGTGTTTTTGCTTTTTTTCTTTGTTTGCAGTGTCCTCAGTGGAAAGTGCAGGGAACTGGCGAAACCAGCTGGCAGTGGGCCTATCTGAGTACAATACACCTAACACCCCACAGAACCCTCACCATGGATCTCCTGGTTCTCCATACAATCACAGTCCTACCCACAGCAGGTGAGAAGTTTGCTTTGGGCTAAATTTCACAAAATCTCAATGCTTAAGCTGCAGAAACAATGGGAAGTGCTTCCCCGTTTCATTTACATGCATGCTTGTAATCTAACGCATATACTGAATTATGATTGTCTCTGATGAAAGTGACATAATATTACTGTACATTTGTTAGAAATTTTGTCATTGTCTTCTGCTTGTAATCTTAAACTTATTACGCTTATATGAAAATGAAATTATGAGGATCTCCTTCCATCTTTCCTTCCTTCCTTTTTCCTTCCTGACTCCCAATGAATATTCATATGTGCAGATTTTCTCCGGAAAGTAAAGTGTCGAAGTCTGACACAGTGCCTAACAAAACAGAGTCAGTTGAAGTGGTTGGTGCTATGGCCTCTAGTACAGATGACCCATCAGACAACCAGTCTAGTGCTTAATGGTGAGCAGGCTGCTTTGTGTCGTGGTGCCAGTCATCTCTGTTCTGACATTCCATCTTCATCAGTCTGTCACTTCTTATTTAATCAGATGGGCCATGTGTTTTTTCATGTCCACATTTCTAATTGCGGTTTCATGCTGCTTTGCCAGTTTAACAGTTTTTTTTTTTTTTTTTTNTTTTTTTTTTTTTTTTTTCATCTTAGTGACCTTTTAGCACCTGGCATACCTCAAGGCAAAGACATACGAATGTTGTTATTGCATAGTTAGAAAGTAGGAAGAAGGAATTTGTCATGAAGCCAAATAATGTGGCCTCTTGTGTATGCATTTCCATTTTCATTCCTCTCTCTTTTCAGTCATTTGTGTTTTCTTCTTCACCAGCTGAACTACAGTAGATTTGACTGACTTATTCTTGTGTCACTGCCTGCACAGATTTCACCTGGAAGGAAGCTACATGAGCATCCGCTGATGAGGACCAAACCAAACATTGGCACAAATAAACCCTTTGCCAATAGCACATGAAGGGGATGGTGAAGCTGAAACATAGGCTGAACAGCACTTTGTTGCTGCCATAACTCCATCTTGTAGAGTTATTCTGTCTATCAGGTTAAGACCAGAGTCTAAAGTGAATGCAGTCCTCACGTTAAAATAACCTCTGAACACAGTGATGACACTCTTGAATGACTTTCCCATGTGCCTTGGATTGGATGAATTGTACAGGCAGATGAGAACAAGGCAAAAATCACAAACTGTAAGATGTTGCACAGCCGTGTTAAATTCAACCCTATATCACGATAGAAAAAAAAAAAAAAANAAAAAAAAAAAAAAAGAGGCAACAGACATTTCTACTACATTTGTGAATCAAACTTACTGTGTTTCAGCAAATACTACCTACAGAGGTTTTGCATGTGATGTCACTGATCATGTGATGATTTGTTCATATGCCACACTGGTAGCTCTCATAGCCTGAATATTGCTAGTTTATCAAGCTCATCACAGAAAGAAGAAACTGAAACCTTGTGCCTTCACTTTCCTCTCTTGACGTACTTGGTACCGAACTATGAACAGCTAACAGCAAAAAAAAAAAAAAAAAAAAAAAAAAATTAAATGGTGTAATCAAAAGTACAAATCTTGAGATAAATGAGAGAATGAAGCTACCGCTGTGGTTTGTTTTAACGTGGTTAACACTGAATTTCACTGAAAGCTTAGCTCCAAATAACACACAACACACACCTCAGTGCTTAGCCTGAAAGACACAATCAAGGCTGGGAAGTACCTAAACTAGTATGAGATGATCACTACACACTTGGTAACTTTCCCATTAGCACCCAGCCAATTTACCCAATGATCAGAGTCAGCAGCATATCCATAATATGACCTGCCATTCCCCTTGGCTTTACGGTTCTGGTATCCAACACCATCACAAGTAATCAGCATGACTGTACACAAATCATTTAACCACACTAGAACCAGTGTCACAACAATAAAGTAAGGAACTCAAATGATAAACTCCATAGTTGAAGCGTGAGTTGAAGGTGACTAACAAAGAACTTCAACTACCAGCGTAGCAGCATAAACAAATTGTCACGTGACATTGTGATGTAAGTGAAAAACCTCTTTGGTGGAATGAAAGTGGTTTCCACCACACAGTAAAGTATGATTAAATGTAATAATTTAACACCCAAATTAAATACAAAGTTTAAAAATGTAAAAAAAATGAGACGTGAGAAGATCTAGACGATCATTCATTAGAGCAGACTGAATTAGATGAATTACCATTTCTACTTTCTCTAAATTTTGAATGTATTATGTCAGTATTGTTTATAGAATCATTTGTCATTGTTGGTGCCGTAATGTGTTTAAAAATGCATGTTGACAATATCAATTTTTGATAACATCAGTCTTTTTGTATTAACAGAAATCCACTGCCGTAAAAAAAAAAAAAAAAAAAAATTCTCATTTGTTTTCTTACACACTTGTACAGTCAGTGCGTAATAATATGTTAGATGTTGTCATAAAACATTTTCCATGTGGAACAAGGATGTGAATAAACACTTGTATGACACAGTGCAGTTTCTTTATGGGTCTGTATAGTTGGTAAACAATTCAAGTTCTGTTCATGAGTCACTAAGTTGTATTTATTATTTAACTTATGAATTACTAGAAATTTCCACAATTCTAGTCAAATAAAATCGAGTTTGAGAAAAAAAAAATTTAACATTTAAAAAAATTAAAAATGTTTAATATATAAAATGGATTTTAAAGAGTAATAGATAATTTCAAAGAAATAGATTATCCAATAAATTAGCCCCATTTTTTTTACTCAGAGACTGCTCCTCTCCCTCATCCCTTCACCTTACTTATTTACTGTACAAATTGTCAGCGTAGCTGCTGGTAGTTTAGGCAGATTGTGTTTGTCTATTATTGTGACTTAGATGAAGATCAGACCACATTTGATGAATAATTAATATAGAAATGCAATTCAAACAGGTTCGCTATCTTTTTCTTGCCACTGTATCTGCTGCTGTTTAGAAGTTGTGTCTTGTAAAGAACTCTGGGACTGAAAGGAGCTCTGAGTACAGTGGAGACTTTATCCGCTTTCCCTGCTTGTGACAACCCTCCACCTGTTGCTGTCAGTCCTGCTCTTTCCTTTGCCCAAAGCAACTGTCATCCCAAATGATCATGATAGCCAAGCCAGCTGGGAGAAGAGCCTGAAAAAAGAATGCTAGCACGTCTTTCCCCTGCGTGTACCGTAAATATCTTCCATGCAGTTCACAGAGTTTAATTTTAGACTCTACATGAGGCCAGAGCAAACTCTTTGTAGCTGGAGTCAAAGCGAGAAGCTTCCCACTCTGCTCTGTGCAAAAATCGTCTTTCCTTTAGATCAACAGACACAAGAAACTGTTCAGCACAAATATGTCAGACAGTAGAGACACAGAGGAGATCAATGAAGAAGACATTGATGAAGATGAACTCCTGGCTATGCTTTCACCTGAGGAGCTTAAGGAGCTCCAGAGTGAGATGGATGTTATTATTGCCCCAGATGAGAGTGTGCCGGTAGGACAAAGACAGAAAGACCAGACAGAGAAGCTTCCGACCGGGACATTCGACCACCGCTCCCTGGTTGATTACCTCTACTGGGAGAAAGAGTCCAAACGCATGCTTGAGGAAGAGAGAGTGCCGGCTACTCTGTTGCCCAGTGAGGTAAGACTTCAAATAAATATTCCTGTACAGATCAATGTACAACATCAAACAGATATGTTTAGAAATTACAAAGTTACAAATGGGAAATGTTGAATGGAAAGTTGTTGAAATCAGTTTTAATATTTATGCTGTTTTGATTTCTTGTCTTCATCAGAAAACACTGAGAGATGAAGCAGAAAAGAAAGAAAAAGAAAATGAAGAAGATGTGGAATATGTGTATGAAGTGATAGAGGAAGTCATTGAGGAGGAAGCTGCAGATGGCACTGAAGGAGAGGAAATTATAGAGGAGATAATTGAGGAAATAGTTGAAGAGGTCGATGAGAGAGATGAGGAGAACAAAGGGGTGGATGTAAATGACAAGAAAGAGGTGAAGTTACCTGTTAACACATGTAATCATCAAAATCAAGACTCTTCAAATAGCAGTGCAGAAAAAGAACCAAATAATGAGGCCAATGACAATCGCCCCATTTCAGACACACAGAAGAAGTCTGAGAGTTTAGCCCCAAAACATGGCATTGCACAAACTGAAGAGAAAGAGGAAATTAAAACAGCAAATTCTTCACTTCTTGAAGGATCCTGTACTGCTCCAGAGGAACCCAAGATAGATAAAACCAATGATAAATTACCAGAGAAAGAAGAGAGAAAAATAAACAAATTAAATATTCCAAAGCTGGCACTCAGTAGCATAAAAATGACATCAAGACCCTCAGGAAATGAGACAAACTTGGACACAACGCTTGACAAGATCCGCAACAACAACCCATCTGTCACTGAGGTAAATCTCAACAACATAGAAAACATTCCCAAAGAAATGCTCTTGGACTATGTCAATGCCCTGAAGAAGAACAAGTATGTGAAAACTTTCAGTATAGCCAACACTGGTGTAGATGAGAACATAGCTTTCAACCTGGCCAACATGATACGAGAGAATCGTAGCATTACTACTTTGAATATTGAGTCCAACTTCATAACCGGAAAGGGCATTGTGGCTATCATACGCTGCCTCCAGTTCAATGAGACTCTCACAGAGCTGCGCTTCCACAACCAGAGACACATGCTGGGTCACCACGCAGAGATGGAGATCTCACGCCTGCTCAAGGCCAACAACACTCTCCTGAAGATGGGATACCACTTCGAGCAGCCAGGGCCCAGAATGGTGGTGACCAATATTTTAACCAGGAATCTTGACCACCAGAGGCAGCTGAGGAAGGAGGAGCAGAGGCAGCAGCAACTGAAGGAGCAGAGGGAATTGATGCAGATGTATGAGAACAGTCTAAACCTGCCTCCTGGTTTGCTGGAGATGGTAGGGTATAAACAAGCCTTAGAACTCCTGCAGCAGCATGGGCTTATCCCACCATCTGCAGAACAGAGTGCTGTGTGTCAAGAAAACCATCAAAGAGAAATCACAGACCCAGAGCCTCGAAAGCAACTGAAACATACTCCGAAAAACAGCATTCCAAAGCCACCCAGTGCTGAACCAGCAAACCCATTAAAGGATGTCCACCTGAAGAGGACTCCAAAAAAACGTAACCCTCTTCTGGAGCTGGACCCAAGGGATGACAGGAGACCAGAGAAGGCCAGTTTTCAGCTGCGGAAGACTCCCAGAGTGAAGGACACAGGAAGTGGAGTGATGGCAGATGAAAGAGCCAACCTGTCTGATGTGATAAAGACTTTGAAGCCTATCCCTCGGAGACGAGTTCCACCAAAGGTAGATCTCACACCCCGTGATCATCTCCTGAATGAGATCAAAAACAGCAACGTGGCCTATCTCAAATCGGTGAGTATCTAATGAGTTGCTCAACCAACAGTTGCCTGAAAAAATCACTCAGAATGTCACAGTTGCCAGCTTTTGAAAACAGAACACCATTTATCAAATGTGACAGCATTATGCTCTTAACTGCATTACATTCTGTGCAGTGTTATAGAAATCTGAGTCATCTGGTTTATTTGTTGTCTGACACTACTTGCAGGTGCCGCTCCCGAAAGTGCTGGAATCAAGTGAAACGAGTCTCCTCTGAGGCAGAAACGTCAGCTGTTTCTTTTGTTCATTATGTTTATTTTACACGTTTGGAATTTGACACACCAAAAGTAAACAAAAGAACTGTACATAATAAGATTGAATCACAGAGTCATTACACATGGCAAATATTAGTGTTTGTTTCATTTGTGTGTTATTATCTCATTAAATTCTGCTGTCTTTAAAAAGTAATATTAAAGGTATATTGATTTATTTTTTTTTTTTGTTGGTACATCTTGTCAGTTTTTAAATTGAAATTCATTGACTCATTTTTATCATTCATCAACATTTAAAATACTTATATATACAGTATGACACAATGTCATTGTCAAAAGTTTGAAGGAAAAAAATACCCATTCTTAGCAGCAGGTCTGTAGTTCTATTTACTATACACAAAAGAACAAATCAAACCCACAATAACACAAGTCATTACATGCAAGAACAAAACTCATCACATTCAACTTACCCCACAAGAAATCACATATGTTAAAAAAAAAAAAAAAATANTAAAAAAAAAAAAAAAATGAAGGAGACAGAAAAGGGAAAAAGAAAAAGACAGCCAAAAAGAAAATTACAGGCAACCCATCAATTCACACCTGCTGCTAATCAGCCAATTAAGAACAGGCAAATAAAAGTTAGTCTGCGTCACTCAAGTTTTTGACATTTGACATCATGCTGCTGTTCATCTTGATTTTTAGCAGCGTATTTTATTATATAATCTGTTGAAGTTTATTCTTGAGATTTTGCTGCTTTTCCTCTTATTTCTCACAATCAAGGGTTTGTAAACTGAGCACTCCTATCCTGGAAGAAATCTGTTTTGCTTGTTAGTACTGTCAAAATAAATATATAAATAAATAAATAAAATAAAAAATAACTAAATAAATAAAAAATAAAAATCGATTTCTTTCAATTTCCTGCATTTAGTAGGGATGATTTTGTTTTTTATGTTGAATGGTTGATTTTGGAGCTACAGTGTACAATATTTGCTTTCTGTTATAAAAATCTTCCATTATTTGCCAGGGGTTCTTTTCTTTAATGAAAGGGAATAGACTTCAGCTGATTATCATATTCAAACTAAGAAAATCATCCAAGTTACCAATTAGTCACTTTTATTTTTTCTGATGCTTAGAAGACGGCACAGAAATTAGACAGAATTTTACATGTTCATTAAACTAAGCTCTTAGCCCAGTTGCATCATATACTGGACTCTCTCCCCCCCCCCCANCCCCCAAAAAAAAACAAAAAACAAAAAACAAAACAAAACTGATGTCATACATGCAATAGACCAAACTGAGCTGAATCACATTATAGAAGGCAATTTCAGAAGGGGTTATTTGTTAGAATCAATAGCCTGAATATGACTGTTTTATTTCAGAAAACAATGTAGCACAAATGACACTCGATTGGGGAAAAAAACGCATAACAACTCACAATTATTTATCATAAATCATATTATTTTTGATTTATTATAGCCATGTATATAGTCCAGTTCTGTGAAGTCACTGCTCAAATGAAAAAGCCACATGAAAAACAAAGACAATTTAATATCCATTTCAATATTCTGTCCGAACTGCCATTTATGGAATGCACAAATTGCAGTTAACTGAAAACTATTCCTCCTCCTTTCAGGAACAGCAATACAAAAGGAACATTTAACATCACAGATTACATATTTGATTTAGCTTTATTACAAGGAAAAGGAGGATTTGATCCACATGAGAAAACCTATCTTTCAATGTGCATGATGATTCTATGACAAGCTTAGTGTTTTTTTAAATGTTGATTAACAAACATCTGTGCCAAATTACTGTAAGTGCTTTGAAAAGTGCTACCTTTATATACATTTCTTCATGCTATATTATGAAAATAAAGACATATCAGAAGTAACAACACATGTACATATGACTTAAATTTTTAACAATAAAGCTGCATTTGCCATTCATTTTTTAAAACATTGCATAGCTGTAATCAGAGGGGATACACTCAGCCTGAATGGTCAAAAGTCATAATCTTCTGAGGACAGGAATAGTTACACTGCAGGATTATTAGTCAGGCCACATAACCATCTACTACATACGCAAACTGGTCTCAAATCAGCACTCCAATCTGAAAATATTATGGCTCCTGAAGTGAGGAGATGGGAGTTATTGCTGTTTAATAAGCAGTTTAAAGGTTCAGTGAGAGTTGGAACGCTGTGGAGAATCTGGTTCCACTTGGTGAGAGGAAAATTAAATTGATTTGAGGTAGCGAACTGAATGAGTCTGATTTTTTTTTTATTTTAGAACAAAATGCATATCTAATAACTGCAATATATTGTTCAGACATGCGCTTTATTTTGCTGAAATAATAAACGCTGCAGAAGTCATAGTTTAGAAGAAATTGCAAAGTCAGCAAGTATAGAAAATGCTTTGTTTTTGGACACAGGAATGCACAGACCTTTGGTAACTCTGCCCACTGCCTCTCCACTTCCTACCCACACTGTAATTGGGCAAATCTCGCTATACTACTCTACTCTGTATACTTTACATAGAATGAATTAGAACAAATTATGGTAAAACAGAAAAGCAAAATGTATTCTGAGTATGAGAAGTGAAGCATCAATGACTTTATAGGGGTGATAAAAACAACACTTGGGATGTTGCTCCAGAAATATTAATCTATACTGTTTAACACCGACAACCCTTGGCACACTCTTAGACCTTTACTCTTTAAGTTTGCTTTCAATGAAATCCTGGATCTTGTTGATTTTCTCCTCCTGTTGATCCAGGAGATCCAGAATGATGCCCATGGGGGTTTTCTTTAGACCAACACCTTCAATCTTGTTTTCCAGTCTGTTCTTCACATTGCGCAGCCTCAGAGAGGCGTGTACCAGAATCACTACAAGAACAATAACAGGGTTAGCTTTATTTTAAGAAAATCCATATGAAAATAACACCATAAATTTAAGTGTCACTCGTGATTATCTAGGGAAAACATCTTGGAACGCTGGAAAACAGAATGCGATACGGTTGCAACTCAGACAGTATATCCCGTCTTTTATTCCCGTCAGGCAGATACTGAATGCATGACATCAGCCAGTAAATGTAGTTCTGTCGAAATCAACAACCCATAGCAACCCATCAACACGGCAGCGGTGGGCAGGCCTCCTGGGAAGCATTCTGACTGCCGAATCTATCCACCACCATGTTAGAGAGGCTGCACTGCATTTGTTCTGACAATCAAACTCAACAATTATCTAAATGACTATGCTGAACACAAAGCACGGTCTGACTCTAAATGTGTTCAGAGAGCTGTAGCAATCCAAAAGTACAGCTCTAATGTAGTCCCTCATCCTTTAATTTTACTATTATTTTGAAATTCTTTGTCATAAATAAATGCGTCAGTAATATTGCACATGATGTTCTGTCCCTGAAATGATTCAGAATGAGAATGATTGGAAAATCATGTTTCCCAACAGAAAAGCCTCAATAATGCATCTCAGTGTGACTCACCAAACCTTAACAGTTTGACTCGTATAACGTTAGCCAATAAAAGTGAATGTCATTTGTGATGATGAATGCAGGCTGGAATTCAAATTACAGTGCCCTCCACAAATATTGGCAAACTTGGTAAATAAAAGCAAAATGAACTGTGAAAGAAAATAAGTCTTTATGGTTTATCCTCTTAAATATTAAAAATATAACCTTTAATTAAAGTAAAATAATTGAAACGAAAAATAAATTATTATCATGAAAGAGATATTTTTCTAAATTGTCCTGGGGGTGTCTGGTTGTAGTTTTGGAGACTTTCTGACCCCAAGACCCAACTAACATCTGCAATTCTCCATCTGTGATACTTGGAGATTCTTTGGCCATTCGAACCATCTTCACTGTGCGTGGGCTCAATATAAACACAGGCCAAGTGAGAAAAATTCTTGTTTCATGTCATGATAACAATTTCTTTACCCTCTCAATTATTTTTGTTTAATTAAAGGTTATATTTTTGTTAATATTTTGAATGAAAGACCAAGAGGATAAACATAGACATTTTTTTCACAAACAATTTTGCTTTTCTTCATTAAAGTTGTCATTATACCTATAAGTACACCAAGTTCCTAGTGACAGAGACAGTTAAGTTGTCTCTTCTTCAGTGTCAGCACAACAGCTTGTTTATGCTGAAAAGAAAACTAAAGCCAAACCAATTGACAAACATAAGACAGCTGACATATCTTAAATTTATACAGGGCCAATGTTATATTGCTGAGTAATTTTATATTATTTTTATTTTTTTTACCTTTACTTCAGAGTATCAAAACTATGGTTATTGCTATTTTCAATTCTATGTAGTTAATTTTACCAGCATCAAATTTAAGATTTGTTTAGAGTAAATGTCTGTTATCTTTTTAATGTAAACGGAATTTTGTAAAACTATGAAAGAGACTTGGTATCTAAATGATTTCTTAGTTTCTAAGGTAGTGGTAATTGAAATTGTCACCCTAGTTTAAATGAATAAACAAAGTGAGATTTACAGAGCAAAGGGAAGGTGATCCCAAAGATGAAGACCATGACTCCACCACAGAGGGATAGCAGGAAGTAGCTGGTGGCCATGACCCCGATGACGAACAGAGTGGGGTTCTTCCTTTTGAAGTTCTTGATGGTGGCCTTATTCTCTCCAGCCCACACCGAACCCATGAATACCAAAGTGACCACGGTTCCTCCCAGAAACATGCCAAATGGGTTCAGAAACCTGAATAAGACAAAATTAATAATGCATTGAATATATTATAATGGTTGTCAGCTGTTTGTTTGTTTTTTTCTTAAACAGCACAACCTACTGGTGGCAACTATAACAGCATACATCCTGGTCGGTTTGGTCAGGATTTCCACGACATCATCCTGTATACATGGAGGCCCATCAAGCCCGTTAGAATGATACAAAATCATAAGCAACAGCAATGGATTGTGACAACATGAGCTTTGGTACAGGTTGTATCACTGGGTATCTTAATGAAAAACACACACAGCTATAAAAGTGACTTTAAAACACGAAGCTCTGTGATCTGTGCTCATCTTCTGACAATCTGAAGCTCAAACAAATTAGGTTAACTTAAGCTTTAGTGTTTACTGTTGTTGATATATTGATGGAGATGGAGCAGAAAATCTTCACAGGTTAGTAAATATTAATGTCGAAAAGTCAGAGGCTACATCAGAGCTACTGCAGGATACATGTTGGCACAGTGATGCAAGGCGCTCAGAAATAGCCTGTGTGCTCATGATGGGTGTGGGTCAGATGGCATGCAGGCTAATTAAACCCAATCGATGGTAGCCAGCGTTAGCATGCTGCCAGGACTCACCCAACAATGAGAAATACCACAACGGCCGCGGCGAAATAATTCGTCTGGTAGTACAGTAAGTTACTGATCACTCTGTTGTTCCATTTGGTTAAATCCGCGAAGTCCGGTTTGGCGAACCTCTCCGCTCCGGGGAAGAAATCATCCCACGGTCTGACGGGGGCCAACTCCATCTTTGCCATGGCTTCAGCGTGTACACACACTGCGTGATATTTTCAAGATCAGCTGATCACTCAAGTTTAGATGAGGGAATCTGAAGCTTAAGATGCTCTGCTCTCGCACGACGTCTCGCGAGAATTGGATTCTCTCAGTAGTCAGACTTGCGTGATATTTTGCGCAGCTCTAACGCAGCACTGACGCCCGTGAACGCAACAGTCAGCATCGAGGACATGGGACCGTGAAAGTATGGCGGATGCTGAGGAGCCGTAAGTGTTTATAGAAGAAAAATATAAATGCAGCCTATTTAAACTCTCTCAGTTTAACGTAAAGCCAACGTGGTTGAACCCTGTTTCCTCTTTCTTTGCAGGGAGAAGAAAAGAAGGCGAATAGAGGACCTGACTGAGAAGTTAGTGACGAATGCTAAATAGAGGTCTCTGACTGGTAGCAGGTTTGCGTTGCACCGTGAGCAGCGACTGCTGGGCCAGAAAACACGCAAATAAGCATTTAACAAAGACAGACGGACAGTCTCCTTAGCTATTTATCTTTACGGCTCATTATTCAGTGTGTTCATTTACCTGTCAGACATGATGCAGAGTCTATGCACTGCAGGAACTGTCACCTGCTTGTAAAAAGAAAAAAAAAAAAAAAAAAAANAAAAAAAAAAAAAAAAAAAAAGGCAGGGGTGACCATCTCATGATAGTAGGAATGGAGCTTCTTCTTACTTCTTACTGTAATTTTTGTAATAGATAATCAAAAGCTATCGGACTTGACTGTAAAGCCATGAGAGCTTCATAGGGAAAGATGCACTCATTTCAGCTGCAATACAAGACTGCACAGTAAGTCCTGGTGCCTTTGGCTAGTTACTCATCTCACTGTGATTCAGCAAGTACTGGGTTGTTAGGAGAATTATTAGCAGTCAAATCGAGTTTATTTTATATATAGTATATGCATCAGCCCTAAGAAGACACTCAAAAACTCCCTTAAATATAGCATCTGAGGAACCAAATTAAAGAAACTTTGTGAGAGTGAGATGCCTTCTCCTTGAACAGCCAGGTGTGCAATAACAGCCATTTTTAGGCAGGTAAAATAGAACAACATATGGAATACAGCAGTTGAACCTTGAGCCAGTAAGAATCACATGAAATGTCCATTCGTGCATGTACAGTCTTCTTCCTGTTCCTGATCAGTAGGGAAATAAGAGAGGGTCTATGGACCTGGCAGCCTGGAAGAAAAGTAATGTTTTAGATGTCCCTTATATTTGTAGAGCAAATGAAATCAGACAGATATTTTGCACTGTAGTTTGTCATAATTTCTTTTTTTCCCCCCACAGTAGGCTATTTCCTGTCTTTATTACTTAATCCTCATAACTGTTAGGAATTCATCAAAGTGATTTCATCCACAGCTTTCTTGTAGATGTTTAGACCTGCAAAAAAATCTCAGGGAAATTATAAGGCACTTGTCATCCTTAGTTCCAAACAAAGAACACATGTAAATAAAAATACAGACACAGATTACTGAGGAAGTACAAGTTGAGTGATTTTGGGTGTGTTACTTGTGCAGAATGGCCGTAGATGGTGGACACAAGGTTGGTGCTTGTGACTGGGATGGTCGATGGAATCATGTGAGGAAGTTTTTGGAGAGACCTGGGCCGTTCACCCATCCTGACTTTGAACCAAGCACTGAGGTGACACAGAAAACTAATTGTGGAAGGAGAAAGTCTGCCATTCATATATTAAACAGGATTTTGAATGTTTTTTTTTGTTTTTGTTTTTGTTTTGTTTTTTGCATGTTTTCTAAGCATTTCGGTGTTTCTGTCATATCAGTCTCTACAGTTCCTGTTGGAGACTTGTAAGATCCTGGTCATTGGAGCAGGAGGACTTGGGTGTGAGCTACTCAAAAATCTGGTAGGAAATGTCTTAAATCTGCTGTATTAATATAATTATTCAAGAAATTTAATTGTGGTCTTGATGTGGTCATGTGTTGCTTTAGGCTCTGTCTGGGTTTCGCCTTATTCATGTAGTTGATATGGACACGATCGACATGTCCAACCTCAATAGGCAATTCCTCTTCAGGTATGTTTCATCTTTATTTTGGCCCCTTTATAGTTTTCACACTTAACTTTTTTTTTTTTTTTTTTTTTACAGTAATATAACTTACTTTAATTATTTACACAGTACTTCTTAAAGAACATATATTTGTAGTAAAGTGTTGGAAACTGTCTTGAAGTCTGATATGAACGAGGCAAACTGACTGACAGGAATGTGCTTTTTGGTGACTGTAACAGCAGCCGTTTGTTAAAAGCCGTTTGTTAAAAAGTTTTTTAAAAATGTCTTAATTTACTGACAACATCTTCTATGTCCTGAAAATGAAATTAACTATTGAATACATCTTTTTAGGCCAAAAGATGTTGGACGGCCAAAGGCAGAAGTGGCTGCTGACTTTATCAACAGTCGTATCCTGGGATGTAAAGTTGTCCCGTATCCTTTGCAGCTACAGTTTTTACATTGGATGGACTATTATGAAATGCAGGTTGTCCCATTGTAGACATTGCTGACATTACATTCTAATAACTATCCTCATCAGGATTTTTATTCCTTATCCACACAAACAGCCATTTTCAAAAGATCCAAGACTTTGATGAGTCATTCTACCGGCGTAAGTGTGTTTTTCCCAGAAAGATTTATGCATTAGCTAAACAAATAATCATTGTAAAGATTTTAAACACTAATCTCGTTATAGAGTTTCACATCATTGTCTGTGGTCTGGACTCCATCATTGCCAGACGCTGGATGAATGGAATGCTGGTACGATATGAACTTTAATCATTTTCCTGCACCTGAAACGTATAGCTTATACTGTATACACCAACATGTGAGGACACATTTGTTAAATTTCTGTTTCTTGCTCTAGATATCCCTCCTAAGCTATGAAGATGGAGTTTTGGATCCCAGCTCCATCATCCCACTTATTGATGGAGGGACAGAAGGCTTTAAAGGCAACGCCCGCGTCATTCTGCCCGGCATGACTGCGTGCATCGACTGTACACTTGAGCTGTACCCACCCCAGGTCCCGCTCAACACTTTATCTTTTAATTTGGTTTTAAAGTGATAATTCACAAAAGCCAGGCAAAATGAATAGGAGTCCGAGAAACTATTCTTCAATATTCTACAGTATGTGACTGTAGTCGACCATAAATGAAAACTTTTACATCTCCTGTTCCAAATCCATCGCTTTGTAGTTAATTCCTCTAGTATAATGGAAATTATGTTTTGCTTTCTATCTGCATAATAGGAAGTTTTTTTTTGAAGAAGAAGAATTAATAGATGAGTTAAGATTATGGAAAGTCAAGTGAAGGTCACCTGAATGAGCAGACAAAGAAAAGAGCGCCTCATACAGAAAGTCAGACTTCCTCAATAGAAAATCTATTATGACAGGTGACAGGTGTGAAGTGCTTTGCAAAAACACCACAGAATAAACTTTTTTTTTTTTTTTTTNTTTTTTTTTTTTTTTGCAGCATTAAACTATTTTTTTTTTTTGTAGGGAAACCTTAACTTGTTCATCAGTTTTGTTTGAAGCAGTTCTTTTGCATTACAACTATATATTTATTCAGTCTTAGTCTTTGGCTCTTTTCACTCTGTAGAAGTCTTTGGTACAAAACATGAGTCTAACATTCTTTAAATATTACATTTGACCTTAACTTTTATTATATTATCCATAGATAAATTTCCCCATGTGCACCATTGCCTCAATGCCAAGGCTACCAGAGCATTGCATTGAATATGCCAGAATATTACAGTGGCCCAAAGAGAAGCCATTTGGAGGTATGTTAAATTTACTTCTACATCTTACACATCTGGTCACTTTATTTGAGCTCTTCCTGTTCTGCATTAACAAAACAATATGAAATATAGTCAAGGACAATTTGTCATTTGTCAAGTTTATAAAACATAACAGCCATTATGCTTCCTCTTCCTTAGATAACAGCTTAGATGGAGACAACCCGGAGCACATCCAGTGGGTGTTTGCAAGAGCCCAAGAGAGAGCTGCAGAGTTCTACATCACAGGAGTGACATACAGACTCACTCAGGGTAAAGCTGCGAAGACTCTTAATTTATTCAGTGTTCCAGCGGTACAAAAGTCAGTTATATTTTGGTAAAACTCAAATTTTTCTGCACTTAAAACTACTCTTGAGTATGCGTGCCAATGACAGTCTGCTGGAATCAAACTCACGACTGTGTCTGTGCCACAGGAGTTGTGAAGCGGATCATCCCCGCCGTGGCATCGACGAACGCCGTTATTGCAGGTTTGGAACTGATGTTTACAGAAAGGTCACGTTTGAAATTCATAGGTGTAATCTCTTTTTGGTTAGATGTCAAAAAAAATGAGAAGTTACAGTGACATCTCAGTTTTGCTCCCTGTAGCTGCCTGTGCCACTGAGGTTTTTAAAATCGCTTCAAGGTTGGTAGCAGAGACACAATATTAGCCTTTTAACCCATTTTTCTGCCACTTTGTCAGATGAACAGTAACACCAGATTTTATTTTATTTTTTTACAGTGCATATATTCCTTTAAATAATTACCTGGTCTTTAATGATGTGGATGGTCTGTACACCTACACCTTTGAAGCAGAGCGAAAGGTTTGTTGTGCCACGCATTAAATTCTCATCTGTTTTATCAGCAGCGTGATGACATTTCTGCATTTGTCTGTATGGAGATTAGCTTGTTTGCATCATTTCGTCCGTGTCTGGCAGGAGAACTGCTCAGCGTGCAGCCAGGTGCCTCAGGATCTGCAGTTCCCTCCCTCTGCTAAACTACAGGAGGTTTTAAAGTACCTGACAGAGAACGCCTCTCTGTGAGTTCACAGAAACATCATTTTAACACCTTACTGTCAGGAAATTGATGTGATGAGATTACAAAAATGTGTCTGAATGTTTCGCTAGACAAATGAAGTCTCCAGCTATCACCACAACACTGGAAGGAAAGAATAAGACTCTGTATTTGCAGGTAATACGTTAATATTTGAGAATTTGTGCATCGTTTTCACCTGCGGCTTGTATTATCAGCTAAACTACTATTTTAATTTCATTCCAGTCTGTTAA
Organism: Lucifuga dentata; assembly: GCA_014773175.1. Lineage (NCBI taxonomy): Eukaryota > Metazoa > Chordata > Actinopteri > Ophidiiformes > Bythitidae > Lucifuga > Lucifuga dentata. Next base: position 216,861 of record VXCM01000320.1, read on the forward strand.
ATCCATAGAGGAACGAACTAGACCAAACCTCTGCAAAACTTTGAAAGGTCACCATGAACAGTTACTCACATTTTCCCGGTCTGTCTAAAGTGACACGATAATACTTACTAGATGTTTTTTTTTTTTTTTTTTTTTTTGATGCAGAGCTGGGCTTGTCAGATGGTCAGGAACTGGCTGTGGCCGATGTCACCACGCCACAAACCGTTCTCTTCAAGCTCAATTTCACCTGAGCCTTCATTACGGCGCACAACAGTGATGGCGTATTCACTGTCTGAATGCAAAGCAGTTGTAGAATCATTAGGTTACTGCCATGTTACAGCAGTATATTTGATCATGTAAATAAGTACAGTAAGGCCACTTGTGAGGGAGGAATAGTTGTGATATGACATGAAACATTGTTTTTCTATCATTTATGTTGTTTGCTGCATTCTGTAAATGTCTTGTCTTAATTTACATTGTAGTTATTTCTCTGTCAGTCAGGTGACGGTAATGATGTTCACTACGCTGTCGGAAACAGCACATTTCCATCCGATTTTTGTTATTTGTTGTGGCAATGTAGCCATCATCTTTGGATCATGGATTTACACCCCCAACACAAACACTTTTAAAGGAAATCTGTTATTAAAATTAACTGTACATTAATGTTGTGAGAATTTTATGAGCCTATAAGCAAAAAGTTTACAACATCTCTGTACATTGGGATTTGTGTTCAGATGTTTTATATTTGGTGTCGCTTTACACTAAGATACACAAAATTGTGAATTGTAGTGAAGTAATGATTTTTTTTTTCTGTCGTAACAGCACAGTATGTTGACTACTTTTCACAAAGGGACACAAAAAGTAATATGTAGTTAATAAAGCAGTAATTATGATACATTTGATATTTGGTACAGAAATTCATCAGGAACACAGATTCACAGATATGTAGGAACTTAAAATAGCATATTGGTTGGTTGGCTACTGTTGACTATTAATAAGCAGTTAATCCTTAGCTACTCGTGATTTTATGAGCCATAATGTAAAGTGTTGCCTTATATTTTGGCATTTTACATTGTGTGATTCAATGTCAGTCTTAATTTTGGAGAAATTGAATAAGTATGTTAACAAGTGTTAAATGTAATATTTGATACTTATCAGCAATGAAGAGTTCCTTTGCAAAATGTTTTTAAAATAAAATTTATTTATTTTTTTAATTGTGCATTCCAGGCAACCAATCTGGTGAGGGATTAATATAAATGAATTCAGTAATGGAACAATTTGATTGATATTACCTGGAATGCATTAAATAAATAAATAAGAACTCTTTTTGCAAATCAACTCATATAGATCAAATGTATGGTTTAAGCGGTGGGGGAAAAAAAAAAAAAAAAAAACTGATTTGTATTTGCAGATTAAAACTTCTTCCCGTGGAAAGCAGCCTGAGCTCTCTAAGCTTCTTATGCGGTGATGAAAGTGGCAGCATATTGTCCGGGAAACAGATGGTTTGTGTCTTGATGAAGTTTTAATTTTGTAAGAACCCACTGTGATCACAGACCAGCACGTCTCACATCCACGGAGAGGTTAAATCATTCTGTGGGATCTGTTTAATCTGGGCGATATTTTTTCTCAGCACACGGGCGGTATAAAAAATATATAGTTTTTCTATTACGTGGCGGAAAACTTCACTAACTGGAAATTTACATCTGATGATCTTTAAAACGTAAACGAATGAAGTCATCTGGATCTGACGGAAGCTTTAGTTCATCGTGTGTCGTCACCACGGGAGGTATTTTTAATAATACTGCATTTAATAATAAATGTAATATTTCAGTTTAAAAAAGCTTTAATTTGGAACCAAGCAGTTTGATTTTAAGGCTGCCTCCGATCATTGTTGAGCAAACTTACTAATATTTTTTTTAATCTTCCTGTCTGTCAGTGAATTTATGTCTGTCAGCTAGAAGTTCAAATGTTTAATTTCTGCCTTTATGTTTGACTTACTCGACAAAACAGAAATCGTTATATTGCTGCTGGTCACATGGAGAAATTATTGATTTAATGAAGAATAACAGGAACAGCGACCTGCAATATGTGCAAACGCAAAGAGCAGTGAAGTTAATGAAAAAAAGAAAAAAAAAGTGAAGTTAATGAAAAGAGGCAATGAAAAAACGCTTCAGGTGAGCAGTGATGTTTTACTTTGGCGTATTAATGTCCATGTTCCAGTCTCTTTGTAACTCAGAATTGTTTTTGTCTCTGAGCATATGTTCGCAAATAAGGGGAAACGAAGGCTACTTTTATTCTGATCAGGCTTTTACTTGTATTTATTTATTTATTTATTTTATTTTATTTTATTTATTTTTTTTTTAAGTTTTTTTAAATATCATTCTCTTTCCTCTACAGCCAAGATGAAGCTGAAGGTAACACTGGCACAGCCATTACACTGGAGTCTCCTGCTTCTCTGTTTAGTGAGCTTCTGCAGACAGACAGTGGCCAGTGGCAACCAAAGCTCCGGGGGACAGACAGGTAAGACAGATAAAACCCAACAAGGCCAGTCACACACCCTGAGGGACTCATTATGGCTCCTGGTCACCAGGCCAGTCCCCTGCCAGAGTTCAGCTGAAGCAATAGAATGACGTTAGAAACAGACTGACATATGGTTTGTAGCGTTTCACGTATGGATTTGATTGGCCATTCATTCTGACGGATAATTGAACGGTATCATCACTCCTGCAGTACCATTTGAGAAACAGAGGGAGCGCTTTCGCCACAGCAAAATGTTTGGTGTGAATAATGCCAGGTTACAGTTTTTGGATTCTGCTTTGATTTCAGTTGGATTTTTAAAATACTTTAAAGAACACAACACACCTCCGCCAAGACCAACAAAATCTGGATCCTGTGTGATCCAGAATATGCCAAAATAACCAGATCTTCTTGAAAGAAATACGAAAAAAAAAAAGAAAAAAGAAAAACGAAAGAAAGAAAAAAGCCACCATGCAAAAATTCATTGAAGTCGTTCCATTAGGATTGATTTTATAGAATAAAAACTTCTAACAAACGCATCACATTGCAAATCAACTCATCATATAAATCACATACATACATCACATACCCTTGACGGTCATAAATAGTTAAATTGCTGATGCTTTTCATCCACTCAGTGGTGCTGTAGCTTTAGAAATATCCCCATTAAGTCTGAACTACACTTGCTGGCCTTGGTCCTCTGAATGAGTCTAAAACAGTATGTTTGTTTATTTTGACATAAAAAATAAATTGTTGCAATATGAGTCTTCCGCAGAGACTTGAGCCACCCAAACTGCCTCCACATCCATCTATAAGTCTGGATGAAAACTTCACGACCTTCCCTCCAAATTCTCTCTGTCAGGGTCATTGCAGGAGAGGACAGGGATATGTGAAGTGGTTGCTGCTCATCGTTGCTGCAATAAGAACAAGATTGAAGAACGCTCTCAAACAGTCAAGTGTTCCTGCTTCCCAGGACAGGTTGCAGGGACAACAAGGGCTCTGCCCTCTTGTGTTGAAGGTAATGTTTTTAAGTGGAAATATTCTGACATGAATATATCCTTTGTCAAAGCTGAGATCTAAAAAGGTCAGGTTAGTCAGTTCCATGAGAGCTCACTGATACTGGGGCTGTCAAGGACTTCGGAATAAGATGTGATGGAAATGTTTTTTTTTTTCTCCTTCTGAAGTCCTTTTGTCTGAAGTGACCTTCTGCCATGGTGTGTTTTTCTTCAGCCTCCATTGTCCATCAGAAGTGGTGGTGTAAAATGGAGCCATGTTTGGAGGGGGAGGAGTGCCGAGTTCTCCCCGACCTCACCGGATGGTCCTGTATCTCTGGGAATAAAGTAAAGACCACTAAGGTGAGGAAAGGCTTGTGTTACCCCAATAAAACACACACACACACACACAAAAAATGCTTCAGTTTAAGAAACATGTTTTATAGATACTTAAATCCAGCCATATGGTAAATCTGTTCTTTTTTCATTGCTTTACTTATATGCAGAGGGAACGACAGACTTGTGAATGCCCATCATAAAGCTTTATTTAGTGAGTGCTCTTTGATGCTGAGAGATTCGAAAGTCAAACATAATAACTGCTCCCACTGGCCATATCAACACTCTTGCTCTCCACCAGGCTCAATAGGCTCCAAAACCTAATTCCATAATCCGGTGAATGATGGAGCCAAGAGGACAAACATCAGCTAGGCTGTAAAAGTATCTAGTACCAAACACTAAAACTTATGTAATTAAATGTGTTGACCAAAGGAAGACCCATTGCGTTTAGAAATGCTTGAGCCTTTTGCTGAACTGGTTTACAAGTGGGATTCCAGGGGAAAACATTTAGGGGTAAGAGTGACCGCAGCATAAGTGATCAAATGCTAATGAAATCACACAATAATTAGTTGTGTAGTTTATGAGATTACACAATAGAACTAAGAGAATATAGTTGGTCATAAAAGAGAATATTTATCTATTTTTACTTTCACGTATTGTTGTTTTTAGGTGGCACGGTAGCAGAGAAAGAAGCCTGTGTCAGCCTGCAGCAGTCACCTTAACCAACACTAGACTCCGAGGACAGTGAATGCCTCATCAGATCAGAACAAAATACAAAACAGGTTTAATTAGTGTTTACTGTGAGCAGAATAAACTACAGCAGCTCATTATCCTCTTCTAATTAGAACACCATAAACATTCTATTAGTGGTTGACTTTGGATTAAATGATGCCACATCTTTCACAGATCCAAACATATAGCTCCTGCAAAAGTCTTCAGCATTGTTTTCATTGCTCAATATTCTGGACATGCTGTGAAGCGCTCAGTCAAAGTCTGTATGGGTCTGCTGGCAGACACTTAAAAAGAGATTTTGTGGATTTTTAGGAGGCAGAATGTGGATCCAGTCAGTGGGTTGTGAGTGTCTTCACTGATAAAAGCAGAGAGCTGCAAATACTGAGAAAGTTATGATTATATAACATTTGTACGCAACACCGTCCCATGGATTTACTTTGAGTTTTGTAAAGAGGTCAGATCCCCTCTGACTAGTCCTTACCACAAAGAGGCAGTCACACAAACATGTCTACACCCACACACACACACACACACACACACACACACACACACACAAAGACTGCTTTTTGACTCCAGTGGTTGGACAGACCACCACCTGCAAGGCTGCGATGCCTTGCACACAAGCATGAAACTCTGATGCAAAACAAGGACTGTTTGAAATGCTAATCACGGGGAGAAAGGGGAGAGAAAAAACGAAGAAGAGCGTCTTCACTGTTGAGAGTATTTACATCATGCTTTTGTTTGTCTCTCTAAACTGAGTGCTCCTGTGGAGGGGACTCTTCTTTTGGAAATGATGGGAAACATTGGAGATTTCTCCACCTTGAAGCAAATCGGAGCCACTAACAGAACAGAATGTTTACCATTATTACCACTTCATCAGTTGTCCTCTTTGTAAGAATATTTCTTCCCGAGACTCGTCCTGATTGCTTCTCTTTTATCCCTTGAGTTCAGCCAGGCATTTTGCTTTTTACTGTTGCAGTGAGGAGACATTTTCTAATAACACAAACAGCTACTGCAAATCATCCCATCTGAAGCATCTGACATACATGAATGCCACATGCTGTGTTAGTGGAAAGCAGTTGAATTCTAAGCAGCTTGTTCAACGTTCACATGTTGTAATTGTGCATTATGATTGTTTTGGTGGTGACAACACTCGTCACTGAGCTGTCATGCAGTCCAAGGCAATTCGTGCACAGTTATGCTTTGAAAATAATCAAATTGTTATTATAATTTGATTGTTGCAGTGATGGGAATGTACTCAGAAGCACAATACCATATGATTTTAAGATTCATATCATGAAATTTCATTGTGTTGGGTATTTCTGGTCATATAGAGAACCCATCAACTAATCAATGATGTCATCAACCTGTAGAGAATGCAGTAATAAGTCATTGTTGATGAATAAGAGCTGTTTTCTGGACTCACCTAATACTTTTCACAGGACAAATTTTTCAGGTAAACAATGTGATTCTCTTCAAGGACTTTATAAACTCATGCTTATGTGACAACTTTTATAAATATATAAACCGTGTCTAGCTACAGTATTATATAAATGATCTGAGATGTTGTATGAATATATTTCAACAGTACTTAATTTAAAGAGACCAGTTTTGCAATGGATATGCACAAGAGACAGGCACAATAACATAAGTATATACATGGGATGAAAAATATTGTGGAAACACCAATATAATATATTCCACAAACTAATAAAAATGATCAAAGAGTTGATCTCACATTTTTAGTCTCAGCATAAATCAAATATTTCAGGGTTATTGTATTGAATTACATTATATCATGTGTTTATATATTGTGTCAACCAAGTGTAGAGTTGGAGATGTAAAAGTTTTTAAGATATAAAAGGCATAAATCACTTTTATTCAGCATTTATTTCTTACACGTGGGGCCACATGCACCACTTCAAATATAACATCTTAATTTTGGTGATTTTATCTCTTGCTACTTCATAGTTATACAGAGTAAAACTCATAAGAACTTGTGGCTTTTGAGATTATTCAGTCTCCTCAATCTCCCCTTTCAATCTGATGTTTACTGACTGTGAAAAAAAAAAAAAAAATCAAACATGGTAGATATATTAACTTCCTAAGGTAAGTGGATATAGCAATTTGGTAGCCAGTTTGAAAACCTTTTTCATATTGGAACAAGAAGGCATTCTGAGCGTCCATACCTCCGCCAAGGACTATAGACTTAAAAAATCCTCTAGATCCTAGATTCAGAATATGATTCGGATCATCTCCAAAATGTAATCACTTCTTGTTCTCAACATTATCTCTTTCCCCCAAATTTCATCCAAATCCATCCATAACTTTTCAGATATCCTGTTAAAAACAAACAGCAGTGACCAGCGGAGGTTATTATGTCTTCATATTGTACAGAAATGTAAAGTTCATTCAAGTTTAAGGTCCCTAACATTTCTTAAAATACTAACAGAACATCTTTGAATGAAAGGTTTGGAAAATTGGGAAGTTATGGAGCTACTTTCTCACTGTCTCCATAAAAGCTGCAGAAAGATGAATCCACTGGGAATAGTCTGGGAATAATTTCAATCAGCAGTTTCCATCTATTGTTCTCCTGACTTTTTCACAAAAAAAAAAAAAAAAAAANTAAAAAAAAAAAAAATTCTGTTGTTGTAAAGATCACATATTGTCTTTAGCATTATGTGTTGCCCTCTTTTTTGGCCACATTTTTATAAGCACATTTTGCTATTCTAAATCCAAACAGTGAGTAACTTTTTAAAAAAATAATTCTTTGAAATAAAGCAAAATCTTTTACACTCCAGTGGGGTTTATTTCAGCAATGACAGCTTATATCCTTCAATTCATGCCCATATTCAGCCCTCACAACTTTTTTTCAGGTTGTAGCAGCTGCTGTGACATTCATTCTGTGACATTCAGTTGTGTCTTAAATACATTTTGAGATTCATATGTATACTCACAGGTTTCAACAAGGTTAAGGTACCCCATGCACAGATACTCTATCTGATCACCTTTTATCCATAATATAAACTTAAACAAATGAACTTTATAGGTAGAAGACTGTGAATCTGTGCAAATTAAGATAAAACCTTAAGCACCTGTGAAAATGTATAACATAGAGAAGAAATATCATCTGCTAAATTCATACGTACAGCAGCCAGTGTGAAGCAATTAAGTTACAAGTTATAGGATTGTGAACTTAAGGCAGAAAAACACTTTGCAGCTGAAGCAGAACTACAGAGGATTACAACAGATGAACAAGAGATTGATTCAACTCATAATTTACTCCAAATCATTAATAGGAATAGATAAAAATAGCTTATTTTAGAGATATTATTCAAAAGGCATTAAATAGGTTTTAATAGTTCTTTCGACTTGATTCCCTGAATTCAATCCAGAACTACAAATAAAAAATTCTGGCAGCCTGCTTGATGTCAGTTTCCAGGTTGTATATGGCAGAGAAACATCCCTCTGCTGTGAGTGAGAATTGGGGAGAGTAGCTCATGTTCACTAATAGAAAATAAACTGTCCTGGGGCTCATAAAAAACATAATTGAAATTCGTTTTTTATTCCCTTTAACAACTTTTTTCTCATCTAGAGTTGACACTTGTAATAAAAAATGTAAACACAAATCTCTCTCTCTCTCTCTCTCTCTCTCTCTCTCTCTCTGTGTGTGTGTGTGTGTGTGTGTGTGTGTGNCTCTCTCTCTCTCTCTCTCTCTCTCTCTCTCTCTCTGTGTGTGTGTGTGTGTGTGTGTGTGTGTATATGTATGAACTAAATTAGCCTTCTTTTCCTGCAGGCAACTCTATAGGCTACTCAGGGCAATAGACTGAATGCAATTTGGTCATGGCTCAAAGGTTTGATCTATTTGCCTTGTCATTATGTATACATACCAGCTGCAATAGAGATTACATTTTACGTAATTAAAACAGAGAGCTGAACAATTACAATTTAATGAATGAACATGAATTGGACAATATTAATATTATCAGCTTTGTGACATGCATTCATATACATTCACAGTTTCTCCCCATGCCTCATGGCTGTGGGTTAAAGCAATGAGACAGAAGCTCTAATGCACCTCCACTGAGAGAAGAGTTACTGCAAAGACAATTTCTCACCATTTCACCAAAAGCATTAATTTCATATTTAGTCCTTCTTCAATATAACATCTGTTTCTTTCTAAACGTAAAAATAAATAAATAAATAAAAGTAAGGCAATGAAGTAATTTCACAAAACAATAAAAAAGATCTCTTGTGACACATTTTCAGCCAAATGAACTGGAAACAAGTGGAGTTATCTCACCAACAACACAGGTTTTTGACATCTTTTCATCACAATTTAAAGACAGAATATGTGGCAAAATACATGTTCAACTTCAAATTTGAATGTTAACATTTTACATCTTTTTAATAATCCTGGATTTTGATTCCTAACATGTTTTTGTCTCGTAAAAATTAATCGAAAACTCTTTCCTTCCCTTCCCAGATTCCCCCTCATTTCAGGGCTACACAAAGGCAAAATTGTAAATACATGACAAGGACATGATGTATTCAACCTTCAGATTAGGACAGCCCAATTTCCTAAACCATTTTTGAAATGCCTTGTATGGATAATTGTGATTTTTCTGTCAGACTCCATTAAAGCGGAGCATGGTGATGAGGAGAAAACAACCTGCAAGACAAACCTGCAAGACAAAGCAGTCAGGGAGAATGATTGGACAAGACTGAGGTGCTGCTCATTTCAAGTCCTTCAACAGATGACACGCATGATCTCATTGCTTTTTAAACAAATAAAGAAAAGACTCAGTATTTGACAAAAGTTGACAGGTCCATATTGAAAACTATTGTGGGTAATTTTAGAATGAATTCAGTGGATCTTTATTATTTGTACTCATTTCAGGTTGACAACATAAGTTTGTTTAGTCTTCAGTCTTAAATGCCATAGGTTTCACATATGCATATTTAGTTTCCATATTCCATTCCATAATTATAATATATGTTATGAAGTAGAGTATGCCATTTTTATGACAGTGTTTCATAGATTATGTAAAATTTCCACTTTGAATGGGGCATATATCACATTCAATATATTATAAACTGTATATGGCTTTCCAAATATGACACATATGGCATCCCATATAAGCATATATTGTATATTAAATTTGATGGGCTTAAAGTTTTAATATATCAATAATAATAAAAGGGCAGAATCTGAGTGCTTTTTATTGGGACTGAAAGCATTTCCATGTCACACTAAATCTATTCAGCTTCTCAAAAAAAGCTGAACAATCAAACCTCTTTTTGCATACCTGTGGCTATTGTGTCCTATATGCTGTGTTGTTCGTAAATGGCAGAAAAAGCTCATCTTTAATTCAAGGCAGGTTTTCTCCTACACAGTTAAATCCTCTTTCCATTTATATGTAACAAAATCCCTTAACGTATTCATCTCTCTTTTCAGCACTTATTTAGTCTACCTGTACACTCTGCAGTTACAGAGCAGGATTCATTTTTATGTTACTGACTTTCTTCAACTGATCCTCTTCCAAAATGCCAATGATCCAGACTGCAACATATGGCTAAGACACACTTGTCACATTCATTTCCAAACATTTGTGTCAGTTCACAGCAGGTCACACCCTATTCAAATTACCACACCAGGAAATTAAACATTTTGTAATACTTTGTCTTCATGATGAATTATAATTATATTATAAAACCATTTGTAGTGCCGTAATTTAATTTACTCTCTAAAATTTGCCAGCATGACTATCTGTAAAATTAACAAAACCTCAAAGCACAAGCATCAGTTGAGCACCACAGTATTGGTCTGACATAACTTGATATAAACCACTGCATCAGACACTGTGCTGATGTCATTGTAAATCTATGTTTGCTTTGTGTGATGAAGTTATTATTCCATTGTGAGGACCTAACAGCATGGAAGGCCTGGTGTTCTCTGCATGAATCATTTAGATGAAAGCCAGAGGAGGAGGGGAAGAGGAGCACGAGGCACCTGATGTCAACTTTAATTAGAATCCAGTTTGGGCTGTGTTACCTTGACTTTGAAATCTTAGAATCCCGCAGGGGCAGTGGAGACAGTTCTCGGTTAGAGGATGTGATTAGACTGGATAATATTTGTGATTGTTCGATGACATAGAAAAAAATGGCAAGCACAAGTTGATCGCCTTTATCTTGCCTTGCCAAATACATTGTTTATACTGTTTATGTGTACACTCGGTTGCATGTTCTTATATTTGTATCTTGTGTGTTTGCCATCTGCAACAATCAATAACTTTTATGATAATAAAATGACATCTCCACCATTTCTCACTTCTTGAGCAGATAATTATCAGTGTGTGGGTATTTTGTCCTAATATGAGTCATTTCACACCCGAAACACCCAATTATTATATTACCCTCTGATATTCATGGAAACAGGGCAGTGACTTCCAAGTGCAGAGCATGACTAGACTCTCTGAGTGTTTTGAATAAAATGCGACTTCAGAACAAACCCATGGGACCCTGAATTCACAGGATGTCCCTGGTGCATCCTAAAATAAGTCAATGTACATCATCATCATTGTGTCTTATTTCTCACAATTGTGCTGCTTGATGTGAGACATCAGAGCCTACAGCTGCAGCCAGAGATGCTCTGTGAAGACTCTCAGAAAATGAGATACTGCACACTGCTATATTGTTCACATTACAGCCATTTAGCAATCTAGGAAACATTCTTTCAAATGTTCAGATTCAGATAGCCTGGAGGAAATAAACCAAGACTTATAACATGCATGCATATTCATATATTTTTCTTGTCCTTTTATATAGCCAGTTTCTGCAGCTTTAGACAGACTTCTAACTTCAATATCATGGACGATGGACACTATGCTGCAGCTCTGGACTAAGGTTATTGATCCATAAAATCAGACAATTTACAATGTAATGTATAGTTGTAGCTTTTCATTTTAGTGGTAAATACAGGCATGATTACTCAACCAGACAGCCAAATCTGATTCTAGTTTCTATGCAGAAGATATCATCTGTGTGCACATGGAAAAAGGAACTGACATTTGGTATTTGGTCTACAGTGGTCACAGAAAGTTTCACTGAGAGCTGAAGTCCCACCACAGCTTCAGGTTAGCTTCCGTTCCACTGTATTTTGTAGCAAAATGTACTTTCTGCACAGAGGGATTGTTTCAGCTGTCTTTGTGAAAAGGTGAAAAATGATACTGGGGTTTTGCGTCCACATTTTAAGGTTGTTATCCCTTGGACAGTGGAAAATAATAAAACAAGCAGAAGATCGGGAAAAAAAAAACTTTCAAATATTTCCATGGAGTTCTTCCTTGGAGACTTGTCATTCTTGGGCAATATCAGCATCTACAAACTTACAATAAGCACAGAAGCGAGTTATATTATTTGTTCAAATAAGTCTTATTAGTCTTCCATACTGTACATATTGTACATACAGAGAACGTGAATGCCTCTGGTTAATTACACCGGTAGAGCCTAAAAACAAAATTGTGGATGGGGTGAATGAGATTATCTAATTCATCAATCAAGTCTAAAATTTAATTATCTGTTAAAATTCAGGGCCATAACCAGGATTTTAGAAATACTGAGGTCAAAAATCTAAGTATTCCCAATCCATATCAACTGCTCTCAGAAATGTGAACACACAAGAAAACAGTCTGTAAAATTTGTATATTATTTGAATTTTTTTTTTTTTTTTTTTTTTTCAGATTTCACTTGATTATTATTTTCTATCAACTTGATTTCCCTGTATTATGCAATAAATGTAGTTTTAAAAGCTTTATGGTGGGGAAACACTGAATTCTTTTATAATTATTTTTTAACTATAAGGAATTAAATGTAAAGATATTAACTCTACAAAACTAGTGGAATTATGCTGCATCCAACTCAGAATTTCCAACCTTCAACTACGAAAGTGAAAGAAAATATCCCCCTCAACTCAAAATTCCTACAAGTTCAGTACTACATCTTTTCAGTCTGCTTACATTGTACTACATCTTTTCTGTCTGCTTACATTGTAAAAAGTAATTTCTGTACTTATGAATGAACATTTAGAAACATTTTCTTTAAATGAATCAGCACACAGACACAATAACAGGTTAAAAATATAAAACTGGTAATACAGTAGCTGTTCTGAAAAGTTAAATAGCTCATAAGTGTTAAAACTTTTCTTAGTGTAAAAAAACAAAAGTTTTTCCATGTTGTCTCCCACTTTGTTTAGCTTGAATGTGTAGTGGTTGTAAATTACGTAAGTCCAAGCTATGGCTTCCCAGTTCCGAGGTAACCCTAATTCAGCATTCGCCTTTTAATTTTTTTAATTGATGATCAGCTCCTCCCCAAGTTGCAAAAGCCCCCAAATTTCCATCAAATCATACTGAAAACATCACCTTTGTGTCTTAGCTACGGCTCTGTTGAGACAAAGTATAATTAAAGCTGCAGTTTGGATATTTTACCATAAAGGTGTATTGGGATTCACGATTATTATGGCACTGGTACCTGAAAACAGTGAGGGCAGTTGCAAAGATACGCTTATGTAGTTACAGGAACAATGACTTTAATGAAATTTAAGCACATATCCATAAACGCTTCATATATACAATGTAATCTGAATGATTTGACACAAATAAGGCATTTCAAGGATTCAAAACAACCTACTGGTATCACATTTTTGGTGAATCAGTACTCTTCAAGGTGACCAAGTTGGACTGGTAAAGCCATTTAAGAGGTGAGCAAAGGCGTATAAGTACCATACATACAAACGGTAAAAATGTATAGTATTGAGACACACAAGCTGTACTGGCAAAGTATCTCCCTCCAGCAGCAAAAAAGCCTCCTCATAGAGTGCGTCAGACTCAGCTTCTTAACATTACATCCTTAAACTTGTCAGACTTTGGCTGTGTTGGGTTTTGAGGATAATAACAGGGAAAATCAATACTGCATTCAGTGACTCGAATGATCATATTTCACCACCACCATAAATAAAGTTCTTGTACACATGAAAGGACAAACGATTTATGTACATTACATATAATACTTGGAAAGAAAAACCTGAGAACTGTCAACTACTTGCTCAACCAAGTCCTTTGTCGTAAACATTTTTCTACTGATGTCTGACGAGGGATGTCAGAAGATCTCCAGATATTAATCCAAATGCACAGACATTTATGTTCCATTTCAAAGTTAAAAAAAAAGAAAGATGAAAATATATTCATCACAAGGTTATGATGATGTTCCCCGCAGGCAGCTTGGAGCATCAGAATTTTCAATAGTCTTGAGCGGATGTGCTTTTTTATATTCTACATCTCTTTACAGTTGAATCTGAGAAGTGTTCCCACTTCTTAAAGTGAAGAAAGTTCATTGTCTTTGTTAGAATTGGACTGAGCTGAAATGAGAAGAACATTTTTAGAATTATGTGAATGAGAATAAGAACGGATTGATTTTGAATTATGATTAACGTATAGAAATAATTATGACTGTGTCTCACTAGAAATGAAGAGGCTGACCTGCAAATTAACCTTTACGCCAGACATGTCCATCACTTTCCAGATCCATTGTGTCAATATGTTGATGTTGTGTATGGCTGAGTGTTCTGACAAGAAAAAAAGCAAATTAAAGGGTTAGAACATGTTGTTAATAAGAAGTGAGCACATACCTCCACCAAGGGTCTTATTGTGCACACAACTTTGGCAGCCAATTGTAGCAAAATGGTGAGGAATATCAAAAAACAAAGAAATAGATATTTTCCAGCTTGTCAAAACATTCTATGCAAATATTTGTGTCAGCTGAGCCAAAATTTTACGAGAAGATATGAAAAAACTGTTTTGCAAAATTCACAATGGATGAAAAATCTAGTCAGATGTTGGATGCAAAAAAGACCCACAGAATCCAGGGAAAAAATAATTTTTATTCTATCACTTACTTACTTTATCCTTCTTTATCCTACTTTATCCTGTAAACGTGCTTGTTACAGTGCCACCATCAGGCAATCAGTGTAATTTTTTTTTTTTTTTTTTTTTTTTTTTTTTTGTGCCTGAGTAGTGGGTGAGATAAACAAACGACAGTGATCACTGATCACATAACTTCCTTGGTGGAGAAAACAAGTCAATTTGCAGTGGCATTCAGTCCAAATAACTATGCTATTTTGTTGATGCCACAGTGAGTGTCATGGCACTTCACATTTCTCTCCCACTGTTCTGCTATCAAGTTTTTTTCCTGTGGTCAAAACAGGTTATCTTACCCTGGTGGTTTTGATCTTGTTCCCGGCGTAGCACATCCAGCCTGAGTTGTCAGGGAGCGTCTTGCATTCTTCCCCCTCCAGGCAAGGCTCCATCTCACACCACCACTTTCCAATTACTATGGATGCTACAGGCAATAAAGACAAGAGAAACCGTGATCCAGTGATTTCTCCTTAACTGAGTACAAAACCAGACAGCAGAACACAGCAAGTTAGAATTTTAAATATAAGTGGGAGTTTGTTCATTGTCATATGTCTGACATTGGCAGTAAGTATGTATCTTGTAAATTTCAAACCAGTTGTTTTGATGCAAAACTGTATTAGATGTAGTTATACTGTACATGCATGCAGAGTCTGGAGCTGAGGCGTTTCATTGAGTGAGTGGGTTGGTAGGTGTGACTGTGACTTGACTTTAATGCACACCACATTCCTACCATCGGGAGAGAAAATTGCCTTAAATACAGGGTAAGTAGACAGTAAATGGTTTGTAATGTGTGACAGAGGAAAAGAATCTGTCGGAAGTAACATGGAGAGACCTCCAATTCCCTCAGTCAGCTCTCAGATGGTGGTAATATTTGCAAAAGGATTTAAGAAAAAGCTTCAGGTGAGAGGTTTTTTTTTTTTTTTNTTTTTTTTGTTTTTTTTTTTTTGCAGCCAATATGTATTTTAGTTGTATTTGGCCCAAGCAGCAAATCCATTCCTTACAAGAGATCGGTCCCATGTAGCAGACATTTGTCAGAAGATAGGAATAGAACTATCGTGGAATTTCCAGAAGGAATCAATGTAATCAGCAACCACTTCCTCTTCATCACTTTGCTTTATGTTACTCTTTTCTTCTGTAGACTTCCCTGAGGTGTGCTACATGCAGCCTGAGTGTTTGACTGTCTGCTGTTGGGTGCATACTAAAGCTTACCCCTGCAGATACTTTCTGCTGTCTGTCAGCAACATAATTCTGATGTGATATTATCCCAGGTAATGTTAATCTCACCCAGGAGAAGGCATTGCATGGCTGACTTCAGCTTTTATTCCTACAAATCTCTGAATCTTCACAAAAATAACTTTTTGTCTGTATAATTCCTAGTAAGATCTTCTCATATACCACAGCACGTTCACTTGAACTAAATATAAAAATGTAAACCATACTTATCTTTGATGCGCAGACATCTCAGTGCAGTTTGTCATGCAAACCTATGACAGCCCGTGAAACAAAACCTGATATATATAAATATATGAATACATATTTATCATGCTCACCATCAACACATGAAGGTCTATTTCTGGTGGTTCCAGCCACCTTTCCTGGCAGACAAGAACACTTCACAGTCTGTGAACGCTCCTCAATACGGTTCTTATTACAGCATCTGTGAGCGGCGATTACTTCACATGTGCCCCCCTCTGATAAGAAAAAACAGACAAGCTGCATTAAGTCAGCATCTCAGGCTTAATCAATTGTTTTGCTTGAAATTTTCTGTTGGTGGATTATGATACATTCTCATATCCATGTTTATGCTGATGCGTCAAATTCTTTGAAAATATATTTTCAGGTACCTTAGAAACATGCATCTTGTGCATAATTTACCATGTAAACATCAATAAATTCTTTATTTGTTGTATGCAGCAGAATCGCGATGAACAAGCACACAAGTTTAGCCTAAACAATAATTATTTCTCAGTTTTCCACATTCTATTTAAGTGAGACTCCTGTGGATTGCTGAATATAAAGTGATGATGAAGAAATGTGTGAAAGTGAGCAGAAGAGGATACATCTGTTAGCAGCAGAGGCTTGCTTAAGACTTATGGTGAATATGAATATGTCTTCACTGTGCAGTTACTGCCTGTGCCCTAAAGGATGAGAGGACTGGACTAAGAAGTCTCTGGACCCCCTGTGACCTGCTTCAGTCACTGACCTCTCCCACCCACTGTGGTCAGACTCTCCACATGAGATGTGTGCAGCAGTGGACTATTTGACAATTACACCTGTCAGCATGGCATGAGATCAAGGAGGTTGTAAACAGAGAGGACAGAGAGGGGAAAAAAAGTAGCTGGTATGCCTACAAAGTGATTTCAAGTGATGCTGAAATGTGTTATTGCTCTAGTTAATTAAATTGCTTTGTTAGATTTGGAAATATTGATGTATGAGACCCTGCATTTTGGATGTGGCCGGGTTTCTTATATGCAATAATAGGGTGACTTTGACTAACCCTAGTACAAATAAAAAATCCTACATTCCAAATTCTACTCAAATGTACTGCAGTAGGTAAATATAGTCATAGTAAATGATGGTATAATAAATACATTTTTACTACATTGACATGCATTGCAGTGTATGTTGATGCATCAATAATGAAACTTTGGAGAAACAAGGTTTTTCACCTGCTTGCACATAACCTTGCATCTCCGAGTTTGAACTGAAATGGAAATTCTGCAGGGAAATAAGAAATAAAAGTAGCATTTGTTCCTGATATTGTAAATTATTTTGTCTTGTTCTGCTGGAAAATGTATCAATTTTAAACCTGGAGTATAATGTTATGATCATAGTCTCAGTTTGGATTATTCTGTGAGAGCCTTGTTCTCAGTCTTGACTTTGTCCTATCCATTTTTTCATTTTATTTATTTAGAGATATGAGGCTTGTCAAATGGTAATATCCAAATTTGAAATGAAGTTAAACTTCTGGAAATAATAAAATCCCCAACTTAGAGAATGAAGGTATGAACTGGACTGCACCTTGCTGGGGTTCATACATTAGGTAAGCATTCTAAGTTGGTGACGTGGATTTAGAGTCCACCTCCTTTATTCAAGGATGGTTTTTCCAGTATGACATTTTAAACCATCTGCCTTTTTGTCCAAAACAACTCATGGAATACTACTGTTTGAGATTATGTATTCAATGAATTGTGCTATGAGCTAATACAAGGATAAAATACAAGGTTTTCACCTGGTAAAAGCAACAGTTATTGTCATGTTGAAAGTAACATTTAAACTAGTAACTAGTAGCTACAGCTTTCAGATAATTGTAGTGAAGTAAAATGTATAATATGTCTTTCTCAAATGTAGTGGAGCAAAAACAAAAACTTCACAAAATAAAAAAAATTTCCATTACAAGAACATCAAAATTATAGTGACATGTTAAATATACTTTTCATCTGTGGAAATAATTTACTGATCCCATTTATAAATAATAATTATAAGATGTTATTAACAGATAGGTCATGTGGCATGACAATAGTTTGGGGAAAGCATGTTTTAGATTTGCCAAAAAATTATTTGATACTGTGGAGACTGCTGCATTATTCACTGTAAAGCATTGTGTTAGCGAGAGAAAATTTTGGACTTATGAGTGAATGTCCTTTTCAAAGCTAAACTAAGCCATAAAGTATTAGAAATAAGAGAGAGTTGTGTGTCAGTTTTGGGATAATTGAATCATCATGAGAGCTTCTGTGGAGATTGAGCATCACAGTCCCTCTTGACCCCCTGGGTGGATCCCTGGGCTTTGCTCTCAAACTCCAGACTCTCATCTTTACCACATTTCATTAGCAGCAGTGATCACAGAAAGCATTTTCTCTTTTGTACATACAACCCCAAGAGAATGTAACTGACTGATACTGACTTTACTGCATTTAATTCTGGGCACATACCTGCTATAAAATAAGCTTATGTGTAGGTAAATGAGGATGGCTGACAAACAGCAAAGGTACTAAGGTAGATACAGCACAAGGTGTTAATTGGAGGAAACATTTTTAAACATGAGAGGAAAAGCCTGGAGAAATCTTAGCTTTTTTCTGACTCTCACCAATCTGTTGAATTTCTTGGATTTATTGTGACTCCTGGTTCAACAGTTTAGAAAACATCAACACCCTTTGATTTTACTAAGAAATACGCAGATTGTGTAGCCAGTCTGGGTGAATGTTGCTGCTGTCTGATGCCCTCAACAAAAGGCCACATTGGCACGTTAATCACGATGTACCAGTAGAAGCAGTGGGGCAACATTTGAAAACAACAGCCCACAGGGTTTGTTTTTCTGAATGCATCTTCTTAATTGCATAAGACAGCCCCAGATTTCCTCTTTGATCTATTAAAAATACACTACTCTACAAAATCAACTTAGATTGCTTGTTGCTTGAAAACAGAATCGGGAAATCATCACCTCTGAAGAATACATTAAAATCAAATAAAAATGCAAATCAGCTTGGTATTTTCAGCTGGCAGGTGTGCTGGGTGCCTTTAAACAAAAGCAGCGCAATGCTGACGAGCACTCCTCAGGTTCACTCATAGTTTCAGCCTGCAAGTACAACATGCTGCATGCTCTCAGAGCCCGTCTGCATTATAAATATTTCAGAGGGAGACAGAGAGTAACATGGCTGGAAATGAATACTCTCATCAGGTGAGGTCTGGAGTCATGCAAGGGTATAATTGTTTTCTCTATTTCCATTTCTCCCCATTATCTATGACTATGAACAAAGTCAGTCACCCACTGACAAAGTCAGTCACCCACTGACAAATGGCTTCAGTGTGTGTGTGAGAGCGTGCATGTGTGTGAGAGCGTGCATGTGTATGAGAGCATGCATGTGTGTGAGACTGTGAACGTGTGTGAGACTGTGAATGTGCAGAAAATAGATAGAAAAGAATGAGAGAAAAAATTGAGTTAGTGTAATATCATCCTATGTGGGTATTGTGTTCTGTGTGCTCAGGTGAATGTGTGTGTTGTCTTTCCAGCAACATTTTCACTGGCAGGGAACAATAGTCATACAGAAATTGTGATTCCCAGAGGTCAGAGGTCACACAGAAGCAGAGGGTTTCAACTGGAAGTGCCCTGTTTTTGTTGCTGTGCTCTGAGCTGCTGCTGCTTCATTACTCTGAGCTGCACAGGCTGTCAGAAAGGAGGGGACGATGTACAACCTACAACTCACAACCAGCACCAACAGGCCACAGCTCATTTTTAGGTCTGAAAGCGCTAAAAGGTCATAATAAACTTTGGTGGAGGTTCTGCTGTGGTTCCTGGGATGTTTTGTTCCATGGATTGCTTTGTTTCTTATGTTGACTTATTGTGGAGCTGTAATCCTTTTGTGGTAATTTCATGCTGCTGTATACTGGCTGTGGACACACACACACACACACACACACACACACACACACACACACACACACACATACACACACACACACACACACATGAAATATGAACATCTATTGGTGCTACACCAGACTCAAATTCACAGTTAAGTTTTAAATGTAATTTTGTACAAATTCATCTTAGTTTAGTATTAAAATGACTAGTTCTAGGCTGTGGAGGACTTTGGATTTTTCATGAGTTTTACATTGGCAGAAGCTCTATACTTTTTTTTTTTTTAGAAATTATTAATAGTGGATGAGTTAGCAATTTAAAATCTGTCAAATTTAAAACATTTTAAAGGGGAAAGCATCACTGTCCTATGCTCATCCCAGTTCTGGAAAGTGTGCAATTCTATTTACATCTGATAAATAAGAAAACCCCTCAAACTGGCAATATAAAGATTTTCATCCAAAAATGGTTGCAGGGGACTGGATCCTATCCCAACATGCACTAAGCAAGAGACAGAGTACACCCTGAACAGGTTGGCATCAATCTATCACAGGATAGACACACATAGACATTCTATTCTATTGTTATGAGTAGATAATGTTATGTTGACTTAATAGGATGTGGACTTTTATGAATTCTAACAAACTTTCTGCCTCTACACTCAGGATCTGCTTTGCTGAGTTTTCTAATTCAAATGTATCAGAGCACTTAACTGTAACACTGTTATCCATGTAAACTGTGAGATCTGGCTTCACCGCTGTCTCAGCTGCTAGATGGAGAGTAAATACCATTAAGCCAACCATGTCCAGCACAATGATTTCTACTGAAAGCCAACAACATTGCATCAAAATCTTAAGAGTTATGGGCAGCAAGCCTGCATGAAGGCGAATGCTGTCAAATCGTGCATGATATGAACATATAACACAGATACAGAATTCTTTGGATCTGAACTTCTGCCTTCTTAATGAATGTGAGCAGAGTTCATATGGGAGCAATAAATGGTTCTTCAAACCTGATGAAACAGCTATTGCACAGAGGAAAATGGTCAGTCTATCTCAATAGAAATGTCACTCTGCAATAAGTATACGATGACTTGCTGTCTACTGTAATGAGCTCAGACTGTGCAGTTGTCTCTGGAGAGGCTGATAGCAAGTATAAAGTCTGAATGGTAACACTCCTCTGCCATCTGTTCCAGGGATTGGGTAGAGTGTGTGGAAGTTGTCCGAAATATATGTGTACACAATTATGTAGGAAATCTGAAAACTGTATATTTCAGTAAAACTCAATTACCAAAGTGGAAGATGTGGATTTTTCACTTAATCTGTGATATGACAGAGAGTTGAGATCACTGTTACAATCCATATGCAAAACAAATGGAAAGCCTAAGGAACTCAACTGAGCAAGTAACCTGTCTCTTTCCTGGGACTTTGGACATGCACGATATATTCAGCCTGTACGATACACACACATGCACATCCAACTATATATCTTGATGACTGTGTGACATTTGAAAAACCCCCCTACAAGCTCAGAGTCCCTATTACATGTAGTTAATTATTTTGTACCCTAAAAGGTCCCTCTCCGTCTCTGGTGCTGAGGCAATTCATTTACAGGAAACAGCAGGTCCTGATCTCCAAACCACAGCAGTCCATGTTTGAGAGCAGCATGCCTGTCACCTTTAAATGAGAAATGCATCCAAGGTGACCCATAATAGGCTCCACTTTCTCTGTTCATACTCTGCAGACATCCAAGCCAGCAGGATACAGCAGTTGTCTCGCTGACAGAAAGTAGGAACACCAGATTAGAGAATGTCAAATTAATGCAGATGGAAGACAGCGAGAGGCGTAAAACATGTGACGGCATGGTGTCAAACAGAGGCCCTTTTTTTCCCCATTCCTTCAGGAAAACATCTGAAATCCCTGAGGTACTGCTGGTATTCTTGACATAAATGCTGGACAAAACATGAGTGACATATTGCTTGACAAACTGCATGATTAATTAGTTTTCAATTAGATGAAAATACAGAGGAGTTGTGAACTGTTTAAATATGTTCCAGTGAATTTGATAATATTAACTGCGCCAGATATTATACCAATACTTTAAACAGCAGACTTTTTTTTTTTAAACAAACTATACAGTAAGTCTTTTGAAAATGTGTATGTGTGTCCGTATGTGTGTGAAAGAGAGAAACAGAGTGAGCATGTGCATGTGCTTTCCAGAGAAAAGAATCAAAATAATTTACAGCCAAAGGAAACTACCAATTGTCACCATGAGAAAAGCACTGTCCATGACGAATAAAAGCTTAGAAATTCATGAAATGAGGCTGGCAGTTTTGACAGGGTGTCACACAAGCAGGCCATAAGATTGGTCGTGTGCAGTGGGCCACTCAAAGATGGGTGATACTTTATTGAAATGCAAAATGACTACTCAGACTTCTCTGACTACTCAGAGAGAAGTGCTGCTGTTGTTTTAAAATGCATAAAAACTGCATGGAACAAGGAAGCAGCGAGAAGGTGAATGGATGTTTCATTTGCATGTGGGCCTCAAAGTCTGTTGCACACATCACAGACTCAAGACCCTATGAGACGGGCGGGTGCTGATCAAGAGCACTAAATGCTATTCTCACTCTCAGGGCATAGGACTTACATGAAAAATGGCCATGGCTGTTTGGGATTTATGGTGGAGACTGTTGCTTTGTTGAGCATGGCAGCAATCACACAACCATTTTCATGTCCACTGAACAGATTTTTAAAATGTACTTACTTTGCTTTGCTGCTTTCTTGTAGCATCCATTAAGTAGTGACTTTTTTGAAAACAGGCAACCATAAGAATTACAGTATAAATTGTCCTTTCAACTCTCAGTCATTCATTTTTAAATGTCAAACAGTGCCTGTTCTTCTATCTAAGCCTTTCACTGACTGGTAAATGTCCAGAACTGGTATTTCATATTTGTAGATCGTCTGTTCTGATGTGAGTTACATTCAGCGAGAAGAAAAGGAAATGGAGATAAACCCCAGTCAGAGTCTTCAGAGAACAGCTGCTTGGCTCTGATGTGAGTGGAGACCAGACAATTCATGCAGGATACCAACGTGCCTGCAACATGCAATCTGTGTAATAATGCATAATGCAATGTTTAAATGACCTTTCATTCAGTGTGACATGTGCGCTCCAGAGTAATGCTTATATAAGATGTGCATGCTGATAAGGCTGGAAGCTGGGGTTGAAAGAAATGATTCTTTATTTATTCAGTACGACACAACACAGTAGACTGTGTCACATGATCAACAGCTTGATCACATCTTGCTACAGACACAGAGCAAAGATCTGGTAACACAAACAGGTTGGGAGTATATAATAGCAAGGCATGTAACATATGTGTTTAAAATAGAAACTGAACGAAGACATGGTCAGTACATGTACAAACACGTTAAAACTTTAATTATACTCGCAGGAAGGAAATAAATTGATTAAAATAAAACATTTTGTAACATTTTACAGTGAAATTGGCATAAATTGGAGTAAGCTTATATCTAGATCAAGGTAAGCTTACTCTAAGCACCTTGATCTAGCTAAACCTAGATTATATGATTGTAAATTGATTTATTCGGGCATATAAACATCAGAATTGGTAAGCCACCTTCACTTGCATTTCCTCACCTGGTGGACCCTCCACATACTCCGATTATGTAACATATCACGTTAATAGGCGAACTGTGGAATCATATCAATTCCGTCCATGTATACGTCTTACTCACATTATTGCCATAATGGCAGCAGAGACAAATAATCCGAGCATGCATGTGTGCATGTAAAATGTACATGTAAAATAGCAACCTAGAAGAAAGTACGGCTTGCTGTCCTTCAGGCCCCATTTACACCTTAACATTAACAACCAATCTGTATCCAGATGCATTATCCAGACAAAGAAATATGTAAGTTAATGTAAGGTCTAAATGCATGCAAAACATATTGAAATCAGAACACAATCCCACCACTTATGATTGCTTACATTAGGATCTAAGTTACAACCAGGTGTAAATGCAATTTGTGTGACTAGGATACATTTGTGAGATTAAAATCTACTCAGAAATTGAAGATGTCACTCTGCCTCATCTTCTCCTGTCCACTTATGCTCATTAATAAGGTTATTTTGAATCATGACTTGTGTGACGTGCCCTAAATGAGTAACTGCACCTGGACCACAGACAGCTGAGCAAGGAGAAAAATGGACCGAATCACAGCTTATCTACTGAGATCTGATCACATTGCACACAGAATCCAGATAACAAGAACACTTTTAGTGCAAGGTGTAAATGCAAGTCCTGACACTGGCTGTCAGACATTGTTTCCTGATACAGACATCACGTTTAATACAAGGTGTAAAAGGGGCTTTAGTGTCATGTGAAACAGAACCTGAATGACAATCTTTCTGTCATGTGAAAACTGCCTGCTGTTCGTATTTGTGATATTTTTTTTCACTTTTTGAGTTTCACTTTTTCATGCATATTCCAGTCTCTTTGGGAAAAGTAATTGGATCAGTAGTTTAAATATGCAAAAATACTTATGACACACCTACTGAGATCTGATCACATTGCACACAGAATCCAGATAACAAGAACACTTTTAATGCAACGTGTGAATGCAAGTTCTGACACTGGCTGTCAGATATTGTATCCTGATACAGAGATCAAATTTTAATACAAGGTGTAAAAGGGGCCTTAGTGTCATGTGAAACAGACCTGAATGACAATCTTTCTGTCATGTGAAAACTGCCTGCTGTTCATATTTGTGATATTTTTTTCACTTTTTGAGTTTCACTTTTTCATGAATATTCCAGTCTCTTCAGGAAAGGTAATTGGATCAGTAGTTTAAATATGCAAAAAGACTTATGACACACCAAGGAGATATTAGCGGGGAAAAAAACTCAAATCTGCAATAGAGCCTGATAAACCCAATATTAATTACTTTGCTTATTTCTCACACTACCCTCCCCCTTGGAACCAATTAGGAAGTTGAGATGCTTCTTTTCAGTTTAATGAGGTCTAAGTAATGATAATGAATTTCATATTCCTGCCAAGCATTTAAAATAGGCTAGTGGAACCACAAAAGCAATACGATATGAAATTAATTTCTAGCACAATTTCAATATTTCTTTCATTGAGGAAATCAAATAATAACAAAATTAAGTTCCATTTTCACCATGAATGCAAAGGATAAATTCATAGATGCAACACTGATGCATTTTGAGGGCGAGGTGCATCAAATATTTTGACATTAGCAGAAAGGGCACAGGTGTAACTAATACAATTAATAATGCATCTAGTTCATAAACTCATCAAAATCACATCTAAATTCCACCAATAATGGCAACAAATAAACCACAAAACCCTGTTTAATATCTAAAGAGCAGAGAGAAATTAAGGATGAAAAAAAACAAATATTCTGAACAAAACCTAACATTAATTGGGTTTCATGAGGAAAATGTTAAAATAAAGAGAAACAGGCACATGGGCGTTACAATCATCGTATTCAACCCTGACATCAACAATTACAGTGAAGTGTCGTGACAGTGGGCTCTATTCTCTAAAACCTTTTCTTTTGTGAGGGCATGTTTTGATTTTCTAGCATGGGAACAAAACATAAAATGGACTGGAAGGTAGTTTTCCATTTGTATTTGTTAAGAGAATTTTGAAGTGCTGTCACTATGTGGGGTAAAACATTTTGTTCGCTATCCTGTCTTTCAGTGGCTGCAGTTTCCAGCTGTCAGGCTTTAAAGGTGACGCCAAATGTGTCACATTCAGTTGTGGCACTGTAAGGTGCTTTGGATAAGTGGTTTCTGTGTTTTCATATCCAGATGTACAATATGCAGTAATGAAATTTTAATACTAATTACTGTATACCTAACATCATCATTACAAATGAATTAATATAATTTTTTTTATGTTATCAATAAACTCAGTTAAATAGCCAGTCTATTAAAAGGTAATCCATCAAAGCAAAGAAAAAAAATTTTTTTGTTGTTTTTTTGTTTTTGTTTTTTTTTAAGTTATTTAATTAACGCAGAGCTACACAGAAGAAAATGTATTTGTCCCCCAGAGAATAATAACTTCTCCACTAGGAGAAGTCGGCTTTTACCAAAAAATTAAAACGACTATACCTTCTACAATTGTGTGTAGGTGCTAGCAGGCAAAACATTGAATGTAAACATTTGATTTTGAAAAATTAGGGGATTTGGAAAAATAACTCAAAATCTAAAATATATTTTTATGTTTTGGAAAAGATTGGCAGTAATGTAACATGTTAAGGTTAGGGTTGTGTTTATCAGGCTCAAACATACAAAAAATCAACCAGTATGCTCCTTTAAATCCAACAGAAACTAAGCGCTTTGCTGCAACTGACTGAGTTGCTGACAGATCATGAGACATTTATCACAGCTGACATTTTAAGTAGTCATAACAGGAAAAGCCAATGCGCTACACTCTATTTAGGTGTGCCAGTGAGACTGCATGCACAGAACCAGAGTATACTAGCACAGCTAAATGAAAAGCAGCCATAATGTTATTAGTTATACTTGTGTTTGATAAGTCAACATATTGGCACTCTGTAATGCCTAGTAAAGCTGGAAGCACTGAAACTATATACTATGGCGAAATGATTTGCACTGACCTCAGTCGATAGTTAACAGTAAAAAATTCCAAAACTCAAAACCAGCCTCCTTTATGTGCAGACATGTTAATGATTTCTGGAGAAACACTTGCCCACAGTTTGTGGTGGCGATGCCCTAACATGCGATGCCCTAACATGCTTATTAATGCTGGGAGATTTGGGGGAGGGACTAAGGCAGCAAACATCTGGTGTCTTCAGAGAGAGAAAGCTGGCTAATTAATTAAGCTGTGGGCCACAGAAATTCATTTTTGCATATAAATGTTGTGACCACAAACCATAGCCCCTGCACAGAACTGGTTGAACAACTTCAATTAAACATGCTGTTTAAACAAATATCCACAAGCTTAGAAGAGCTCTCTGTTATGAATAATTCATCCAACGAAATAGGAAATAAATGGGAAACTCTGTAAAAACCAATTTGTAGCTGTGAGCATACAGTAATAATTAGGGTACTGTGTGTCCGTAGATTAATTTATTTTAAAATCTTTTTCTTTTCAGGGCTAACAAAATTAATGCCATAGATAGTACATTATTGGTCCAACCCAAGCAGGATGTGTCTGTGCTTACAACAGCATTACAATGTAGAGGAAATCCACTTATACCTGTTGTTGTATTTTTAGTTCACACTAATGGCCTTCAAAAAATGCGGAAAAATGTTCTGATCAAACACAGTTTAGAAATGCCAGCCCCAAAAAGCAGTAAAAATAGATTTATTTATTTATTTATTTATTGTAATTAAGTTTATTTCAAAATCTAACAACATTTATGTTGGAAAGTTTTGACCCCAAATGTAAAGACTGAAGGCCCATGTATTGTTCCATAGTATTAAATTTAATACTAACTTTACTGATGTAAGCTAGCAAAGCTAAATGCAGGAGTAATGCAACTCAACGGTCAGAGCAGCCAGAGCATCACAGCCAGAGCATCACAGCCAGGCACAGTCCACCATGAGCGGGGACGCTCTGTAAGGTAAGAGCTTTAGCTAGCTGATTTTGCTAACTGATTGCTTTTGTGTAGATAATCTGAAACGTGTGTTTCTTTAAGAGTAACATCAAATGCAGTGTGAGAGGCTAATGCTAATTGTCCATGAGTATTAACCCTAACCCTAACCCATTATGTGCTATATCGGTTCTTGACAGATGACGTAACACTCGCAATAACCGAAGTGCATTTTGGGTCTGAGTGCCATTTTAGAGATATTCTGTGGTCACTGGTCAAAGCATTTTATTTGCGTTCGCCTTCTTTTATTTGTTAAATGGTACGCNTCTGTGGTCACTGGTCAAAGCATTTTATTTGCGTTCGCCTTCTTTTATTTGTTAAATGGTACGCTCGTATTGTTTAAAACCTGCAATAAGTCCCACGATGGAAAGGGTATAAAGCTTGACCTCGAGGCAAGATTTGTTAGGTTTCCAACCTGGAAAAAAGGCTATATGGACCACAAGTAGAGGACATAAAGAGGCGTCAGATGACCTGGGTTGCAGCAGTGAGACGCAACAACATCATGTTTTTGAAACTTCTCCTTCTGCTGTTCATTTTAGAACTGCATTTGACCCAGTCTTGCATGAACAATATAACAGTATGTAAAATGAAATTTTTCATAAATAATAAATATACACAACATAAATGTGTTGTTCCTGACCTTTTTTTCTTTTCATTAACTCTTTGATAGCCAAATTAAGTATGGAAACCAAATGTCGTGCAACAGAGTAAGGTTTATTTTGCAATTTTCAAGTACAAACATGTTATTATAATAACACGTAATATCCAAGTACGAGGTTGGAGGCAGCAATGCGAGGTCAGCACTCCAGCTTTTTGCTGACAGGTCATATGGATCGATGTTGTTAATAGTAGACAATTTAGCCAAATACCGGTCCCTGGCATCCTTGCTGAGTTTGTCTCTGTTTGGTATTCTCTCAGTTTGCTTCTGTTTCTCCAGTTTGTCGATTAAATTGGTTGAATAACTTATTTAGTCATGTTGTTCACAGTACCGCTTCCTATACTGGTTACTGCAGATATACCTCCAAAATGGCGACTTGGTGACGTCGCAGACGACAAACACACTTGGCTGACAAAGACCGATAGGGCTGGGGTACATAGGACCCTGGAAACACAGGAACGACTCCATTAGTGTTAAGTGCTTGCTAGGAAATTATGGGCAGATAGCAGTCGACAACAAAGAAGATAAACACCTTAGCTATTTTGGAGAGAATTGTCAGTAATAGTTGCTGTTCTTCCAGTCACTTGGTTGCGAAAGCATTCAGTTTCATCCCATAAAATATGCCAGTTGAAGCTACTGTACTGTATACAAATTTGTACAACTGTCATTTGCAGTTAAAATATGACTGGCACATTTTTATTTCTATGTTTGTCGCCATTTGTGTCATTCTCTTCTGTGGCTTCAGAACTAGCCATTATTCCTCCCTAATCTGTTTATAAGCGTAAGGACAAGTGTGTTTTTCTTTTAAACATCATTGCAAGTCCACCCTCACACACTCCAGTCAATGAACATAATGCATAGCTGAGGTGGCTAGAGACAAGCCCATAGTTTCAGTTCGGAAAACGCATTTTTGCCATCTGCTGAGAGTTGAAGTAATAACAGTCATCGCTTTTTTTTTTTTTTTTTTTTAAGGAAACAAATTTTCTAGAGAGAGAGGTTATGTCTATATAGATATTACATTTGTTGTCAGTGAACTGATTTCATTTTGCATTTTTGAAAGATTAATCAGTTTTATTAGGAAGGTAAGACTTTTACTAGGAAGTTAAGACTTGAAGGTGCTTATTATCATTAATAGCCAGTGCTTGAAGTGGGCTAGTACTCACTGGTACACAGTACCGGGATCTCTGTGATTTTCATTTCAGAGTGCTGGGACATTTTCAGGAGTACCGGAACCTCTCATAAATCTTCTGTATTCTATAGCAAAGGTTGCAGCCAGACGAATTAAATTGGGGGACCGCAGTATTTATACAGTATTTATATATACCAGGGATGGGCAACTTTGATGAGGATGGGGGCCAATAAAATTTCATTCTCACGGTCAAAGGGCCANGGATGGGCAACTTTGATGAGGATGGGGGCCAATAAAATTTCATTCTCACGGTCAAAGGGCCACACACTAAATAAAACAAAAATCACTATGAACTCAGTACAAACCTGTCAACACTGAGCTTTGACCACCCCCTCCCCCCCCCCANCCCAACACCTCACACTCC
The DNA here is from genome assembly GCA_014773175.1 of Lucifuga dentata. Classification (NCBI taxonomy): domain Eukaryota; kingdom Metazoa; phylum Chordata; class Actinopteri; order Ophidiiformes; family Bythitidae; genus Lucifuga; species Lucifuga dentata. The sequence goes on from VXCM01000320.1 coordinate 246,617, forward strand.
CGGACCCCACTCAATGACCAGCCAATGTGACAAGCACACAGGTAATGGGAGGACTGGCACCTTTTTCTTTTTTTGTCCATTTCAACCACTGTTAATAGTTGTAGTGATAGTGGCAGTATGTGAGAGTTCTTTCACAAAACCAGATTCATTTGGCAAGAGTTTGGGGGNGGGGGGGGGGGGGGGGGTAATGTAAATGTGTGAGTACAGTATAACCATATCCATCAGGACAAAGTGAGTTTGCTGAGCTCCAGATGTGGCGATGCCCGGGGTTGAGGTGGCATGTCATTTCCCATTGGCAGTACAGCAGAGCAGGGATGATGCTAGTGAGAACATGGTTGAGAGGAAGACTAGGGGAGGGAAGGAGGAAGATGTATGTCAAAATAATGTGCCTGCAGGATGCATTATATAAGGCTATTAAATTGTCACTGTCTAAAGCCATGCATAGGGGAATACAGCCTTGTTTGTGACAGATGAAAATCCATTTTTCATGTTTGCTTCATTGTGAGCATTACAAGCGAGTATTTTTTTTTTCTTTCTTTTGAGCGCATAGAAATAATTCCTGATCTGCTACTCTTCACACAAGCTCATGAAAGGAAACATGTGGGATTTAAATGATATTTTCACTCTGAAAAGAAATTAAAACGGACATATTTCACATATAGCATTACAAGAAAACTGTATGTTAAGATTACCTAACATTTAAATTACAGTCATGTTGAAAAGATGCTGTACAGCTTTAAGAGGTGCTGACAATGGTGAGAAATAATGATGAGAGGGGAGAGAAAGAGTGAAATGAAATTTACAGAGAAAATAAAGAACTAATGGCTAAAAATGGAAAAAATATAATACTCTTTGGCTACATATTGGTTAGTTCAAGCATCTGCTGGATGTTTCTCTTGATTTCATATCAAATCACTTTTGCAACTGTACATTTACAGCAATAATGAGGAAAGAGATTATGTGTGTGTAGCTGTGAATTGATGACCTTTTTGTTATGAACAGTCTGACCCTGTCAGGGTGACTGTTGGTGAGAGAGAGTTCATGAGAGATCAAGGCCACATCAGACAGGCACTATCTATTCTTTGTCATACTCTCTGCTAACACCTCTACGCCATCCACAGCATCACCAACGATGGAGACTTTTGCTGTTAAACCATTGTAGACAAAGATATTTTTTTCCTTTTGATTTGATACTGTGGACACATACAGAAGTCAGTCATGTTCATGGCCCCAAAAATGAAATCTCTGCCCACTTCTTGATGGACTACAAAAAAAAAAAAAAAAAAAAAAATACAATCTGTTCTCTTTTGTGCACTGATCACTCTTTTGCACCAAATAAATACAGCAACTCATGAATCATATGTTAGAGAGCAACACTTCCTGTGCCAGAAAAGCAAAAAGCAGCCTTAAGCATATCTGAGAGAGCGGCAGGCAGCAATCTGTAAGTACAGCTGTAGGCTAGAAAGCAGGCCACCTTATCCGAATCACTGAGCATACACAAGCAGCTACTCAGGGGTCATCGAAGTCCATTAGTTGGATGACCATGGCAATATGGCTGCCACTATGGTGCACCAGTGGAACGGCAGCTTTCAACCCGTGTAAAGAAATTATTACTGTGACCAAACACATACAGAATCAGAAAAATTATGCTATTGATGTCTGCCTGCTTTAAACCCTGTGCGGAAAGTAACTAAGTATTTACTCCAGGGTTGTACTTAAGTACAATTTTGAGCTCCTCGAACTGTGTTTGAGTATTTTCATTTTATGCTATTTTGCTTTTAACTTCCCTATCTTTATCTAGCGTCTGTAATTACTAATAACCTTGCAGATGAAGGTAAATGGTAAAAGCCTTCCACTGCCTTGTTTTAGCTTAATGACACAATGCATGTTTGACGCTACAAATAGTATTTTGAGAAAGAGAAATTAATGAATTTATTTGAAATTAGGAGGGATGCAGTCCCACAACTGATCTGAAAACAAAAATTGTTTGGGTGAATGCCCCTCCATTTACAATTTGAGGAACTTTTTGGGTATTTCAAAATCTCCAAAATTGGGGATTTTCATAATTTAACATTCTGACAGGAACCAGTCTTCACAATGAACACTTTTACTTTTGATATTAGTGTATATTTTTCCAACTAATACTTGTTTACTTTACATTTTGAATGCAGCATTTTATACCTTCTCCCCGTGTGTGATGTTGTGATTGTATGTTAAAACTGTATGAAGACAAAGTCACCATTTAACTGTTCCCAAGTATTTGATTGACATGGGTTTATCAATACTCTCTTCTCGCAGACCTAAATTTCTGTTGGCAAGGACACAATAGATCTCAGCCCTCTGTAATCTCGGTTTCCTCTGGTAATACCAGTCACTGTGAACATGTGGCATTTCACTGGTTTAATGATTGGACCAGTGGTCCACAACCAATGGCCTTCTTGCCAACCAATTCATGACCCGTCAACCCCAATCCTCCCACCAATCCAACAGGCACACAACACACAGCAGAGAACAAATGTCCTAGTGTCAGAATCAATCCAGACAGGCATCTCATCCTCTCATAAAGCTGGCATCTCATTTATCCAGGAGTGAGGGCCGGCCATGCTAAGGTAAATGGATTGACAGGGCATTTATACTTTTAGAAGTGAAGGTCTGTGAGAATCCAAATTGTAGATTTCAACACCTTTTTTTGGAAAGAGGAAGCAGAATACACCTTTGAAATACTGATTCTATTTCCCTTTTGCTGACGTGAGACCTCCTTCTAGAACATCTCCTGTTTTAGTGTTTTAGAAACATTTTTTCCAGCTCACATACACTTGCACAGGCGTGAGTAATGAAATAAAGGTTATGGAACAGGAAGTCTTCTGACTCACGATATTGAGAGCAATGAAAAGACCCCTTGCTGATATGCTTGAGGTGCAGTGGCTCATGGAGGAAATAACAGATAGCAAAGACCTGCACACTCATGCAGCTACTACTTCCTTTGAAGTTCTGACAGCATTCTGCTTCCTGTCTTCTGCTGGATCCAGAGACTGTAATTATTTACCATATCTGTAACTCACATCTGACTGACAAAAACAAAAGTTTGACCGCAATGTTTCAGTTATATTCTCTTTAGTTCCATTTCACAGTGACCAAAATCATACAAATGAAATAGATGGAAAACATTCCAGCATGAATATCGAACTCAATAGCTCAGAAAGGAAAAGTGCACTGTTGCTGTCTCTTTGTATGGTCTTCAGTAGGAAAATTCTCATTTTTGCAAAACACAGCCAGTGAAACATTTGTAATTGCAAAACCCAATTTTTGTAGATGATTAAATAGTATAATGAAACACAGTGCATCCATGAAGCTTCTCAGTCATCCAGGTTATTGGATATCTAGCAATAGCAGTTTTAGACAAATGGTTTTGCCGTTTAGTCTGTTTAATCTTGAATTCATTTTTACCAAATAGCTGCTTCAGTTCTGAGTCAGTGGTAAGCAGTAGTTTGCCATTTATCCTCTGCACATCTTGGGCCAGTTAAGGAAGCAATCTGTGTCAAGCTAGAAAAAAAAAAACACTTCTGAAAAGAGGGGATGGGCACTTATCACCTACTTCTAATGCTGTTCTAACATCTCTGATGTCTTCAGTTGCAGAGCAGTTTGCACCTCTATTCATGTGACTCTAATGACTCCAGTGACTCTCACTTGATTGTCTGTAGCGACCTTTATATGATTCCCAGATTTCACAAGGTATGAACGACTCCTGTGTTAACTGCTCCCCACCAATTCAGAACCGAAGAAAACTTCAATGTGTGGCAAAAATGGTTTCAAGACTAAACTTCTTTTGCTAGATGTAGCACACAAACATCATAAGAAGATAAAGTGATTGTAATTTTTTTTAACATTGTAAAAATCGAGTTCAGCGACTGACCCAAATGAATGGACAGTCACTGATAAGATCAAAGATTTTCTATTCATTCTTTTTGGAGGTGGTATGAAGAAATGAATGACTCACCTATCATGTGCACGGTTGTTCGTCCAGGTCGTGTCCCATGATGCTGTTGGATGGTGTCATAGAAAGTCGCCTGACACAGCTGAATGGCAGCCAGACTGACCCAGAGGCACAGACAGAGCAGCCAGGACATGACAGGACACATCTGCTGAGGACCATGAGAGGTCATACATCATTGTTATTAACCTATAATCTTGCTCCCATCATAACCGTGCCTACCCACACACACACACACAGACACACACACACACACACACACACACACACACACACACTGACACTTCCTGAATCAAAAATTAATTTTAAAAATGAATGAATATTTTAAAAGATCAAATAAATTTTAAAAAATCAAATAAATAAATCTTAGAATCTTGTTTAATCTATAATTGGCTTTAATGCCCTTCAGTGGATTTTTTTTTTTTTTTTTTTTTTTTTTTTTTTAGTTACCTGAATTTATCATCAGCATGATTATATAAAACATTCCTAGTTTGCCCTGTCTTGTCCCTGAGACACAACATAGCAAGTGTGGAGTGTTCCCTGGGGAGTTTTCCCATGCAGCAGAGATTTCCCCTGACAGAATGACTCTTCAACTCCTGAGCTGTGCTCCTGTCTAAAAACCAAAATCAAACTTTAAAAAAAGACGAGTTTTCACAAGCAGCTGCCTGCCAAGGCTTTTCTGTATGTGTCAGAATAATGTGACAGTGACACAGCAGTAATCAGAATCAAAAACCTTGTAATATTTCACCGTGCTGCTTGGATAAGGAAAAAAAAAAAAAAAANAAAAAAAAAAAAAAAATGGAACAACAGAGCAGAGTGCTACTGGTCACAGAGGAAAGGTGGCTGTAAAGGGTTCAATGAAGGAGAAAATACAACAAACACAAAAAAATATTTCTGCTTCTAGATATCTGAATCATCCCATGTTCATTTTTATCAAAGCAGTAAAGTGACAGCATTAGATTGTTACTTAGCTGTATAAATTTATTTATGTCACAGAAAATTTTATAGGATATATTTACATATTATTTTTAAGATAAGATTTCAGCATGGGATTTTTTTTTTAAATGTATGCAAACTTGTATTGAATTTGGGGGGGGGGGGGGGGGGNGGGGGGAGTGTGTTCCATAACAATTAATACAATAAAGGTTCATCCACAGGTATATATGATGACATTCAGCGTGAAATACTTTTGATTCCTTTCACATGTCCTTGTGCATAAAAATGAGCCATTAAATAATTAAGTTGAAAAACTCATGAACATCTTAAATGAAATTGCAATTCTCAGCATAGTCAATACTATAATGTATCAAAGAATAAGATATCAGAAAATAGATAGTATGTCTTATTACTTGATGTGGGATTGATTACAATATTCATTTTCAGTCCATAAAATGCAACAAAAATATTGCTGAATATAAAAAGGTAAACTTCTGATTTACCATTTTAATTCCAAAATCTCAAAGATAAGAACTTTTTTTTTTTTTTTNTTTTTTTTTTTTTTTGTACAAATAAATAAGAGAAGTCTTACCTGAGCAACCCAAATAAGAATATATAAATATCTCAGCAGAATGAATTAAATCCATCCATAATGCTGCTCATGTTGATCCCCTCCAATAAGTCTGGATTTGGCTTGAGGAGGAAACTCCACTGACTCTGCCTGACTGCACGCTCCACACTTTGATAGCAACAGTCCAGTGATTCAGAAATGATCATCAAACCAGAGTCAGGAAATAGATTTACAGCTTTTTCAGTTCCACCTTTGAAATACCACTGCTGTTCCTTGACGAGCTGCTTCCACTGACACTGAATTCATTTGCACCTTCGCATTTATAGGCACGTGCAGGGTGCTTCTTAATTAACTGGAGTGGAATCTCTCCTTTCACCGTCTGCATCCTTCCAGTGAGAAGCAGCCTCTGAGCATCCGCACTCACTGAGTCCCCCTCAGCGAGCACTAAGTAACAAATGTGCCTCTACAGCCTGGCTCAGTGTAGAGCCTGTATCACATGTCTTAAAGCCAGCCCGCCTCTGGATTAGATGGCATGGCAGGATTCCACCAGATCATTTGCTTCTGACAAACCAGAGAAACTGTTACCACTCACACAGCTGTGACCAGCCGATTAACAATAATTTCCAAGAGTATTTAATTTTATTGCTTTCATTTTCTTCATAATTTTCTGCTGCTCACGTAGCTCCACTACATAAAGAGAGAAAACAAACCTGAGAAGACTGAAAAATGGTCCTTAGCTCACCTTAGTGGCAGGTGCATAAGAGAAAATTAAGAAAACATATTTTCACATGTTGGGTGGAAAGGAAATGAAAAAGGGGAAATGTGGTGAGGAATAATAAGCAGTCCATTCAGCTGTTGGTCTGCTATAATCTTCAGTTACAGTGGGGGAGTTTTTCATTCTGTGATGGAGATGGAATGGTTATTGTAGGAAATAGGGGGAGGTGAGAACTGTTATGCAGAGTAATTCAGCACCGATCTGTACTTGTGGGAAACAGCTCGATCCTCTCCGTTCTCCTGCCACCTTCACTACACGCGGAGCTCTACTTTCTCATTGTGTCTGGATTTTTTATCACTGGCATGCAGAACATGCCCAAGGCCTGCAGCTCACTCTGCCATCTCTACAGCATAAAGACTTCACATTTTATTTTGATGCTTGCTCAGGCAGACAGGGTGCATTCTCAATTCAGGATGGAATGAAGAATACCCAGAGTGAGAAGAACAGCAAGAAACTGCTTGAGATGTAGGCACACTACGACAGCATTAATGTCTGAGGCTTTGCATGGAAAACTCCTTGCAGGGGATTTGAGACATGTAAGGGGAAACCAAATAGTATAAACTGGGTTCTTATGAGTAGAACTAAAGTTTCTGAAGAAGATGCGGTCATTAAATGTAGATAGGGATCTAGTATCTCAACATGTAGATGGAGCAGAATCCCAGGAGCTAAAATCAATTATATTGGTTGATCTTCAGTTTTTGTGACATTAACGTTTCAAATTTTGGGAAATCCTAAAGCTTAGATTAGGCAAGGCAAGGCAGTTTTATTTATAAAGCACATTTCATACACAGAGGTAGATTCAAGGTGCTGTACAAAGAAATTAAAAACAACACAAAACAAGGTTAAAATCATTTAAAAAAAATAAAAGATTTAAAGTAATAATAATAATAATACAATGATAATAAGACTTTGGAGTTAGTTAAAATATAAGAGATGCTGTGGAGCAATATAGATGTTAATACAATCAGATGCCATAAAAGTTTAATTGGGGCTGTAAAAGCACAACAAAAGTTTGCTTTCACCCTAGTAGAATAATACAATTAAATCTTACCTGATTTTTAAAGATGTCAGATACGATCGGGTACACTTGGATAAAAGCTTTAACCTTTACAAATGACCTATGAGGACATACATGGAAAATCTAGCCACGGAAGCACACAAACAGGACTTGAGGGAAGTGGAGCCCTTCAATATAGATAAATTAAGTTTGCTCACAAATAAGCTGAAACATATTTATATATAAAACACATGTTGTGGGTCATATAGTTTTAGAATTCAGAATGTTTAAATTCACTTGAAAGTATTATTTCCATCCTAAATAGAAATCTCAGATATCACGGGAACCTTAAATTGTCAAATCCATTTCCTGGTCTACAAAGATGGCCACACGCCAGTCATACACGCTAGTCACTGATCAGTGGCTTGTTAATGAGATGAAGCCGTTTTGTCATAAGGTATGATAACATTCTTTACAGGTAAACGTTACTAAATGAACCCCTGCACTGAAAGTTGTGGTATATTATTGGATAAATGGAATTCTCAGTGTCTCTGATCTCCTGTGACATTACTTTTACTTTTTCCCTCTAAACATTTGTTCTTCTATAACAATATTGCAATGCTATTTTTCAGATAAATATGTTTCAACAAGTAGCATACAGCGGTAGTGTCTCAAATATTGACTGATAATATTTAACATTTCCTGCCTACTGAAAGAAAGAATAGAGGTGTTGTCACTTGCTGGACACTTTCACTTGCTGTTTGTAAAAGCTGACAAAACATTTATTCTGTTAGCTGATTATGCTGATTGAAAACAACAAAAATGTCACTGAATCTAGATTTAATGTCTTTGTAATTTTCTTTCTGACCTGCAGACTATCATTTTCTGTCTGAAGAAGGTTCATGCGCTGCTCGTTCAATGACTTCCTCCCTGAATGTTTCTGACGGCTGCTCTCTTCAAACTAACCCAGACAAAAGAAGCTGTTTGTGTTCATAAAAGTTGGCTAATAAATCTAAAATGGCCATTGTAGATATGGTCAAGTAGCAGACAGCCCATTAGCTTTTGCAGGCTTGTGGGGCAGTGATGGGGCTTTAAAAGCTTTGTGCTTCTTTAATTTTAGCAGGATGGCACAATAAAATCATTTATTTTAAAAACAATCACAGCAATATGTGAATATCCTTAATGCATGTCCAATTCTATGTCACACTTTCTTTCTAAATGACATGCCTACAAGATAAGGTGTTGGTTGGTATTTTGTGCTGAAGGTGGATAAGCAGAGTAAAAATGTCAATAAATCATTGCGTTTGGCTCAGGGAATGGAAGCTCAGGATGTCTCAGGAAAAACTTTGAGAAACTTTGCTATTTAGCTTTCCCTTAAGCTGTGCCTACTCTTGCCATAAGAGGAATCACTAAAGTGTTTGCTACCCTAAAAAAATGCCTGACATTTTATGATGATATTATTGCTGATTACAATGACACTATGCCCAGGAGGCCGATTTCTATCACACACAGTGAACATGCCATACTGTGGATCATCACAACTCAATGCTTTTTGAACAGTAACACAGGGTATTCTTGCAGACAAAAGCCATATATTTCTGCAGGCATTCGTGCTATAATTTCACAAATGTCCTCCTTTCACTGTTTTCCTACATTGCTGTGGGACACAAAAGACAAGCAGAGTGAAAACAGCTGAAAAAAAATTCAATAAGAGATGGAGATATTATCTTGCTGTCGATATAACAATCTAAATATCTTTTCTCTGAGATCAATAAATCACTGTCAATGAATTATCTCCCAAGAAGGTACAGTGAAATGGTGAGAGATGCCTTTCAAATCATTCATTTGCATTTTCATTGAGTAGTTTTGTTTTCTGCAGCATCCTTTCTGGAAAGGTCAATGGGAAATGGTTGGTGTCTACTTTATCTGCCTGAGCCACCTCTCAAGTTCAGCCAAGTAAGAAATAAGATTATCTTTATTGAAGCCTGTGTGAAAATCTGGCCTTTGAATCTTATTCAGCAGAGTTATAATGTGTTAGTGAGTAGAATCAACCCAAACTGCTATTAAATAACTGAAGTCTTGAGCTGGATGTTTTTCAATTCGCTGAGCCCCCATGTTTAATGGAAATTGAGTGTCTCACCTTTTACATCAGTTGATCTTAACATTTAATAGATTCTTTTAAGGATTTTAATCTTTTCCATTATATCTTTGTCGTGGATAAGAGTGAGGCGTATTTCTCTCAGCTGAAACAACTCATTAACTTCCCAGACGCAAAACCTCCTCCTCCTGAGGTGTGACACGAGAAACGCAGGTGAAAAGCAGAATAAAACAGTTACAGTTTCCCAACTTAATGTATGCCGAGTTCCTCTACATATGGTGTCAAACTACAAATGCAAATCTGCTTTCCTCCATTATTTCCATTACTGTTATTGACATTTAGTGAGAGCTACAGTATTTGATTCCACCATTAAATCAAATGTCACTGAATGTGCATTAGGCAATTTTCAAATGAACAAAGAGAACTACAGTGTTGCATTCTGGGGCAGAAAGAATGGAGCTAGCATATAGACATTTCAACATAAATAGCCATTCTTTTAGTCCAAACTGCTGATGACAGTCTCCAGAGAGAGCAGATGCTGTTTCCTTCTGGCTCTGGGCTTCACCGTTCCATTCCACTAACTGCCTCTGTGCCCCCCTGAGATTTGCCACTGTAAAACCTCTCCACTCTCCCACAGCATCCAGGTGGAGAGAAACACTAATACAATAGGTGGCTTTTCCCCTGCCTTTAAAATGTCATCACCACTCAGCAGTTATCTGGGTTAAGTGCACAGGGCCGTTTTAATAATTGAGATCAAATGTAGGCGCCGAATGTGAGGTGCATTTCATATCTGTAAGATTGTATAATCAGATATGAAAACATTAAACTGTGAGATTACAGGGTCTTTGAAGGATTTTGAAATGGAGAAAATCTGGTGAGAGGATTTTTTTTCCCCCGAAAGTCATACAATCAATCATTTTCATTGCCTTCGTTGTATGCTTGATTCATATGGTTGACATGATACATTCAACTCATGCTGGCTCCGTCACATGACATGATAACCCAAAAATTGTGATTGTTGATGTAATTGAACCTGCCACATTTATCTCTTGAGATGAAACCACATTTGCCCTTCAAATGTTTATATTAGCACCTGAATGGCATAAACACAATAATTTTGACACATTCCTGTAACACGTTACAGCTGTATGTCAGGCAAGCACAAAGATCATACCTGTGCCTGTGCTTCGGTTGAAATATTTTATTTTATGTTATGTTATTAGAGGCCAAATTTATTCTAAAATGGACTATTGCAGTGCACAAAATGGTTATGTGTTATTTGATTTACCAACTTGTTGTTATAACAGGTTAAAGGTGCATTATTTGGACAGATGCCAGTGAGAGATGGCTGCGTGTCAAAGTGTTAAAAGGATTCTGTAGAAAATCAGTCTAACCCTCTGACAAGGTCAGAATGTTGGGTGTAACCTTGTGTGGAAAGCACTCAGCAGAACAAATGGAGCCTAAACTGCCTGATACCTTCCATTTGCACTCTAAAGGCAGCTCTCCAGAGTCGATTATGGAGACCCACCTTGGCACAGTCCATCGCAGAGTATTTGCCCTGGGCCTATGCTGAGTGATTATGACTCAAACAGCTGGAGGAACTTCACGGAGAGGGGCTGAGGTTGGAAAAAAAATTTCTGTCAATGATGACACATTTTGTTACGTTGGAATCTAGGTTATCTGAAGGTGGGATGGTCAACGATGAAAAGATGGCATTAGAGGATGAACAAATTTTAAAATACACTGTAGTAATACATCAAAAAATACAAGAATCCACTGGGTGACAAAACAAGATTAGGCAATGGCTGAAGTGAAAGAAATATTTGAAATCTTTTTTGAATATTTCCAGAGCTGTTCAAGTGAACTTCATTTCTGCACCGCTGTGCTCACTATTTCTCTCCGCCTTCACAGGCTTAATAGGAAAATAGTTAATATAAAACCTGAAATTGTATTCTTTCCTCTGTAAAGAGAGATGATTGCATATCAAGTTGGCTGGTTGAAGTACCTCATGTGTATGACTCCTGTGTGGTGGGAGAGGAAGCATTTTTCTTCCAACCAATGGAAGAGTGAGTCAGGTTTATGACTATGGGGAGCAGAGGGTGGCCTTTATTTCCCTGAGAAGAGTCATTATTATTGCCCTGCAAATTTATGGCTTGCTTCTAGAGAGAACCTACCAGCAGAGTGCCTGTCATTTCTCTTACTATCTTATGCATTATTGATAAGTCTACGGATCTATCATCCATTGTGCACTATTGCCATAACTCACTAGCAGAAAACAACATATAGACTTGAAGATGGAGTCTCTCTTTTGTTGTCTTTACTGTATTTTACACTAGTATTTCTTGAGAAATTTAATTTTCAGGCAATACTGCATAGTACCAACTACTTTAACCCCTCTTATAAAATTAAATATGTTGAAGAGGGACTTCACTGATTTTACACATCAACTTCAATTTATTGGTCTTTGGGAACAGTATCTAGCTTGTGAAAACAACTGTACAAAGATTTTTCCAGCTGAAGAGGGAGCTGTGTAACGTCTGGATAAATGACCTCCATGACATCATATAGGTCTCTCTATTGTGGTGCTAAAGACTACAAATGTGGAACAAATGTGTGTGGATCAATAGCACTTTACTGTATGTAAGAAGGAGCTTTATTCTTCCTCTTCAGTAGATATTTTTTTCACTTGTAGACTCTAGCACCAACACAGAGAGACCACCTGTGAGGTCATGGAAGTCATTTTTTCAGACTTATGCAACACTGTGATCAGCTGCAAAAGCATTTGTAGTTATTGTTTTCATGCTGAACAGTGCTCCCCAAGACCAATAAACTGAATTTAATATGTAAAATTGGTGGATTCCCCCTTTAAATCCTTTAGTATTCATTGCTGGAAACATTTTACAGAGGAACAATTTATTTCCTGCACATTTTAACTGATTCTCCTGCTCATTTGCAAAAATGAATGAATAAATAATAATAATAATAATAATAATAATAATAATAATAATAATAATAATAATAATAATAATAATAGGCTAATCAAATTAAAGTCAGTGTCATGAAGCATTTTACACGCGTTTGATGCTTGAGTTCACATGGAGGTTGATGAGACAAAGATGAGGGCTGAAGACAGAACAGACACAGGCTGTAATGAGCATGCTAATCCAAGAGAGCAAGAAGAGCTGGATCAGGCTAAAGGGAGCAGAGTTGTTCCTTGCTTTTATAATACGGAGCAACCAAGCTTGAAAAATGAAAAAAAAAAAAAAAANAAAAAAAAAAAAAAAAACACCTCCTTAAATATTACAACAAAATCTAAAAGAGCTGTAATAGATTTTTTCTTTCTCTGATCCACTATCATAAGGTTACAGCTGCATTATTGGAAGAATAATGTGTCACATGAGAATAGCCAGAACAAGTCTGCCACATTTAATATCTCCACCTATTAACAGATAAATGGCTGCTATTAGGTCTATATGCAGCAATTACAGCAGGAGATAATTAGATCATCATGTTCTTAAAGGATAATAAGGATCAGCTGTTTCTTATGACTAAAGGTGGCCTCCTTGGACTGCTGATGTTTCTCTGGCGTCTTTTCACCTGACATGAATACTATTGCCAGACAGGCAGGATTTCAACAACAGACTGCATGTCATTCATTTTCCTTTACCAAATGATAAAGACTTCTACACAAATGCAAATGTACAGGCTAAATGTACAAAGACACACAAACCCGAACTTTAACCTAATTCTAATCTGATCACTAATGAATAAGTCTTTACCCTAAAATAAATGGTATGGGGATAGCCTGATGTCCCTATAACTGAGGGTTATTCCTTACAAGGAATTACTTCTGTCCCAACAATATAATGAATGTCTAATTCTTTATCCAAATTCTGATCTCATCCCTAAAACCAAGTGTAAAATAAATGCGTAACAATACAGGTAAAGGTTGATGGTCCTCATAACTGTGGACGAGTCCCCACAATGAACAGCACACACACACACACACACACACAGAGAGAGAGAGAGAGAGAGAGAGCGCAAATGTGGGAGATGCTAAATAGAATATCTGATTAACTTTAGTCCACTGTGCTGTGATTCTTCTCTCTCTCTCTCTCTCTCTCTCTCTCTCTGTCTCTCTCTCTCTCTCTCTCTCTCTTTCTCACTTTCTCTTTCTCTTGTTCCTGAAGGACCCTTCAGACCAGCAGCAATCATCCTATTTAGACAGCTAAGAGGCTGTTTTTGAAACATGGTATTTTGGTATTGTATAACGCTGCCTGCGCCTGCAATCACGCTCTTCACTCTGTGATGATGAGGTTAATTTTGCTCTTTTGTGAATATTTTGCCCATTTGCTTGTTTATATAATCCGTTCAATCATCTGCAAAACAACTTTGTTGGAGTTTTAAAAAATAATCACTTTTTCACAAATGTATGAGTTCTTCATGTTGGTTTTGCTTTCATAGTAATTAGAATTATACTGTTTTATTGCAGAAAAAAATTAAAGTGTTTTATACATGTTATTTTGTAAGAGGTCCTAAATTACAAAAAGATAAACATCTAACAAATGTATAGCTTCCTAGACTGAAAAAAAACAAAAAAACAAAAACATTTTCTGTGGCACAGCCAATCCATCACCACGGAACAGCCTTATGAATACATTACAATATTTTAAAGCTGATTGGCTGCACAGGAGTCAGTTTGTGAGTTATGCTGTTTGTATTCAGTGCTAGTCACCTCCGTCAGCTCCCTCAGGTGAAGATGCTGTTCTCCATTAATTAAAAAAAGTTAGCTAGATCTGCAGTTGTTTGGTACAAACTCAATGAAAATCTATATCAAAACAATTCTTATATGTGCAATTTTCTATATGCTGAGGGAAATAAAGGAAATCATTTCTAATTCTTATTTTAAGCTTCAGTGGAGCCTACAAACTTATTGCAGAACCAACAATTACTTGATAACTAAATGCACTTGTAAGCATCTGAAGGTTGATCTGGAATTGATTGGTTTTTCCTGGCAAAGAGGGACAACTGGACTGGTTTAGAAGGAAAAACTGGCAGAATTATGATTGTTAAAGTGATGTGGAATATGTGTTGAAAGATGGAAGTTTATATTAGGAGTACAATACATGTATACAACAAAAGGAGCACAATACATGTATTTTCCTACTGTACATGAATAAAGCAAAACACTCCTTATAGGACATGAAGACAGAAAGAGAAAATGTAATTTTTAGAGACCCAAAAATTATATTTTGGGTATTTTGAGATGATGCCACTGAAAGCACAGAGGTAGAATACAGAGTTCAAGGTCCAATACGTTTCAATAACACAAGATAATGATTAAGTTATCATCATGAAGCATAAAATATCTGATTTAAACAGCAAACATGTCTTTAAGCTCTATATGCACCAGTCTGCAAAATCAAACTAGCAGTTTGTCACTGGGCTGTTTTCAGGTTGCATCTGTCTTCTCTGCTCCTGTGAAAAGGCTGCTTGTCACAGAGCTGATCTCCTGTGGCAGAGCTGTGTTTCCGATCTGACAGGAGTGTATAACAGATAGAGTTTGAGGGACAAAGGTGCCCAAAATGAAATGGAATCTGTTAGACCCCTCTTCCGGAAATGATGAGCTTTGAAATCCCGATTTTCTCCTTTTTAGTTTTCATAAAAAATTATCTTTTAAACAAATTTACTTAATCATTAATTGGCAAAGACATGTTTTTTGTCCATGTAAGGGTTAAAAAGTGCATTTTCTTTTATGAACTGTAGAATTTAATAATACAGACCAGAGTGAAGAAGCATGAGAGAAATCAGAGGAAAGACAAAGGATGACCAATGTGAGAAATTGAACTGGTGCAACCCCTAATCACTAACTCAAATGGATTAGCGGTTGCTGGAGCTTCCCACTTCATCTAGCCAAATCAATGTATGATTATATTATTTGGTGTTTCAAGACATTCTGTCATATTACAACTTATCACAGATAATGCACTCATCAGCTCAAATTTCAGCCAACTTGCTCTAATAATAAAAAAAATTATTTTCACAATAGGAGATAATGACTTCTAAGGCAGTTTTTCAGTTGATGTTTGTATGTAATGTTATAACTTCATTTATTTAGATAAAGACTAATAAAGCACACTGATGCTCATGTTGCTGACATCAGGTATAGCTCATGATCATGGAAAGCAAATTATTTCCAGGTTTGTCTTCTTTACTGAATATTTTAATTGGTTTAATGTGGGGTTTGTTTTTTTTTCTATATCTATGAAACGTGTTTTTTTTTTCTTTACCAAAATGCATTGCTGCCGTCATTAGAACTAGCCTGGATAAAAAGAAGAAGAAGATGGAAAATAATAACAATAATAATAGTGAAACATAAAATTAAATTGTTTTGTTTTCCCTTTAATTTTGGAATTCCTGAACCAGTGTTTAATCATGAAAAAAAAAATGTTTAAAGGTCAGAAAAATTAGTTTTTCAATGAATTTCTTCTACCTGAGTAGTGACTGACAATTGCTCACATCTGTTACCTGAGTGACATTAAAAAAAAATAAATAAAGAAGAGGTCCTCATTCACACTGTGTCACAGAAAAGCACACTGTATCCCTCCTAAGAACATTCAGTTTCTATTGTAATTTCTTTCAAAGAAAACCTATAGGGTCTGCTTTACAGACTTTTATTGACTTGCCCATATGGTTTATAGGTTTCTAAATGGCTGCACTTCTCTTTAGCAGAAAAATGGGAACTTAATCACACACCTTTGGCAGGCTTTAGAGAGGCAGTCAACAACCTCATCATGTCAGTCTGAGGCTGAGGAGAAACTGCCCTTGAAACACAAAGAACCTCTGAGGACATTGATTCACTTCAGCCACTGTAGCACTCATTTATGATTATAATAGCGAGTGTACTTAAAACCTTTTTTTGCACAGAAAATGGATAATAAAATGGCACAGTGCATTCTGCAGAATCAAAATAAGTTAGTCATTAATGCCTCCCACATTTCAAGAAAGCTACCATTATCACTGTCATCGCTCTATGCTCATCAACAATCTTTATTCAGGGTAATAATACACCTAATTATTTTACATCCAAGCTAGAAGTGTGTGTATGACACAATTTGAAAACAAAATCACAGCATTACAAGCCTCCTGATATGTAATTACGTAGATGTTATGACTGAATCAGGTGTATGGGTTGCTGTTGATTTGTGCCATCATGGTTCATCCTGCTTTTCATTTTGAGGCAAGGACAAGCTGATACGCCTCGGTTGCTCTTATAATTATTTCAGCTCTTCTCCCTTTTCCATGCCCAGTCTCTGTGTCACGCTCTCAGTCTGAGCTGGGGCGCTGGTGTCAATCCCTGAGGACACACAGTGCTGGAATATCTACGGTATCTGCAAATGGGGATTGGGAACTAGTTTAAATTCAATACAATTTTCCAAATCAAGACTGAAGAATTAAATGGAATCTTACAATGTTATTGCTCAGCTTGAAATGGTCACTCAAGTGTGTTGCCCTGATAGACTGATAACACAGCCACTTACTTTTATCATCCACATGCCACAGATTACATCTGAATGCATATGTGCACTCAGGCCTGTGTATAGCAGTGCCTGTGGGTAGCTTAGTTATTTAGCTCTTAAATAAAATTTGCTTGTATAACAATATAATCCACTGTGGCATTCAAAGGATAGATCCACAGACAATCCATGTATTCTCTGTATAATATGCACACAACAGCCGCACCATCCTCAGACACACAAGCTTTAGTGGTTGTCTGTGTTCACCAGATAAAGGGGAACAATGGTCCTAATAGGCAGCAGAGAGCCTCCACAACCAGACACACATTTGTTCTCACAAAGGCTAAATGTATTTTGAGTGGCAGATTAAGGATATTGGTCAGGGGCTCTGCTTTGTCAGCTTTGAAAAGTGGGGTAAATGTGTGTTTGGATGATAATTCACACATTCTTACACTCAACGGCAGAGAAAAAGCCACACTGTTCTTGGTTTAGGCAAATGTGTTTCACGGATTGTTAATTACGGGTAACAATCTCATTAAGTCTTTTTGCTTTGCTGCTCAACTTCTTTACAAGTTTTGTCATGATTGAGTAGTTTAGGGGTTTAAGTTTCTCTTTTGTCTGTGTTTAAAAAAAAAATGGCTGTCTTCACAAGGGCTCAGTTTGGTCTCATTTGTATTCCACAAAGAAACCAGACGTCCAGCATTAGCAACAGCACGATTTGAGTCTGTCTATAATACTAAACTGTCTTTAAATTAACATGGTATTCATCAATTATTGTATTATTTTAGTATGATTTTCACCAACAACCACTTAACCTCTACAGCCTCCGCACAGATAAACAGGAACTACTTTGATCACCTATCAGAGTGTTGTGTTATCTTCTATCTTGAGAACTGATATAGACTGCCCTCTAGGGATTGTTTGTGGTAAAACAAAATCTTGACTTCTCTCTGCACTTCCCTTATTGTCAAAAATATCTACGAAAATACAATTTTACTCAAGAGAAATATCAAGGTGACCACAATCAATATTAAGTTATTGATTTTGAGTGTAACATACTCCATTTTTCAACAAAAGATCACAGTATATCTTGTAGTTTATCAGAGACAACAGTCAGTTAAGACACACTGCAGGACACGCCGTCTCTGGATGGCCTGACAGAGACCTTGAAAGCTCCTTGAATAGATTGACATGACAATTGCTTCTCTGTCTGCCAGAATGTCTTAGAATCCCCTATGTATCCATGTTGGACATCTTGATTATCCATGTTTATCTTGGACCAGCAATGTGTCAGAGTTAATAGCTCCATCCACAGGGCTGATGAATAAACTCCTACATCTCTGGTTTCACATGACATTCCCTTTCCTCTGAGTGTAAACACTGTGGAGACAGATTTGTTCTGCTGCTGTGGGTAAAGAAGATTATCAGAGATTATTAACAAACATGTTGGATTACACAGAGAGTATCACTTCCTGCTTTGCATAAATCTCAACCGTGTGGTTAACGCAGAATTTAGGGTGCAATTGCTCAACCCGGCATGGTTTTAACTGCATGTCTCACCACTGTAACAGTTATCAAAAGGATTGAATGCAAGGCTACATGGATTTAATCTTCTTGGTCCCAATTAAAGTCAGATTTACTGACATCAGTCACAGTTCATCACAGTGACTATGCTCAAGCTGTTCAATGAGGACATGATACAGAGCTTATGGGAATGGCCACTAATTGGACATCTTCACCGTTCTGGTTTGTGTCCGCTCACTGAACTTTCATGAGGATAGATGTTAACATCATACTTGTATCGCTCGGCTATTTGCCTTTATATCTAAATGATCAAACAATGTTAGAAGGTTCAACCTATTTCACATGACCTGACGTGATCAATGCGGTAATTACAATCAGTGTTTTCTGTGTGATGCAGCAAAAGAGTCAGAGTCTTATCTCTTTTCAGATAATGTTAACAAAGGTTATAAATAAATTTATTGATCCCCTCAAATAAGCAATTTTCAGCCATCTGGAAGTGAGTCAATATGCACCTTGCAGGGACAAGATAAGGATGAACCATTTGAACATAAAACAGCATGATTCCTTTAATGACCATCCCATGTAGCTTTGACTGTAGATGCTTAAGGCTTTGAACTACGGGCTGTAATCACAAAATGTGTTAGAATAGAAGGTTTGAGATTGGTTCACATGAAAAAAAAAAAAGAGATTGGTTCACATGAT